>JADEYK010001365.1:5132500-5135000 GCA_015710095.1 Argyrosomus japonicus | reverse complement strand
AAGATTAAAACACCTCAGCTGAACATGACGACCCAGAAATGTCAACAAAACAAGAAGAAGAAGAGGAGGAGGAAGAAGAGGAAGAGGAGGAGGAGGAGGAGGAAGAAGAAGAAGAAGAGAGGAAGAAGAGGAGGAGACAAAGGAGGAGGAGAAGGAGGAGAGAGAGGAAGAGAGAGAGGAGGAGGAGGAGGAGGAGTCAGTTGTACTGTGTTCAGAGGCTGTTCAAACGGGGTCCGAGGAAAGAACTCATTTATCACAAGCTACGAGCTAACACACACAGCTAAGCTACAACAACACAAAGCTAATAGCTAACCTACACCACACAGCTGAGCCACAGCCAGTTGGCTAACCCTTAGCTTAGCTTCTCATAACAAGCTACGAGCTAACACACACAGCTAAGACACACAGCTAAGCTACAACAACAAAAAGCTAACAGCTAACCTACACCACACAGCTGAGCCACAGCCAGTCAGCTAACCCTTAGCTTAGCTTCAGTTACAGTTAGCGTGTTAGCTCTCGTTAGCTCCACCTTAGCTTTGTACGTCACGTGGTTAAGATCAACACATTTGTTGTCATACGTTAGCATCATGTTATCTGTAAGCTAAAATGACACATAGACTCACAGTGTTTAGTTAGCCATAATGTTAGCGAGCTAACGCTAACCAGCTAACACCATGCCAAAACAACCTGCTAATATATGACATGCTAATGTTAGCTTTGACTTTGGACTCTGTGTTGTAGTGGTAACAGGTCTGGTCTGATCCTGGTCCTGGTCCTGGTGTTGGTGTGTGTAGATGAATCTATCAGATTGTGCTGTGATCTGTGAATAAAGGATTATCAGATGATTGATCAGATTAGCAGATTATAATCTCATCATGGTGATGTGTGTGTGTGTGTGTGTGTGTGTGTATGTGTGTGTGTGTGAGTGAGAATAGAATAAAGAATATTTAGATTACAGACAGAAATACATATATAAATACGTATTAATCAGAGTCCAGCTGTTCTGTGTGTGTGTGTGTGTGTGTGTGTGTGTGTGTGTTACCTGTGTACAGTCTCACCTGCTGAGCAAAGAGGTTTGAGAAACAGATGTTCCCGCGTGGCCTCATGGGAACAGGAAGTGTGCAGTCAGCAGGACATTCTTTAACATATATATACACACACACACACACACACAGGTAACACACACAGGTAACACACACACACATATATAAACTATATAACTGTGTTGTTCTGAACAGTCTGGACCAGGTCTAACGTTGCCCCTGGTCCCCCCTCAGGTGGTGCCGTCGTGGCTGATCTTGGACCAGTGTGGAGGACTCGTTGAGGACTCGTGGAGGACTTGTGGACTCGTGGAGGACTCGTGGAGGACTTGTGGAGGACTCGTGGAGGACTCATAGACTCGTGGTGGACTCGTTGACAACTCGTCGAGGACTTGTGGTGGACTCGTGGAGGACTCATAGACTCGTGGTGGACTCGTTGACAACTCGTCGAGGACTTGTGGTGGACTCCTGGAGGACTCATAGACTCGTGGTGGACTCGTTGACAACTCGTCGAGGACTTGTGGTGGACTCGTGGAGGACTCATAGACTCGCGGTGGACTCGTTGACAACTCGTCGAGGACTTGTGGTGGACTTGTTGAGGACTCGTGGAGGACTCATAGACTCGTGGTGGACTCGTTGACGACTCGTGGAGGACTTGTGGTGGACTCGTGGAGGACTCATAGACTTGTGGTGGACTCGTTGACGACTCGTGGAGGACTTGTGGTGGACTCGTGGTGGACTCATTGAGGACTTGTGGTGGACTCGTGAAGGACTCATTGAGGACTCGTGGTGGACTCGTGGAGGACTCATAGACTCGTGGTGGACTCGTTGACGACTCGTGGAGGACTTGTGGAGGACTCATAGACTCGTGGTGGACTCGTTGACGACTCGTGGAGGACTTGTGGTGGACTCATTGAGGACTTGTGGTGGACTCGTGAAGGACTCGTGGAGGACTCGTGGTGGACTCGTGGTGGACTCGTGGACTTGTGGTGGACTCGTGGGGGACTCGTTGAGGACTCGTGGAGGACTTGTTGAGGATCAGTTTGCAGGTCTGCGGTCATGAAGCTGCCCTGCTCGCTCCTCTGCTCGCTCTGGTTCCTCCTGCTACTCGGAGCCGGATCTCTGCTCCTGCTGCTCCACCTGCAGGACCTCAGTGATACGGTGCAGCCTCAGACCACAGGTCAGTACTGTACCGTTAGCTCGTTAGCTTAGCCACCTCTGCTGGTCATGTGACCATCAGCAGGTCGTCCTCTTTGGCTGCACCACTTCCTGTTTCAACACATGACACTGATGACATCATCAAGGTGACAGATGATTGGTTGGTTGAATTCATTTCCAATGCCTGCACGCCACGTTCTATTGACATTCTGCTGACGTTCTGCTAATGTTCTGACACAAACATTCCTGAATGATCAGACATTTATTGACCTGAGAGATTAGTGAGTCATTGATTGGTTGTT
>JADEYK010001365.1:5077500-5120000 GCA_015710095.1 Argyrosomus japonicus | reverse complement strand
GTTGATGATGAACTTCCTGTTGATGATGAACTTCTTGTCCAGATGAATGTTACCCATGAAGCCTTACACTGCCGTTTGTCCTGATGCATTCTGGGTGTTGTTTGTCCAAATATGAATAATTAATAAAGTTTTCTTAAAGTTTGAAATCAGATTCACCGTGACGACGTCAAGCTTCATTTACTGAGTTTATTTTTAAATATTTATATAAATTCAGTTTGTCTTAAATATTAAAAATATGAACTGAATGAAGGTGAAACATTATTTCAAGTTTCAGGTGTTCAACCACAGAAGAACAATCAGCTGATCTGTGCATGTTCATGTGACTCTTCTGTGCCACCTGGTGGCTGCAGCAGATCAAACAGCTTATTAATTAATTAAAGATGTTTGAATGTTGAAGACTTCATTTGAATATTCAAATATTTTTATTCAGTAGAAACAGTTTGAATGATACACAGACAGAACGAGACCAAAGACCAGCACCAGCACCAGGACCAGGACCAGGCCTGATGATCTGATGTTTGAACAAAGAAGTCTTTGTGTCTGATTCTGTCTGAGCCGTCTGTCACCTCATCGTGCCTTGAAGGAGGAACTCCCTCCACCCTCCTCCACCTCTGTGTCATGAGGTCTGAGACTGAGGAGGTCTGTGGAGGTCTGAGGGCGTCTGAGGAAGTCTCAGAGGGGGTCTGTGGAGGTCTGAGGAGGTCTCAGAGGGGGTCTGAGGAGGTCTGTGGAGGACTGAGGGCGTCTGAGGAGGTCTCAGAGGGGGTCTGAGGAGGTCTGAGGAGGTCTCAGAGGGGGTCTGAGGAGGTCTGAGGAGGTCTCAGAGGGGGTCTGTGGAGGTCTCAGAGGGGGTCTCAGAGGCTGTGCTCCAACCCGGTCTGGTCCGGTCCAGCTGGTCAGTCGTCTCCTCGGGCTCTTCAGATGTTTAAATTTGTAACTCGACTGAATTTCTTTAATTAGAGAAAAGAAGAGTAACGAGCTGCCTGAGGGAGTGTGTGTGTGTGTGTGTGTGTGTGTGTGTGTACACCTCACATTAACACATTAGTTTCCCATCAGCCCCTGTTTTATCAGTGTCACAGGGAAACCCCTTGTAGACGACAAAGAGACCCTTTAACCTTTATTCAACACATTCTAACGTTACACCAACGTATAATAAGTGTATGTTGTGAGTGTAATCACACAGTGATCGTCCGTCAGCGTCCTCTTCTCCTCTGCCATCATGTCCACAGAGGCTGCTGAGCCCGGTTACACAGCACGCTCGCCCAGCTCCGGTTCTGGCACGACACCGGCTCAGTTCCCAGTCAGCATCCCTGTGCTAACATTAGCTAACAGTGGCTAACATTAGCTAACAACAGCTAACAAACTGAGCTAACAGGAGCTAACAAACTAAGCTAACATGAGCTAACAGCAGCTAACACACAGAGCTAACATTAGCTAACAGCAGCTAACATACTGAGCTAACATGAGCTAACAGCGGCTAACAAACTGAGCTAACATTAGCTAACAGCAGCTAACATACTGAGCTAACAGCAGCTATAGTAGCAGCAGGTTACTTCACTGTCCTTCAGTAAACTGTAAATCACAGTTCAGGCTCTGGGTCTCTGGTAAAATGCGGACTGGAGCACAGAGTGGATCCGGGTGGCGCAGCTCGTGGAGCGGGGACATGTTCAGACTGAAGCCCGCAGAGGAGGAGGATCAGCCGGCTGTGTGCACACAGATCAGCGCACTAAGGAGTAATTGAAATGGCGCGTTTGGCCGCGGGCTGCGGGAGCAGCACAATGCGTGACTAGAGACGTCATTTGGCTCCAGAGCCGGAGGCATGTTTGATGTGGGCGGGGGTGTGCGGGGGTTGTGCGGGCAGGAGGACTGTGTGCAGGCCGGCCTGGAAACAGCCCGGGAACACGGTTCGTCTGGAGGTCTGACGGAGGTCTGATGGAGGTCTGATGGAGGTCTCTGATGGAGGTCCGGGTGTCTGGTTAAACCTCTTTGTGATGGTTGAACAGACCGCCGCCTCCCTCAAAACCTCACCCCGGGCCCTGGGGGTCTGAAGGGCCCCGGGCGGGACTCCTCCGCCCTCCTCTCTCTCTGTCGGGGGAGGCGGACTCGGTCAGGCTCGTTGTGCCTCACACACACACACACACACACACACCGGAGAACAGCGAGGACGTGAGTCACAGACCAGCCGGTATCCTGAACCCTTTACAGCCGGGACGGAGCAGCCAGACGCGGGTCTCCATGTCGTCAGTGTCGGTGGCCTCTCAGGTAAGGCCGCGGAGCATCACGGGAGATTTAACGTAAACTCTACGTTTATAAATCGTACAAAATGTTCGGTTGGTCGGTTTGAGCAGACGCGAACCGACTTTTTCAACTAAACCGGAACTTTTACTTCGAGCTCCGCCGCTTCCCGCCGCCTCCCGCCGCGGCAGGAGCTCGGATCCCGGGATGAAAGTCAGAGAACACCGCGAGGACGACTCAAACAAAAGGTCGTAAATCAAAGAGAAAAGCCGTAAAATCCCAGTCAGCCGATGAGCAAGGCACGTTCACTGTTTGAATCTTTGCACTGAGTCCGGTCTCCATCCGAACCTGATCGGAACCAGGCAGGTTCGTCTGGTTTAAACCGGTCACGTGACTCGTGAATGTCTTTTATTTTGAAGGTTTCAGGTCTAGCTCCTACCTTCCAGAGAGCGGAGCTGCCTGTCAGTTTACCCCGAGGCAGCGCGCCGCCCGCGGGCAGAGGCTCTCTGCGAGCCCGCCTCCTGCTCCTCCAGCTCCGGGGAGGGGCCTCATTGATGCCCCGGAGCCCTGGTTCATCACTGAGGCCCCTCATGAATATTACATCAGTCTGCATGACCCGAGACGACCCGAGTCGAGTTCTGACCCGGTTCTGACCTGTTGTGTTCTGTGATGTCACAGGAGGGGCGGAGCTTGTCCAGGGTGTCTGTGAGCCGCTCCCCGGCGTCCCCGATGTCCGCTCAGGGCATCCCGTCACCGGCCCAGCTCACCAAGGCCAACGCCCCGGTCCACATCGACGTGGGCGGAACCATGTACACCAGCAGCCTGGCCACGCTCACCAAGTACCCCGAGTCCAGGTGAGTCCAGGTGAGCCCAGGATGACCCATGTTCATGTGTTTGTATGAATGCTGTTTGTGTTCCAGGATCGGCCGTCTGTTCAGCGGCGCTGAGCCGATCGTGTTGGACAGTCTGAAGCAGCATTACTTCATCGACAGAGACGGAGACATCTTCAGGTACATCCTCAACTTCCTGCGCACCTGCAGGCTGCTGCTGCCCGACGACTTCCAGGTACCTTCAAAATAAAACGCCAGAGACATAAATAAAACATTACAATAACATAAACATGTTTCTCATGGTTTCCTGTTTCAGATTTTAACTGCCATGACCTTTGACCTCAAACAGCTGTCTACTGATCAGCTGATCGTCTGTCACAGGAAGTGACACGTGTGACCTGATTGAATAAAATAAAACACAGTTCAGTTATTGTGAATATCAGCACAGCGTCACTGAATAGGGCTGTGATAGGGTCGTTCACTTCTTGTTGTCATGGTTACAGCTCTCTAACCCCGCCCCCTCTCCTTCAGGACTTCCCCCAGCTGTACGAGGAGGCGCGGTTCTACCAGCTGACCCCGATGGTTCGGGAGTTGGAGTGCTGGCAAGCGGAGCGCGAGGCCCAGCGGGCGGCGCCGCCCTGCGAGTGTCTGGTGGTCCGGGTCACGCCCGACCTGGGCGAGCGGATCGCGCTGAGCGGGGAGAAGGTTCTGATCGAGGAGGTGTTCCCCGAGACCGGAGACGTCATGTGTAACTCTGTGAACGCAGGCTGGAACCAGGACCCGACCCACGTGATCCGATTCCCGCTCAACGGGTACTGCAGACTGAACTCTGTGCAGGTGAGCTCACGTTTAGAAATGTTGAGAGAACGTTAAAAGAACGTTTAGACTGTTTTCTACTGAAGCGCATTGCATTCACTGGATAAAAAAATTAGACACCTTATCTCGTATCTGTATCAGATCATGAAGTGTGTGGTGAGTTTGGTGACACTACACTGTGTCATAGTGAAGTTATTGAATGTTTTTGTAATGTCACTTTTCGGTGTTGGGTCCCTGCATTAGTAAACACTGATGTTGTTGGTGTGGCTCTGAGGATGGCTCGTTTTGATGAACATCAGGTTGTAGCTCGTTGTCTATCTTACTACGGCTGAAAATATGTTTTGTGTTTTAACAACGTTTCACTTCAGAGTTATTGATCCCGGAAGTTCGAATCTGCCAATATCTTTCCAACTTTACCCAATGTGCCACCTGTCCTCATCTCACAGTTACGTGATAAGGTGTCTAATTATTTTTATCCAGTGAATGCAATGCGCCTCCATAGTTTTCAGTGTTTGATGTAATTAAACTGACCTCACCCAAAGGGGGCGGGGCATGATGCAGAGTCAGCCTGGATTGGTCTTTTTCTCATAAACCTGTGACCTCACTGTGACCTCAAATCTGCCTTTAAGACTTTGATCAGTTTTGATTGATTCTGAACCCACCACACACACCTGATGATTGACCTGTCTCCCCTCTTTCTCTCTGTACCTGTCTCACCTGTGTCTATCTCTGTACCTGTCTCACCTGTCTCTCTCTCTCTGTACCTGTCTCACTTGTGTCTATCTCTGTACCTGTCTCACCTCTTTCTCTCTGTAACTGTCTCACCTGTGTCTCTTTCTGTACCTGTCTCACCTGTCTCTCTCTCTCTGTACCTGTCTCACTTGTGTCTCACCTGTCTCACCTGTGTCTATCTCTGTACCTGTCTCACCTCTCTCTCTCTCTCTGTACCTGTCTCACTTGTGTCTATCTCTGTACCTGTCTCACCTCTTTCTCTCTGTAACTGTCTCACCTGTGTCTCTTTCTGTACCTGTCTCACCTGTCTGTCTCTCTGTAACTGTCTCACCTGTGTCTCTTTCTGTACCTGTCTCACCTGTCTGTCTCTCTGTACCTGTCTTACCTGTGTCTCTTTCTGTACCTGTCTCACCTCTTTCTCTCTGTATCTGTGTCACCTGTCTCTCTCTCTGTATCTGTGTCACCTGTCTCTCTCTCTGTACCTGTCTCACCTGTATCTCACCTGTGTCTCTCTCTCTGTACCTGTCTCCAGGTTCTGGAGCGTCTCTTTCAGCGTGGTTTCGTCATTAGGGCATCGTGCGGCGGCGGCGTGGACTCGTCTCAGTTCAGTGAGTACGTTCTGTGTCGTGACCTCGGGCTCAGTCAGTCCATCAGCACCGCCATCCGGATCAAACAGGAACCTCTGGACTGAGACCAGAACCGGAACTCTGATCACTGATGATGATGATGTAAATATTTGTATGATTCTGATGTTTGACTGTGTGGTTGAATAATTTAATGTTTTTATAAATCCAATGTTTCTTCAACGTTTGTTGAACGTTTCTTTAATGTTTGAATGTTTGGCGTTGATAAAAACAAACTTGCTGATTTTCATGATTTTCTTTATTTCAGATTTTTTTTGCAAACGTACAAACAGTCTGTAAAATCATCATCGAGTTCATTCAGAGTACCAAATATAAATATGACAACATCCTTCAACAGAGAGGCCGGGCCGGGCCGGGCCAGGCCGGGCCGGGCCCTGTACTATACATACATATATAAACACATTTAAACATACATGTTTATATAGTACAGGACATGGAGCAGAGGGGGCGGAGCTTCAGGTGACGTTTACAAACCAAGAACAAAAAAACATTTTTAAAAAACTGAAAATTTTATTACAACAAAGAGTCACGTGATGTCAGAGTCACATGATGAGTTAAAACACATGATGAGGAGCAGACTGCAGGAATGATGTGAAGCTAACGTTGTTAGCGTCGTTGAACGTAGCCTGAGTGAGTCATCGGAGAGCTGAAACTAGCTTAGCATAGCATAAAGACTGGAAACAGAGGGAATCTGCTAGCTTAGCATAAAGACTGGAAACAGAGGGAATTTGCTAGCTTAGCATAGCATAAAGACTGGAAACAGAGGGAAACTGCTAGCTTAGCATAAAGACTGGAAACAGGGAATTTGCTAGCTTAGCATAGCATAAAGACTGGAAACAGAGGGAAACTGCTAGCTCAGCATAGCATAAAGACTGGAAACAGAGGGAAACTGCTAGCATAGCTTAGCATAAAGACTGGAAACAGAGGGAAACTGCTAGCATAGCTTAGCATAAAGACTGGAAACAAAGGGAAACTGCTAGCATAGCTTAGCATAAAGACTGGAAACAAAGGGAAACTGTCAGCCTGGTTCTGTTTAACCTCCAGTAAAACTACTATTTGTAGTTTGAAGCTAGCTCTTTATGCTAAGCTAAGCTAAATGTTGAAGTTTTGTGCGAACCGTTAAAGTCTGTCAGCACACACACACACACACACATTAAAATTTTCTACAAGCTGATTGGTCGTCGCTCTGACAGACGACATGAAGCCCGTTAAAACGTCTCATTACTCAAACTTAAACGTGATCATGTGACCTCATAGATCTGTGACATCATGAGCGGCTCCGGACAGAAAGAAAAGGATGAAGGGAGATGAGAGTCGAAGGCACCTGTTCAGGTACAGCGCTGGATGTCAGAGTCCAGGACCAGGACCAGGATCAGCTGATCTCAGTTCAGTTTCAGACCTGCACATGATTCATGTCGACATGTTTTATATAAAAATGTTCATTAAAGTCAGTTCAGACCTCAGCCGCTCTCCAGGTTTCTCAAGGCATTTCCAGGGGTCTCCAGGAGTCTCCAGGTCTCTGTTGCATGTGGATCACTGTCCATGTGGACATGCACTCAGCAGTTAGAGGGCCCATTGCATTGTGGGTAATGTAGGCAGCAGGTCAATCACAGAAAGTTTATCTTTGAATCTGACCAATCATGAGCCACCCTGACAGAGCTGACCTCTGATTGGATGAGAGTCAAAATGGAGGAAGCTATCATAGCTTGTTAGCTCTGCTGTCCTGTTACTGACCGAGCTAAGCTAAGGGCTAACAGAAAGCTAAGGAGCTAAAATGGAGCTAAGGAGCTAAAATGGAGCTAAGAAGCTAACTGAGAGCTAACAGAGGGCTAACAGGGAGCTAACAGAGGGCTAACAGGGAGCTAACAGAGGGCTAATCGAGAGCTAACAGAGAGCTAAGAAGCTAACAGAGGGCTAACAGGGAGCTAACGAGCTAACAGAGCTTCGTTCTGTCTGTTCTTGGTGAAACAGGTGAGCTAACCACTAACCTGGCCAGCTAATAGGTTAGCGGTTAGCTCACAAACTTAGCCGAGTGATTTCCTGTCTGAAGAGGAGGCTTCCTGTCTGGAGAACACCTGGAGGAGCCCTGAATCCGAAGCCGAGGGTTCAGATCTGACCCGGGACAACAGAACCGGGACTCCTGTCTGAGCGGCTCTGAGGAGGCGGAGCTTGAAGTCCAGTCTGTGATGTTCTTCCTTATTTAAGCAGCGCCTTGTAGAGCGTTAGCGAACGCGCTGTGGAGCGGTCCTGCTCCAGACAGAAGATGAAGTCCCTGAGGTTGACCCGAGTGATCCGCTGACGAAGCTGCTGACGGGACGAGCACGCCGCCGAGGAGCCCGAGCCCGAGCCCGAAGCCACCTGAGGGGGGAGACAGAGAGCGTGAGAGCCGGTCTGCGTGCTATGAGCTAACATCAGCATGTGAGATCTCCCACAGTCCTTAAACGCCTCACTGAGTGCAGACCGCAGAGATCATCATGACCCGGTTCTACCCTCCACGTTCTCTGAGTTCTTACCTCTGATCCGGACGCGGCGCCGCCCGGTGAGTCCATCTTGCGTTTCTTGCGCGGGCCGATTGCGGCGAGCGCCGTGAGGTTGGCGTCTCGTTGTCTCATCTGAGCCAACTCCTGCTGCTGCATCTGAGGACACGAAGGAAACCGGGTCAGAATCTCAACCGTTTGATCAGGTTGATCACATGTTGGCGTGTTGTGATTGGCTGTCATGCTAACGTACCTCTTTAGCCTTCTGCTTCAGTCGAGCCTGTTCAGGATCTTCCTGCCGCGCTCGACTCTGAAATTCAAACAAACACGAGTCACATGATCAACTCCAAACACACGAGTCACATGATCAGATGATTATGATTATTGGTGGTTGATTATTGGTTACCTTGGCAGCCTTCAGCAGGATCTCTCTCTCCTGTTCGTCTTTTCTTTGTTTCTCGAGTCTCTCCAACTGCTCAAAGAAACGAAGCTGAGAACGAACGTCTGACGTCTGTTCATGATGCTCTTCATCCTGAGGAGGAGGAAGAGAGAGGAGAAGTAGGAGGAGGACAGAGGAGGAGAGAGGAGGAGGTTCAGACGTCTCTACAGCTGCACAGAGTCCAGACTGAAATATAAGTGTAAGTGTGTGTGTGTGTGTGTGTGTGTGTGTGTGTGGGGTTTGTTACCTTTCCTCCGTCTGTGCGATGTTGAGCGACGGCTGAAACTTTCTCCAGCAGCGAGCGCAGTCTGGACTGAGTGGCGTGAGAGATGAAGTTCACGACCTCCAGAGGAACCTCGCTCACCCCGAGCTTCTTAGCTGAAGATCACAGACGACAACAACACGTCAGACAACACGTCAACAACGCGTCAACAAGTCAGACAACACATCAAAAACACGTCAGACAACGCGTGAACATGAGACAACACGTCGACAACACGTCAACAACACGTCAGACAACACGTCAGACAAGGCGTCAACAACACGTCAGACAAGGCGTCAACAACACGTCAACAACACGTCAACAACACGTCAACAACACGTCAGACAACGCGTCAACAACACGTCAGACAACGCGTCAACAACACGCCAGACAAGGCGTCAACAACACGTCAACAACACGTCAACAACACGTCAGACAACGCGTCAACAACACGTCAGACAACGCGTCAACAACACGCCAGACAAGACGTCAACAACACGTCAACAACACGTCAGACAAGGCGTCAACACGTCAACAAGACGTCAACAACACATCAACAACACGTCAGACAAGGCGTCAACAACACGTCAGCAACACGCCAGACAAGGCATCAGACAAGGCGTGAACATGAGACAACACATCAACAACACGTCAGACAACGCGTGAACATGAGACAACACGTCAACAACACGTCAGGCAACATGTCAACAACACGTGAGCGTGAGACAACACGCCAACAACACGTCAGGCAACATGTCAACAACACGTGAACGTGAGACAACACATCAACAACACGTCAACAAGTCAGACAACGCGTGAACATGAGACAACACGTCAACAACACGTCAGACAATGCGTCAACAACACGTCAGACAACGCGTCAACAACACGTGAACAACACGTCAGACAATGCGTGAACATGAGACAACACGTCAACAACACGTCAGCAACACGCCAGACAAGGCGTCAACAACACGTCAGACAACGCGTGAACAACACATCAGACAACACGTCAACAACACGTCAACAACGCGTCAACAAGTCAGACAACACATCAACAACACGTCAGACAACGCGTGAACATGAGACAACACGTCAATAACACGCCAACAACACGTCAGGCAACATGTCAACAACACGTCAACAACACGTGAGCGTGAGACAACGCGTCAGGCAACATGTCAACAACACGTCAACAACACGTGAACGTGAGACAACGCGTCAACAACACATCAACAAGTCAGACAACACGTCAACAACACGTCAGGCAACATGTCAACAACACAACATGTGAACGTGAGACAACACGTCAACAACACGTGAACGTGAGACAACACGTCAGCAACACGCCAACAACACGTCAACACGTCAGCAACACGCCAACAACACGTCAACAACACGTCAGGCAACATGTCAACAACACAACAACACGTGAACGTGAGACAACACGCCAACAACACGTCAGGCAACATGTCAACAACACATCAACAACATGTGAACGTGAGACAACACGCCAACAACACGTCATCAACACATGAACGTGAGACAACACGTCAGGCAACATGTCAACAACACGTGAACGTGAGACAACACGCCATCAACACGTCAGGCAACATGTCATCAATACATCAACAACGCGTGAACGTGAGACAACACGCCAACAACACGTCAGGCAACATGTCAATAACACATCAACAACACGTGAACGTAAAGGTCGCTCTGTTTCGTGTACCATCAGGTCACGGATCAGCTGATCTCTCCATAGGACTCAATAGGATCAGACCCAGCGCCCCCTGCTGGACATTAGAGGGGCTGCAGCCTGACACTCAGGTGAGCTTACCTGTGTCCAGGATGCGGCGGTGCAGCAGGCCGGTGGGCAGGAAGGACTCGTCTTTACACGAGCGGATCTTTGTGCCAACGAGCTCAGAGCTGGTCGCCAGGATTCGAGCGTTTTCCTCATTCAGGTTTACGCCGGCCATGGACGCCACGTCGTTGATGTCATCATCATCTCTGAGTTAGAGGGGACGGAGCAAAGGTCAGGGGGCGGAGCAAAGGTATGTCAGATGTCAGTGACAGACAGGAAGTAAACATTTTATATTTATATTTATATTTAATTCGTTCTTCACCTGAAGGTCCCGCCCCCCGGGTCGCTCAGCTTCTTCTGATTGGCCTGAGCTGCCAGGTGAATCGGACTTTTACCGATGACAGCGGTGGGTCCTCGTACAAGCGTACCTAAAGACAAACACAGAGTCAGACTCATGGCTGACTCTCATTGGTCCACACAGACTCATCGCTGACTCTCATTGGTCCACACAGACTCATCGCTGACTCTCGTTGGTCCACACAGACTCACCTTGAGGTCTGAGAGTCTGACTGAAGACGACAGGCGTCCGGGTCTGTACAGTCTGGACTCCGGTTCTGCCCACAGCCTGCACATAGATCAGAGTCAGGGTCAACAACAGCAGCAGCAGAACCAGGTGTGGTTCTGGTCAGGTTCTGGTCAGGTTAGGGTCAGGTTTAGGTCTAGGTCTGGGTCTGGTTCTGGTCCGTACCACAGTGTTGGTGAGCGGCGGGTTCAGTCTGACAGTGCTGGTTGCCGGGCTGATGGGCAGTCTGGGCCGGATGGCGGTGGCGGTGACGGAGCCGGGGGCGGTGAGGGGTGGGGCCGAGGTGCTAGGCGTGACCAGAGACTGCTGACTGCTGAGCAGAGACTGACGCAGGGCGGGGAGGCTTTTCTGTGGACGACACGTCAGCTGATCAGCTCTCTGTGTACAAATACTCTGGTACCTGATAAAGTACTGCATCAGGCTACAAGGAACAGCAGTAACAGTACTCAGTACTCAGAGTAATACATGTTAAAATACTGCAGCTGGTTCAGTTGAATGACTTCACACACTGACGGTCCTTTAATGTTTAATTAACATTTATTAATTTAACATGACAAGACAACCAAAGTTTACTGAATATCAGTATGAGTAGTGTCAGTATGAGTATGATAATATTTTTAGTATTTGTAGTGTCAGTGAGGCGTACCTTGAGGAAGGGGATGAGGTAGGGCTGTGGGGAGGACTTGAGCTCAGCCTGCAGCCGAGTGGTGAACTCCTCAGGCTCAATCTTAGCGTCCTGAAAGAGACACACAACACCAGATCAAACCAGATCAGATCAAACCAGATCAAACCAGTTTAAACCAGTATAAAAACTAGTTTATACCAGTAATAATCAGTATATAACTGGGATAAGGTGTAGGAAGGTGTAGTGGCTCACGAGCAGGTCCTGGACGAGGGCCTTCACATTCTTGGAGGTGTCTGGGGAGGGCGAGTTGTGGGACGCCAGCTTGATGAGCGTGGCGAGGAAGTTCTTGCATTTCTTCACGTTTTCTTGCATTTCCTGTTGAGACGAAGGCGTTAAAACCTGAACCACTATCCGATTATTTTTACAACAGGAAACAGGAAGTGGAACTCCACCTGCGACACCACCGTCACTCTGCCGGTGGGCGTGGTCGGGGTGGCGGGCGTCGTGCTGGTCAGGGGAGTGGACGGGACGCCGGCAGGTTTGGCCACGGGTGTCCCCCCCGCCGTGATCACCGTCTGGGCCTTCTGAGGGGGGGTCATCTTCACCGACACTGCCGCGCCGCCGGGCGCAACCGTGATGGCCTTCTGGGAAAAGACGGACGCCATCAGACAGCGAACGAGCAGACGTTCAATTCACCACAAACAGGATGTGATATCACTGTGACATCACTGACCTTTAAAGGTCAGAAACATTTAACAACATGCTGCTGAGTGATGACACAGGAAACAGGAAACACACCTGTACGGCAGTCGTGGAGGGGGACTGAACCATTCTGGTCTGAGCGGGGGACGCCAGGCGGACAGTCTGAGGAGCCTGCAGACGACAGGGAGGGAAAACACATCACGTCACAGCAAAGCATCATGGGAGATCAGATTACAAATGTAAGACAAGAAAATAAACACAGTAGAATTCAATAGAGTTTGGTAGAGTTCAGTAGAGCTCAGTAAAGTCTGGTAGGGTCCAGTTAAGTTTAGTAGAGTCCAGTAGAGTCCAGTAGAGCTCAGTAGAGTCCGGTAGATTCTGGTAGAGCTCAGTAGAGTTCGGTAGTTCAGTAGAGTCCGGTAGAATTCATTAGAGTCCGGTAGAGCTCAGTAGAGTTCGGTAGTTCAGTAGAGTCCTGTAGAATTCAGTAGAGTCCTGTAGAATTCAGTAGTGTCCAGTAGAGTTCAGTAGAGCTCAGTAGAGTTCAGTAGTTCAGTAGAGTCCAGTAGAATTCAGTAGAGTCCAGTAGAATTCAGTAGAGTCCAGTAGCGTTCAGTAGAGTCCTGTAGAATTCAGTAGTGTCCAGTAGAGTTCAGTAGAGCTCAGTAGAGCTCAGTAGAGTTCGGTAGTTCAGTAGAGTCCAGTAGAATTCAGTAGAGTCCAGTAGAATTCAATAGAGTCCTGACGTGTACCGTGGAGGCGGTGCTGACCCGGATCGTGGCCCCGGCCGTCGGGGTCGCCGGTCTCTGGGTGATGTTGGTCACTGTCTGGCCCTGCTGCGTCTTGGCCTGAGCCTGAGCCAGAACTTGCTGAGGGACCATGACGAGCTGACCCGTCTCTGTCCGGACCAGAACCATACCTGAGGAAGGAGGAAGCAGTCATGTGATGACATCACAGCAAGTTATTACATCATCACAGAACCAGATAAAAAAATGTTTGAAGTCAGACGAACTGTTCACACGTTATATTAATGATTTATGATTATTGATTAGTGATCGGTTATCTGAACACTCTGTGGATCGACTCATCGTCCTGATGGATGAACAGGAAACAGGTGTGTCCCTCCTCAGGTGAACTCAGGTAAACTTCAGAACATGAAACTCGTCAGTAAAGATTTATCCTTGTTTCATCCGTCACTTTGTCGTCACTGTGACGTCTTTAAATGTTTCATTTGTCTGTCAAACTTTAAAATGATTCGAGTTCTGTTTGTGCAGATCGATGACCCTGTTCTGATCCACATCAAAGATCTGGATCAGAACCGGGTCAGACAGGAAACACTTGTCAGAAAAACGTTGTCACGTCTCGACCGACAGCCTGAAACAAATGAGTCACAACTCATCAAATCGCAGCTTCAGTCAACAAACAAACAAACAAACGTCGACTTCAGAAAATAAAATAAACATCATGATGACATCACTTCCTGTTGTAACCTTCAGTCTGCTGAAACAGAAACAGATTCTCACTGAGTCAGAGAGGAGTCCAAACACATGCCAGAGGACTCGGGCCTGGGAGGACTCGGGCCTGAGAGGACTCGGGTCACAGACCTAAACTCTGTTTCTGTGGCAGCATGCTGAGGACTGTGGGAACCACTGGACCAGTCCAGTCCTCTCTGGGAGAACTCAAAGGGGGTCACAGTGACCCGGATGCTGGCTCACCTGGAGGCATGGTGAAGCCGGGCGGCAGCTGGATGGTGGTCTGCTGCTGAGGCCGGACCGCCAGCGGCGGCTGAGGAGCAGCGGCTCTGGTCGAGCTCGCCACCAGCCCGGGTCTCTGCTGCTGGATGGTCGTGGCCACCACGGTGCCCGGCGGCCTCACCACGGTCACGGCAGGCTGGCCCACGCCGTTCACCGCAGGCTTCATCCCGGCAGCGGCCAGGGTGACGGTGGCTGGGCTGGTCCCGGTCTGGGTCTGGCTGATGGGGGACTGGACCGCCACAGGAGGGGGGGTGCTGGCCAGGATGACGGAGCTCCCGGAGACAGGCTGGCTGGGCACCAACATCTTGGTGTGCATCAGAGGGGTGCTGTGGTTCACGACCTGAGAGCTGGAGGCTGAAGGGGCGCCCGGGGTCACCAGCTGGGCTCCCTTTGGATCCACCCCGTTCTGGGCCACCGGGCTGGGGTGCCTCTGCAGAGCTCCGGCGGGAGTCACCGTGGACTGAGGTACAGGAAAAGCGGGCTGTGAAGCCATGGAGGCGATGATGGTGGAGCTGCCGGCACTGACAGTACTGATGACCGAGCCGGACCCGGCTGGAGCGGGCACCGCGGCCGAGCTCACCAACTTCACGGCTCCGGCGCTGCCGTTTAAACTTTGCAGCCCGGGAGAGGCGGTCCGGAGAGCCTCCGTCGCGGGGACGATGGCGGCGCTGGGAGCCGCGCTCGAACCCAGGACGGCAGCCCGGTGGAAGCTAGCAGCCGCGGGCTGAGTGCTCAAAGTTACGGGTCCCGGTACCGGAGAAACAGCGGGAGGAGAGGCTCCAACTGTTTGCAGACCCGCTCCGGGGGTGATCACGGCCCCGGCGGCCACAGAGGAGGTAGAGGCGGTGAGAGTTTTGGCGGAGAGCGGCTCATTAGCGCCGGGTTCCTGGTTTAACCCCGCTTTTGGATGCCCTTGTTGCGGCTGCTCCAGAGACCCCACTTGATCGCGCACTTTCCCTGAGAAGTGGCTGCCGGCGGCCGGAGCTGCCTCCCGCTTCCCGTCGGTGTACGAAGCGGCGGGAAGCTTCCTGTCGCCGAGCTGAGACTCCAGAGAGCCGACCAGGTCGCTAACTGCTTTCTCATCCACCTCATTGAAGAGCATGTCCTCCAGTGGGTCGGAGGCTCCCGCCATCTTTGATGTCGGACCGTTGTGCAAATCGTATTTTAGAATGTACGCATGCGCGGAGGATCGCCGTTGTTTTCGAGCGTAGAAATAGAAAAAAGTAGATCCGACGTCAAGCTCGCGGCGCTACGTACAGGTGTGAAACTGCAGGTAAACACACGTCACTGCCGGCCGCGGCCAAACAGAGAGGTGGCGAACTGGTGACGTCATCAGATTTACGTTTGATTTCATCTGTTTTAACGGTGGTTACCATGGTAACTGACAGATAAAATCATGATTAGGTTCATTCAAACAGCTGTTTGAATGAACCTAATCATGATTTTATTAATGAACACAGTAACACAGTAACACAGTAATAGATTACAGTGGTATGAGTACTCTCTCTCTCAAATTCAAATTCAAATTCAAATTAGCTTCATTAGCATGAATGTCATACAGACTTTGTTGCTAAAGCATAAAGAGTAAATGAAACAAAACAAAAATACGCTTCATAAGTTAATATATACATAGATAGAACAGAGCTTAAGGATAAAATAAGAAAAGAATTGTGTGTCTGTGTGTGTGTAAAATAATAAACAATAAAATAATAAGTGATAATGAGAATAGTGATAAGTAGTACAATACTGGTAATATATTTTTTTATCAATAAACAATAAATATTTTAGCATAAATAAATGAGGAACAGTCTTACACTGAAACATTTCTTAATGCGTGACATGCAGTCACGTGTTCTGCCGTACAGCTGTCTTCTCCCAGAAGGATTTGTACTCTCTCGCGCGCGCTGTGTTTCTCTTCTATGCCGCGCAGATCTAGAGCTCACGGAGCAGCGTAATCCCGCGAGATCCCGAGTTCCCGTTAGCCCCCGCGCTCACAGCCATTCGATGGAGGCTGAGGTAGCCATGTTGTAGCCGTGAGAGCAGCGAGTCGGTGTCAGAACACAACCCGCAGAACTTACGCTGTAAGAGTCGGTACCGCTGAGCGCACGGTTCGGACGAGCCGTCCTTCGTGTTCCGTGTTCGGACTGCAGAGTTCCAGAAGGCACCATGAGCGGCGGGACGCCGTACCTGGGCAGTAAAATCAGCCTCATCTCGAAGGCCGAGATCCGCTATGAAGGCATCCTGTACACCATCGACACCGAGAACTCCACCGTGGCTCTGGCTAAAGGTAACGGCTAACGGCAGCTAGCAGCAGCTAGCAGCGGGCTCTGTGTGAGCGGGCAGCGGGTTGCTGCGGTTAAAGAATAAATATTAAAACATAAAGAAGAATAAAACACACAAACTTCATTATAATAATAATAATAATGTTCAAGTTTAATCAAATAAACACATTAACAACGTTAGCATGCTACTGTGAGCTAACAGGCTAATGTTAGCATTCCATAGAATTACCATTAGAGAGAAGCTAGCATGCTAACATGAAGCTAACACATATAAATATAAACACAAACATGGCGGCCTGTGGATGAACACACGGAGGCTCGTGACCGTTCACCTGTGAGCTACGTGAGTCAGCTAACGTTAACACGGAGCAGGTAAACGGAAGCTAACGTCCAGGGACAGTTTAATGATCCGTTTCATTTACTATTAAAGCAGCTTCAGGTGTGTGTGGCATGCTGACGTCACTGAGTGCGCACTCATCTCACCTGTTCACCGACAGATTATGACGTCAGAGTTTAATGACACGGATCCTATGAGTGGGCGGAGCTTAATCAGCTCAGAGAAACACACACACATCAACATGTTTTGCTGACCTGTGGTTCTGACCCCGACCCGTGGTTCTGATCCCTCTCTGTCTCAGTGCGTTCCTTCGGTACCGAGGACAGGCCAACGGACCGACCCATCCCGCCTCGCGATGACACGTTTGAGTACATCATCTTCAGAGGAAGTGACATCAAAGACCTGACAGTGTGCGAGCCGCCCAAACCGACCTGCTCTCTGCCTCAGGACCCGGCCATCGTCCAGGTACGTCTCATCTGTGGGTGGGTGTGTGGGCCCGGTCCAGTCTAATAGAACCTCCTGTCTCCTCCTCAGTCGTCCATGAGCTCCAGCTCCTCGTCCTCTGCTGCCGCTCCGACCCCGTTCCAGTCCGCCGGTTCTTATGGGCTCTTCAACCGGGCTCCAGTTCCTGCCTACAACCAGTTCAGCGCCAGTCCGCTGGTGTCCCCCCAGTTTGGACCAGTCGGTGTCGGTGAGTACACTTTGGGTCGTGATGTTCTGGTTCTTCTGGGCCTGATGTCCAAGGGTCCAGAGTCTCTCTGTGGCTCCTGGACCACGTGAGTCATGCCACAGAACCAAAGGAGGTCCAACCCGCGGCCCGGGGACCAGCCGGGGCCTTCAGGCTCCTCCTCCACACGCGTCCTGATTGGTCAGCTGATGTAGTGACCCGCCTTCTCTCAGTCCAATCACAGTGCTGCATTTTAAAGTGTGTACAGGAAGTCACTCGGGTCTCACAGGTGCTTCACTGATTGGACAGGTGTAGTGATGTCATCATGATGAAGCTCGTTAACAGTTGAGAGCTAATTATATTATTAATGACTAAATGAATCAGCTGTTGACCCGGTTCTGGTTCCTCCTCAGGTCGCAGCAGCCCCAGTCTGGACCCTCTAAGGAAGAGCCCGACTCTGGACCAGGTGATCCAAACCGCCCCGTCGGCCCCGACCGCTGCTACCACGGCTCCGGCACCGGGCCTGGGACGTAGGAGCCCCGCCCATGGACGCACGGCCCCGTCGGGCACCGGTCAGAGCGGTCCGAAGGTCCAGCACCAGGACGGCGTGGACACTCGGAGGGGTGAGACAGTCAGGGGCTGGTCTGCACCCCGAACCATCTCTGCTGTAGATAGGGCCCCCCCCTCTGTCTTTAGCCAATCAGGTGAGACCTCAGACACCTGCAGCACACCTGACCTGATCTGCGCTGCTCGTTACACACGTTCGATTTCTGCCTCATTCCTGAGCACGGCGGGCTGTTAGGACAGGAAGTGTTAATGTGTAATTAATAATTCACCTCGTTACCTGAGTGTGTCGTCACACCTGTCTGCTCTCACACTGAGCCGCTAATCAGCCAATCAGAGGACTTCAAATGTGAGCTTATCACACGTTAATGAGCGGGTCCAGCTCTGGTTCTGTGAGGACGGGTCACCGGACAGGAGAACCGGGTCAGGTTTGGACACACAAGGCTAGCTCGCGTACTTAATGCTAACCTGATGCTAAGATATTAGCACGTTAACCACGACGTCGTTAAGCTTTTTATTGAAACACAAGACGGGTCTGAGCTGAACTGGACCGACGTCACGGCGTCTGCTGAGGGAATGAGGCACAAACAGCTGACTCATCTAACTGTAACGTTTTGTTCCAGAGGTCATGTTAGAGCGTCTGAAGGTCGCACTGAGCGTGTGCGGCGTGCTCAGCTGATGTTCATGACTCTCTTGTTGTGGACTTTAACACTGTTCCAGGCTCAGACGGCTCCAAAGTGTCCAAACCAGAGTGTGAGCCGGCTCGAGGTGAAGCCAGAGACAGTAAACGATCCTCAGGTCAATCCTCCTCTGATCCATCCGACCAATCAGACTGCATGCTCTCCTCTGGGCTCCCATCATGCCTCTGTGACGTGTTTTCTTTGCTGCTCACGTGTGTAGATTGACATGCTGTTCATGTCAATGGACTCTGATGATGATGATGATGATGATGATCCTCCATGTTTGATTTGATGCTAACATCTGAAGCTAAGCTAACTGAACCATCGTGGACGTGTGCTTTGGTCACGCCCTCATCTGTTGCCATGGCGTCTGTTTCCTGTTTATAATCAGACAGCTGACGTTTGTTGTTGTTCTCTCACTCAGTGGCTGCCGGAGCACCAGCTAACCGGCGTGGACGAGGAGGCGGACACCGCGGCAGAGGACGCTTCAACGTTCGCCGAGACGGCCCGATGAAGTTCGAGAAAGACTTTGACTTCGAGAGCGCCAACGCTCAGTTCAACAAGGAGGAGATCGACCGAGAGTTCCAGAGCAAGCTCAAGCTCAAAGGTAACGTTAGCTTAGAGACGCGTTAGCAGAGACGCTAACGTCCATTTTAGAGGCACGTTAATATTCAGACGTGTGTGTGTGTTGTTGACTCAGATGAGAAGAGCGAGAAGGCGGAGAAGGCGGTGAACGGCGAGGATAAAGGCGACTCCGGCGTGGAGACTCAGAACAGCGAAGGGAACGCCGACGACGAGTGCGACCCGCTCGGTCCGAACTGCTACTACGACAAGTCCAAGTCTTTCTTTGACAACATCTCCTGTGATGACACCAGGTGAGTCCATCAGCCGCTGTGTCAACGTTCATTTAACGTTAGGACAGCGTTCCTTCAGTGACGTCTGTTTGCTCTTCATCAGGAAAGCTAATGAAAAGTCAGGAGGCTCCGCGTTCCCACGGTGAGTCGGATCATGTGACTGTACAACATGAATGAACTGGTGTCTGTCTGTCTGAGTGTGTGTATTGTCTGTCTGTCTGTCTGTCTGAGTGTGTGTGTATTTCCTGTCTGTCTGTGTGTATGTGTGTGTTGTTGTTTCGTGGTCGTTGAATTAAAGTTGGTCTTCGTGCAGCGAGCGGAGGCAGACGTGGGCCGAGGAGAGGAGGATGAACGCCGAGACCTTCGGGATTCCTCTTCGTCAGGGTCGAGGACGCGGTGGTTACCGTGGACGTGGTGGGATGGGCTTCCGTGGAGGGCGGGGTCGCTCAGCCAGCCGAGGGTCCTTCGGGCCGCCGCAAGGAGGCGGTGGCTTCAGGGGAGGATACAGAGGAAACCAGGCCGGACGAGAGTTTGCGGACTTATCAGCATACAGGGTAGGGCTGTCAAAATTGCTCCAAAATGACGTTCGAATATTCGCTCTAAAAAACACACGTAGGTTCAAACCATTCGAATATCTATATTTGCGCATTATGTCAATAACAGGAGGACAGACTAATACGAGACATAACTACTTGTATAAGTATTTTTATTTCAGCTTTAGCATGTCTTTGAAAACATACCTACACATTACAAAATAAGTAAATGAATTAATGGCCTATACCGTAAAACTTTAAAGACCGTAGACCTCTCTCTCGCTTTAATTAGAGCTCGTTTGAATATGCAAATTACAACACACTCATTATTTATTCATGGAGTTTGTTGGTTCAGTCTAAGAAATTACATTTAAAGGATGAGTTAGAAAGTTTAACGTGTCTCTAACGTGTCTGTTTGTTTGTGTTGCAGAAGGACAACAAGGTGTCGGCGTAGTGTGGGGGCGGAGCCTCTGCTCAGGTGGATGGTCTTCAGATAGTTTGAGTTGCTCTTTGTTGACTAAAATATTGAAGATTGTCTAGTTGTATATTTGTCACCAGCACTGGGGTCGACCTCTCGAACACGCGACGGAAACAACACGAAGAAGAAGAACGATGACGCAGTTTATCAGACAAACCTCCAGAGTGTGAACGGTTTAAATATTCACAGCTCTGCACCGCCACCTGACCACGACCACGATGATGACGACAATGATGATGTTTGTTAGGAGCTCTTTGACTCACATAGCTTTATTTGGGAATGAGGTCCAGTATATCCTTTTAGTTCAGCACCAAAACAGCCCGCTGGGTCGCTCACCTTTCTAATGTTTTTCTACTTTCCATCAACGTTCACGCCGTCTCACCTCTCTCAGCCGTGTTCATGATGTTTCCCTCCGTCAGCAGACGGCGTTTCTTCACTCAGTGTCACTTTAACATTAATGTAGGCCGACGTCCACACGAGTCACAGTTCACTTTCTCTGATTTGTCTCACTTTCTCTGACTCGTCTCACTTTCTCTGACTTGTCTCACTTTCTCTTACTCGTCAGTTTCTCTGACTTGTCTCACTTTCTCTGACTTGTCTCACTTTCTCTGACTCGTCTCACTTTCTCTGACTTGTCTCACTTTCTCTGACTCATCTCACTTTCTCTTACTCGTCAGTTTCTCTGACTTGTCTCACTTTCTCTGACTCGTCTCACTTTCTCTTACTCGTCAGTTTCTCTGACTTGTCTCACTTTCCCTGACTCGTCTCACTTTCTCTGACTCGTCTCACTTTCTCTTACTCGTCAGTTTCTCTGACTTGTCTCACTTTCTCTGACTCGTCTCACTTTCTCTGACTCGTCTCACTTTCTCTTACTCGTCAGTTTCTCTGACTTGTCTCACTTTCTCTGACTCATCTCACTTTCTCTGACTCGTCTCACTTTCTCTTACTCGTCAGTTTCTCTGACTCGTCTCACTTTCTCTGACTCGTCTCACTTTCTCTTACTCGTCTCTTTCCCTGACTCGTCTCACTTTCTCTGACTCGTCTCACTTTCTCTGACTCGTCTCACTTTCTCTGACTTGTCTCACTTTCTCTTACTCGTCAGTTTCTCTGACTTGTCTCACTTTCTCTGACTTGTCTCACTTTCTCTGACTCGTCTCACTTTCTCTGACTTGTCTCACTTTCTCTGACTCATCTCACTTTCTCTTACTCGTCAGTTTCTCTGACTTGTCTCACTTTCTCTGACTCGTCTCACTTTCTCTGACTCGTCTCACTTTCTCTTACTCGTCAGTTTCTCTGACTTGTCTCACTTTCCCTGACTCGTCTCACTTTCTCTGACTCGTCTCACTTTCTCTTACTCGTCAGTTTCTCTGACTTGTCTCACTTTCTCTGACTCGTCTCACTTTCTCTGACTCGTCTCACTTTCTCTTACTCGTCAGTTTCTCTGACTTGTCTCACTTTCTCTGACTCATCTCACTTTCTCTGACTCGTCTCACTTTCTCTTACTCGTCAGTTTCTCTGACTCGTCTCACTTTCTCTGACTCGTCTCACTTTCTCTTACTCGTCTCTTTCCCTGACTCGTCTCACTTTCTCTGACTCGTCTCACTTTCTCTGACTCGTCTCACTTTTTCTGACTCGTCTCACTTTCTCTTACTCGTCAGTTTCTCTGACTTGTCTCACTTTCCCTGACTCGTCTCACTTTCTCTGACTCGTCTCTTTCTCTGACTCGTCTCTTTCTCTGACTCGTCTCTTTCTCTGACTCGTCTCTCTTTCTCTGACTCGTCTCACTTTCTCTGACTCGTCTCAGTTTCTCTGACTCGTCTCACTTTCTCTGACTCGTCTCACTTTCTCTGACTCGTTGGACGTTGCCCGTCCATCTTTCTTGAAGCTGCTTCAGGTCGAGCTGCAGAGGTGACAGATTTAAAATGTCTGAGTTCAAACAACGTCATCGTTAAAGACAAACGTTTGTCAAACATTCATTTAACGTCTTTGATGACTGAAGAGTTTAAAGTCCAGCACCGAGCTGACAGAGTTCACCTCTTCAGTTATTAAACGTGACATAAACGTTTTTTAACATGTTTGTTCCATAATGAAGTCAGTGAACGTTCATCTAACACATTAACAGTTTGGTTTGTTCTTCAGACATTTTAAAGTTTCTGTTTGTTAAACACACTAATTAATTAAATTAAAGACGAGTTCATCGATCCACCTGATCAGCTGATCACCTGACCACTGCGGTGCTGCTCAACACGCTACAGGAAGTGATGTCATCTGCAGACTAGAAAAAGGAGCTCGCTGTCGCGTGTAGCAATGTAGTTTTCTAGGAATATTCCCTCTTTAGAGGTTCTGAAGGGACGGGACGGGTCTGATGGTTCTGTTTTAATATTCAGAACTCTGAGAGGATCTGATCCTGTTTTGTTTCCTGTTGGTCTGTCCTGATGCGACACGATCAGACATGATGATTTAAGATCGGGTCAAAGAGAGCCAGCTCAGTCCATTTGGACCTGGACCTGGTTCTGAGAATCGTGTTCAGTTTAAAATGTCCAAAAGTTGAATGAGGTTCTGTGTCGACCCAGTTAAACAGTTGAGAACGTTGACGAGGTCTGAGCATCAGTTTACAGCGTGACAATGAACAAACGGGTCAGAACAAAGAACCATCGGGCTTCAGTTTGTTTAATAAAAACAAAGAATCAGTTTTTAAACTTTAAGGACTGAACGAGGAGAAAAGATCAAAGAACAAACTAGTCCTTTAATTAATTAATTAATTTATTCAGAAAATCACCAGAACAACGACGACAGGTCCGGTTCTGGGATGTTCTGGTTGCCTGAAAGCTTCTGGCTGTTGACATGTCAGGACAGATTTGGTCCAGGACAGAGATTGGGTTCTGATGGCAGTTCTGATGGCAGTTCTGATGGTGGTTCTGGGTGAACTAGATCAGAGGGGCAGGTTGATGGTCATGGCTGCAGGGTAAATACCAGGTAACAGCTGCTTTGCTTAGCTTAGCTTAGCTTAGCTTAGCATGAAGACTTGAATCAGATGGTAACAGATAGCCTCGTTAGCAGTTTCCCTCTGTTTGCAGTGTTTATGCTGAGCTAACAGGTTACTAAATTAAAGTACTTCCTGTTTGGCTTCCTGTGGGCGGAGCTAAGAGCCTCTGAGGTGTGACGTGGTCTGCATTGATAGGTAGATGTTTTGGGGGCGGACAGTGGGCGGGGTTAATATGTAAAGGAGCCTTCATCAGGTCCGACAGGTGTTGTAACCTAACACGACACTACACGATGCTCGGCAGTGATGTTACCATGACGATGGTGAACAGGTGATCGCAGGTTGATGATGCAAAAAGTGGAGCGAGCATCAACAGGAAACAGTTTGTCCTCCAGCTTCTTTTCTGTGGAGTCACGTGTGTGTTTGAAGCCAGCATGGCGTCCTCTGTGGGCCTCAGTGACTTTTTATTAAAGATGATAATAAACTGTTCATTACACAACGACTACGAGTCATCTGTGAGGGAGGGAGGGAGGGAGGGAGGGAGGGAGGGAAGACTGAGTCCTCTGTGGGCCTCAGTGACTTTTATTAATGATAATAAACTGTTCATTACACAACGACTACGAGTCATCTGTGAGGGAGGAAGGATGACTGACTGACTGACTGGATGGAAGAGTCTCTGTCACTTCAGGTGTTAATGAAGTAAACCTGAACAGCCTGACAGACAGACTGGACCACATGTTGTCCTCTAGCAGAACCCTGAGCGGCCACGTTCCATTAAAAAGCTGCTAAGAGGCTGAACAAAGTGAAGGGTTCAGATCCAAAGAAAAACTCCAGTTATTCAATTGAGTTTTATTTCTATAGCTCCAGATCATAACTTCAGTTATCTCATGACACTTTCCATACAGAGCAGGTCAGGCCGTACTCTGTATAATATTATTACAGAGACGAACAGTTCCACCATGAGCGAGCACTTGCTGACGGTGGCGAGGAAAAACTTCCTTTAACAGGCAGAAACCTCGAACAGACCCAAGCTCATTGGTAGACGGTCATCCACCACGACCGGTTGAGTTAAAGATAGAGAGGGGAGGCTAGAGAGAGACACACACCGATGCACAGCAGCAGCCACGATCCATGAGAACCTGCTGGACGAGAAAGCACAGAAACTCTGGGGAAGAAGTTTAGTTAGTAACATGCATTAACATGCATTTATGAGACATGTATGTTTACAGATGGTGGTGATGGAGGGAGAGAGAAAGAGCAGCAGCATTCTGAATTAGCTGCAAAGTCCTCAGAGACTTATTGGAGAAGCCTGATAACAAAGAGTTACAATAGTCCAGCCTAGAAGTAACAAATGCGTGGACTACTTTTTCTGCATCCGCTTGAGATACAATGCGTCTGATTTTGGCAATGTTACGTAAGTGGAAGAATGCAGTCCTCGAAAGAGTTTCTGAGGTGTTTGGGTCCAATTACAAGAACTTCAGTTTAGTCTGAATTTAACATCAGAAAATTGAAGGTCATCCAACTTTTTATATCTTTAAGGCATGCTTGGAGTTTAGTTAATTGATTGGTTTCATCAGGCTTGATCGATAAATATAACTGGGTGTCATCGGCATAACAATGAAAATTAATGGAGTGATTCCTAATAATGTTTCCTAAAGGAAGCATATATAAACTGAACAGAAGGGGTCCAAGTACAGAACCTTGTGGGACTGCGTGACAAACTTTGGTTTGCATCATTGACGTAAACAAACTGAGATCGATCTAAGAAGTAATGGTGTCAAATGCGGCACTAAGATCTAACAGGACAAGTACAGAGATGAGTCCTTTGTCTGATGCCATTAGGAGGTCGTTTGTAACTTTGACTAGTGCGGTCTCTGTGCTATGATGCACTCTAAATCCTGACTGAAGATCCTCATATAAACTGTTCTTATGGAGAAAGTCGCACAGCTGATTGGCTACAGCTTTCTCAAGTATCTTAGAGAGAAAGGGAAGGTTTGATATCGGTCTGTAATTGGCTAAAACCTCTGGATCTAGAGTGGGCTTTTTAAGAAGAGGTTTAATTACAGCTACTTTAAAGGACTGTGGTACATATCCTGATAATAAAGACAGATTAATCATATCCAATAAAGAAGGGCTAACTAGAGGTAAAACATCTTTGAGCAGCCTGGTTGGGATGGGGTCTAAGAGACAGGTTGACGGCTGTAGAAGCTATTTGTAAAGTTAGTCCTAGTTGTAAATTTAATTTGCTAATTATGAGTAACTTTGTTTGATTAACTTAAGTGTTTGTTTTATTTAGATTAGATTTTTTGCTAATATTCTTTGTTAGTTATTTGTTTAGTATATGTAGATTTGCATGGTTAGTATTTTGGTTTATTTATTTATTTTTTGGTAAATGGACCACACTGTGCACGTGAGTTTATTTAGGTAGGTAGGCACCTTGAGTACCAGCATGCATCTGGGTGGGCCTATGGTTTTTTACCAGGACAAAGGAGGCAGCAGCGGCCATGATTTTCTTTGTTCTTTTGTTTGTTTTATTATTTTGAAATAAATCATCACAAAACGCAAGGATTCAGCTCAGACATTCATCTTCTTTTGCCTGCGTTAAACCACATTCCCACGGTGCATCAGTGGCCTTTTGATTTTGTTTGGTTTAAAGATTAATTTGTTTTTTATAGACAAATGGCCACTACAACGGCTTAGATATAGAAATTATTGAAGTTATTTGATGAAGGTCGATGGGAGAAAAACAGTCTAAATATATATCAGGTTTTACAGCTGTTACCAAACTTGCTTTATCAGAATGCAGATCAGTGCCTGTTGAGGGCAAGAGGTGATGAATTTTGTCTCTCGGCATTCAGACAGGGACAGGCAAAACGGACGCCGGCGGCGTTTTTCAATTCATTTCAGTGGGGGTTGTGCGTTTCCGCGCCGGCAGCCCACAACGCAGGGGTTGCCGCAAAAAGCGTCGCCGGCGACCAGCAAGAGAAGTTGAGCCAGATTCAACTTTTGGGAAAACGGAGCCCCACGTCACGCTCCGGCCGCCAATCAGACACTCAGATCGGTCAAACCTCCACAGACAGCCTGAAATGTCTCTGAGACTGTCTCTGAGACTATCCAGGTGGATTCACAGACTAAACTCTGATAATCTACCTGTGTGTGTTCTCACTTTGTTTATTTCATGTACCAGCTTCTAAATCTGAGTCTGACTCGCAATTTACGCCGCAAAATATAATGACACGAAGAAGTTTAATTTGATCTGTGTCCGATGATTAGAGAGAGAGAGAGAGAGAGAGAGATTATTATATGGACATTATTATATATAATAATTATTATATTATTATTATATATTATTATATTATATTATTATAAACTATTATATGCCTTACTTATAATATCGCACATCTATAATATAAGCCTTTGTACAGTGAAAGCACAATTTTCCAATTTAATTATTACTTTTTATTCCTGTATTTTCTGTTCAGACATCTATCTATGCTTTTTGTTAATGTCACACTTGCTTTGGCAATGTTAACACATGTTTCCCATGCCAATAAAGCTGTATTGAATTGAATTGAGAGAGAGAGAGAGAGACATAGAGACAGAGAGATTTGATTTTAAATCAACCTTTATTCCTGGTTCTTCTATTTACAGTTCATCCTTTTCTTTTTCACCAACTCAAAAACAAACTAAAAACAACAAAAATAAATAAATAAACCTAAAACAAACAAACAAACAAACAAACAAACAAAACAAACAAACTTTTTTTTAAAAGTTCAGGATCAGAGCGTGTCCTCTAACTGAGCACAGAACGTCCTTCACTCCCCACATGTTCACGAACTCCTGTGTTTTTCCAGTCAGGTTATAAAAACTGAATTCTACTCTTAGCCGAGCTGCCAGCAGCCCAGTCACCATGGCCACCACGTCTTCTGACCCCTGACCTCTGACCCTGTTCTTCCTGGTCTTCCATATGGCCAACTTAGCTGTCCCTGAAACAAAGTTGATCAGTTGGTGGACAGACTTCTCTTTGGGACAATATCGTGGCCCAAAAATAAAAAGACTAAAAGAAAACACCTGACCAAACCCCCTAAACCACCTCTGAAGGTGTCTGAACAAAGCCTCTAATCTGGGACACTGGACAAAGAGATGGAAGACTGTCTCTGACTGGGAGCAGAAAGGACAGCCGTCCCCTGTGTTCGGATCAAGGTGCACCAGATACCTGTTTGTAGCTATGGCCCCGTGTACAATCCTCCACTGGAGGTCTCCTGTCCGTTTGTTGACAGGAGGTTTGTACAGGGACCGCCAACAGCCCTTCGGGGAGGATCTCGCGCCAAAGACCTCAGTCCACCTCGACACCTTCACCCCTGCCAGCGAGCGTAAGACCCTAATGTTGAGGAAGTAGATGTCTTTCTTCCCCAGAGTCAAAGTCTGTGGACTCTGAGGTCTTCAGACTCAGCAGGTCGTTCTCCTCTGGCTGCCACTGTCCCACAGCTGGAGACACAGCCAGGGAGGGAAAAACGTACTCACATTCATCATCCCATTGGTCAGATAGAGTCCAGTTCTCAGCAAACGCCCTGAGACCTGCTGGCAGGGAAGCACAGACCTCCTCCACCAACCTGAACAGCACTCTGGTGGACCTGATACACAGCAGGTCTGCCAGGTGAGGGACGGATTTCTTCATTAGATGGCCAAGTTTCACCAGTGCAGCCTCTCTTAGTCGGACTCTCAGGCTGGCAGAAGACAGGACCTGAGAGGTGATGGTGATGTTTCCAAAGAGTGGCTCTTCAAAAATCCACATCCCCGGTGTGGTCCCAGTCTTCTGTTTAGAAGTTAAAATCTCCCAGGCCTGGAGTACCGACCGGTAGAAAGATGTCAATCCAGTTAAATCCACAGCCTGAGGCTGGACCAGGAACAAATGTTTGTCATAGCCGAGTCATCCAGCTTTCCTCAGCAGGAGACAGGCTGTGTCTGTCCATGGCAGACCAACGGTGTAGAGCAGCCTTTGGGCAGTCTGCAGTCTGAGTGCTGCAACACTAGACGTGATGTCCACCAGTCCTTGTCCCCCCTCCTGCACCGGCAGATACAGGACAGCAGCTCGGGTCCAGTGCTTCCCAGACCAGAAAAAGTCCACAATCTCCTTCTGAATGTCCTCAATCAGGCCTCTTGGTGGAGGTAAGACAGTCAGCCTGTGCCAAAGGGCTGAGGCAACCAAGTTGTTAGCAATGAGGACCCGGCCCCTGTAGGAGAGCTGAGGGAGCAACCATTTCCATTTGGTTAGTCTGGCACACACCTTCTCCAGAACACCCTCCCAGTTCTTCCTCTCGTACTCCTCAGTCCCTAGAAAGACGCCTAAAACCCTGAGTCCCTGTCTTCCCCAGCCCAGGTCCCCTGGTAGCTTTGGTGTCTGTCTGTCTGTCCACTGCCCGATTAGTAAAGCTTCACTCTTGTCTAGTGGTGCAATGGATCATCATTGATCCGTGATCCGTTCGGATCAATATCTTCGGTTCGGCACACACGTGATCCGCGGATTGATTTATGAAAAAAAAAAAAGTTGCGCGCATGTTCAGTCCACACACAGCGTGGTCATGGCGAGCGGAGGAACGGAGGAGCTTGAACGCCCCGCGTCATTTAAATCCCCTGTATGGGAGCATTTTGGCTTCCCTGTCAAATATAATGATGAAGGAAAGAGGTTAGTGGATAAAACCGTGACGGTGTGTAGGCACTGTGGCACAAGAAAGCCATATGACAGTGGAAACACATCAAGCATGGCCACGCATTTGAAGCGACATCACCCCGGTGTTTCACTGACAGGAGTGAAAATGAAGGCTGCTCAACAACTGCTTATCACCGCGGCATTTAAGCAGCCCCTTGTTGCACAATCAGACCATCACAGACGCTATCGGTGTGTTTATAGGTGCAGACATGTTTTTTATTAATGGTCATTGGTCCATGTTTAAAGGAAGGAGATATGCCTTTTTATGTTGCACTTTAAGTTGTTTTTCACTAATTATGTTAAAAAGAAGATATTATGCCTTGTGCACTTTAAGTTGATTTTATATATTTTAATTTAATAATTTCAAAGTGTTAATAAACAAAAAGACAAAACTTATGTTTATTTGTCTTGTCTTTTTTTTTTTTTCGCTGATCCGAAAAATGATCCGATCCGTGAGTTTTTTGATCCGTTGCACCCCTACTCTTGTCCCAGTTGACTTTGGCAGAGGAAGCTTTCTGGTACAGTGTGAGACGGTTGTCTACGTCTGCCTGGTCCCTAATAAACACATTGATATCATCAGCATAAGCTGATAACACCAGTGGAGGGCGCTGAGGTAAACCAGGTAACAATATTCCTTGTACTTTGGACCTTAGTCTACAAAGGAGGGGTTCAATGGCTAAAGTGTAGAGCTGTCCAGAGATAGGACAGCCCTGTCTAATCCCCCTCCTCACCTTTACTGGACAGCTCAGTCCTCCACCCACCTTCACCAAACAACAAGCATCTGTATACAACAAACCCAGCAGTGACAAAAACCCTTCACCAAAACCAAAAGCCCTTAAAGTGCTAAAAAGAAAACCATGATCGACCCTGTCGAACGCTTTTTCTTGATCCAGTGAAACTACCCCCATGTCAAAACTATACAATTTACATACGTCGAACAAATCCCTCATTAAAAACAAGTTGTCCATAATGGACCTGTCCGGGACACAGTAGGGCTGGTCCCTGTGGATGATCCCGTCCAGCACTTGTTTTAGCCTGTTGGCAAGCACCTTAGATAAGAGTTTGTAGTCTGTGCACAATAAAGCCACAGGCCTCCAATTTTTTAAAAGCACCAGATCCCCTTTTTTGGGGATTAGTGAGAGAACGGCGCTCCTGCAGGAGGCCGGCAGCAAACCTGTCCCTGAAACCTCCTGCAGCACCTCCCACAGGTCAGCACCCAAAACCCTCCAGAAGTGTTTGTAAAAGTCTGCAGGTAGGCCGTCCAACCCTGGGGCCCGACCAGAGGCCAACTGTCCCACTGCAGTGGTCAGCTCCTCCAGCGAAAAGTGGGCGTCCAGGGAGACCCTATCCTCAGGGCTCAGCTGAGGAAGTCCCTGCAACAGCTCATCCTGGCACCCTCTGTGGATGTTCTCCGCTCTGAAGAGGGCGCTGTAAAAGTCCACCGCATGCCTCCTCATCTCACCCTGGTCTGTAGTTGTTTTTCCGTCAGGCAGGCGGAGACAGACCATCTGCTTTCTCCGTGAGACGGATTTTTCCAAGTTAAAAAAGAAGGAGGTGGGGGCGTCCATGTGCCGGACGGTGGTGAATCGTGCCCTAATTAAAGCCCCTTTTACCCTCTCCTGTAAAAACGTGCTGAGTTCCTGTCTCTTCTGGTGCAGTGTGTGTGTGTCTGTGCTGTGGTGTGTGTGCAGTCTGTCCTCCATGTCCCTGATGTCCTGCTCTAAGTGCTGTATGGTCCTTCTGATCTGTGTTGTGGAGTGACTGGTGTATTGCTGACAGAAAACCCTGATATGTGCCTTACCTACCTCCCACCACTGACTCAAAGACTCAAACTCACCCCTCCTCCCCCTCCAAATTTCCCAAAAAGCCTCAAACTTTTTACAAAAATCTGTGTTGTGCAGCAGCTTCACATTAAAGTGCCAGTGTGAGCTGTGTTTGGGTGTTTGTGTGATGTGAAAATCTAAAGTGACTAAATGGTGATCGGTGAACCCTACAGGATAAATGTGACTGTTTAATAATCTATTTCTATACAACTGTGAAATGTAAATCCTGTCTAGTCTGGCTGCACTCACCCCCCCATCCCCCACCTTCACCCATGTGTACTGTCTGTGGATGTTTGACCCTCCACGCGTCCACTACCCCCACCTCCGCTCCCAGCTGCCTCAAGGCTGCAGCAGACTGCAGGTGGGGCTCCTGTCCGGTCCTGTCCAGGGTGAAATCGGTCGTGCAGTTCCAGTCTCCTCCAATCACTAAGCAGTCATCCTGACTGCACTGCTTCACAAAGGCAGAGACCCTCTGAAATAAGTCCAGTCTCTCTGAGCCCTGATTTGGGGCATAGATGTTGAGGAGGCAGAAGCTGAAGCCCTGAATCTGGGCTTTGACAGCCACAGCTCTGCCTGCCATGATCTCAGAGGTGGAGGTGATGTTAAGATCCAGGCCTGGAAAGACCAGAGTGGCCACACCTGCAGACAGGTTAGTGCCATGAGACAAGGTGTGATGACCTCTCCACCACAAACCCCAGTCCACCTCATTGTTCGTGTCACTGTGGGTCTCCTGCAAGAAGATAATGTCCAGTTTTTTGTCTGAGACCATCTGTGACACTAGTTCTCTTTTATATTGGTCTCTCCCTCCGTTTATGTTCACATTCATCATCATCTCATATATGCGCTCTTAACCGTTTGGACCCTTTTCCTTTCTTTGTTTTTATTGTTTTTCTTAAAGCAGTCATGTGTTTCTTCAATCTGAGACGTTTCTTTTCATCCAAGATGTCGAGTCCGACCATCTTCTGTAGAGTTGTGACAGTTTTTATAAATTTGTCTGGATCCGGAAAAAAATCAGTGACTTTTACAGATCCAAAAGTTTCATCTAAAAAGCTGTTAATGTCTTCTAAAGTGTACATGTCTCCACCCAGAGACTGTGAGTCTCCTACAGACACACAGCCCGAGTCTGAATCACACTCCATCCCATCCTCCCCCTCACCCACAGTCACACCTGCCTCCCCCCTCCTCACCTCTGCACCGGCAGCCTGACTTTGGTCAGACTCTGCTGCCTGTCCTCCACTGCTGTGTCCCCCACTGCCCTCCTCTGCTGCTGTCTGCACCTCCTCTGCTGCTGTCTGCACCTCCTCTGCTGCTGTCTGCACCTCCTCTACTCCTGTCTGCACCTCCTCTGCTGCTGTCTGCACCTCCTCTACTCCTGTCTGCACCTCCTTTGCTCCTCCTGGTGTTCTCTGAGACAGCAGCCGAGCTGTCCTCGGCTGCTGTCTCAGCTGGCTGCTCCTCCATCTGTCTCCTGGAGGTCTCTCCTCCATCAGACTCTGTCGGAGGAGCGGGGCCACTGTCGCTAAACGGCGGAGTGGGCTTTGCACATTTACAAATGTGCAAAGCCCTAGGATTATACATAGTTAATGGTAGAACACGAGGAGACTCCCTGGGCAGGTTTACCTACTGCTCTGTATTGGGAAATAGTGTCATTGATTATGCATTCACAGACATCTGTCCAGAAAGTATAAATGCATTCACAGTCTTGCCACAACGTCCCATATCAGACCACAATCAGATCACACTCTCTGAAAAAAGCAGACCCATACCCAGAAACATACCTCCAATGACAACCTGTTACCTCTCCCAAAACATTACAAGTGGACAGAGAAAAGTCTCACTGATCACACCAATGCATTTAGCAACACTAATATACAAACCATGCTAGATAGTTTTCTGTGTAACCAATACCTGCTAAATAAAGATAGCATAAATTTGGCCACTAAAGATCTGAATCAGATATTTATGAAACTAGCAAAAGAGTCTAAAATGATGAGATCAAATGCCAAATCAAACAAAAAGCAAGCAAAAGAACAATGGTTTGACAGCGAATGTTCCCTTTTCAGAAAGCATCTCAGAAACCTGTCAAACAAGAAACATAACGATCCCGAAAACCAAGAACTGTGCCATGAATACCACACAGCACTTAAACAATATAAGAAAATTATCAACCAAAAAAAAGACAAATATACTGAAGATGAATTAATTAAAATTGAAAAGGCAATAGACCAAAATCATTTTTGGAAGCTGTGGAAAAAATTGAATTCAACCAAAAAATAAAGATAGCATTAAAATTCAGAACGGCAATGTTTGGAAAAACTATTTCTCAAATCTATATCTAAATCCAGAAAATGATGGTTTAAACACACAGCAGATGTCCATAACTGACAAAATAAAATCACTAGAAAATGCAATAAAAGACAACCAAAATGCTTTGGACGGCCTAATTACAATCGAGGAGCTACAAGAAAAACTTGCTGATCTTAAAAACGGAAAGGCCTGTGGCATCGATGGTATCAGGACAGAAATGTTGAAACACAGTAGTAATAAACTTAAACTGGCTATACTAAAACTATTTAACCTAGTGCTAAAAGGTGGAAGTTACCCTACAATTTGGAACAAAGGATTGATTACTCCTATCTTTAAAAGTGGAGACAATCTAAATCCTAACAATTATAGGGGCATTTGTGTAAATTCTAATTTAGGGAAACTATTTTGTAGCATACTTAATTCAAGAATCCTGTCCTACCTCACTGAGAGCAATGTATTAAGTAAATCACAAATTGGCTTTATACCCAAACATAGAACAACAGATCACATCTTTACTCTCCATACTCTAATCCAAAAACATGTACACCAAAAGAATAAAGGGAAAATATATGCTTGCTTTGTTGACTTCAGGAAAGCTTTTGATTCGATTTGGCACAATGGGCTTTTCTATCAGTTACTCAGAAATGGTATTGGAGGCAAAGTTTATGATCTAATTAAATGGAAATACTCCGATAATGAGTGCGCTGTAAAAATTGAAAAGAAAAGAACTGATTTCTTCAAGCAGTGCCGCGGGGTCCATCAAGGTTGTAATATGTCCCCAACTCTTTTCAATATATATATTGACCAATTAGCAAAACTACTTCCCCAGCTAACTCTAACTCCCCAGCCCCAGGACTTGACCTGAAGGGGAAGGAAGTCAAGTGTCTGTTATATGCAGATGACCTCCTACTGTTATCACAAACAGAACAAGGAATGCAGGAATATCTGGACATACTCCATGATTATTGTGTAAACTGGGCCATCAGAGTAAACCTAGATAAAACTAAAATTATAATATTTCAAAAGAAAGCAAGATCACAGTCTAAAAAGCATCAGTTTACTTTGGGAGAGACAACACTGAGTTACACAATGGAGTACACTTACCTCGGCCTGACTATCACTGCTTCAGGTCGTTTTGTTAAAGCTGTGAGCTCATTAGCAGATAAAGCCCGTAGAGCATATTACAGTATACGAAAAGTTCTATTCAAATTAAACCCCCCAATCAAAATCTGGCTTCAAATTTTCCAAAGCATTATTGAACCAATCCTCCTTTATGGAAGTGAAGTTTGGAGCCCATTAATTAAACAAGAGCACTGGGACTCAAACCCTGTTGAAAAAGTGCATCTTGAATTCTGCAAAAACAAACTCAGAGTCCACAGAAACTGTCCAAACCACGGCTGCAGAGCAGAGCTGGGCCAGTTCCCCCTCTTAATCAGAATTAAAAAGAGAACTATTACATTTTGGAACCACTTGATAGAGTCTGATTTAGACTCATACCAGCACAGAGCATACTTGGAGCAGCAGGTCTGTCTAAAGCCAGAAATTAATACCTGGAATGGGACAAATGAGGAAATCAGACTGACGAGTCAAAATGACACTATCAAAATCATTCCATACTCACAAATAAAACAAATCGACAAAGATAATAAACAAAAATATTGCAAACAGTGGAAAACAGAAACACAATCAATCAATAAATTAGAATGTTATAATTTACTGGACAGAGAATTCCAATTGGCTCAATATTTAACCCAAATAAAAAAAATCCAAAAAAGACAAACGCTAACTAAATATAGACTCAGTGACCATAAACTCGCCACTGAAACTGGTCGCCATAAAAATAAATGTCTAGAAAGAACAAAGAGAATCTGTATCCACTGTGACAGGAGAAGTAGAGACAGAAAGCCACTTTCTCACACACTGTCCCAAATACAAAGAAATTAGAGAAGAATTATTTCCCAAATTTAAAGAAGAAATCCCAGACTTCCTCACCCTCCAACAACACAAAATAATCCCAATCCTTCTGGGAGAAGACAGCTGTACGGTAGAACTGCAGGAGAATACATCACTGCATGTCACGCATTAAGAAATGTTTCAGTGTAAGACTGTTCCTCATTTATTTATGCTAAAATATTTATTGTTTATTGATAAAACTATTGTACTACTTATCACTATTCTCATTATCACTGATTATTTTATTGTTTATTACTTTACACACACACAGACACAGACGTGCATACACACACAGACACAGACGGGCATACACACACAGACACACAACTCTTATTTTATCCTTAAGTTCTGTTCTATCTATGTATATATTAACTTATGAAACTCTTTATGCTTTAGCAACAAAGTCTGTATGACATTCATGCTAATACAGCTAATTTGAATTTGAGAGACAGACAGACAGACAGACAGACAGACAGAGAGAGAGAGAGACAGAGACAGACAGAGAGAGAGAGAGAGAGAGAGAGAGAGAGAGAGAGAGAGAGAGATTTTGATTTTAAATCAACCTTTATTCCTGGTTCTTCTATTTACAGTTCATCCTTTTCTTTTTCACCAACTCAAAAACAAACTAAAAACAACAAAAATAAATAAATAAACCTAAAACAAACAAACAAACAAACAAACAATTTTTTTAAAAGTTCAGGATCAGAGAGTGTCCTCTAACTGAGCACAGAACGTCCTTCACTCCCCACATGTTCACGAACTCCTGTGTTTTTCCAGTCAGTCATTGACCCACTCCATTAAGGTAATCAAAACAGGAACCTTTTACATCTGGTTAGAAATAAATAAATAACTCACATCAACTGAGAAAAATATCCTCTTATGTGCCACCTACATTCCCCCAAATGAATCCCCATATTTTAAAGAGGACATGTTCTCCATCCTAGAGGAAGAAATTAACCACTTCCAGGCTTATGGTCACATTGTAGTTTGTGGAGACCTGAATGCCCGGACAGGCCGAGAACCGGACACCCTGAGCACCCAGGGGGACAAACACCTTCCAGGAGGTAGAAACATCCTCTCCCCAATATGCCCCCCCAGGCATAACTACGACAAAACAACAAACAAACATGGGACACAACTCCTACAGCTCTGTCGTTCACTGGGACTGTACATAGACAATGGTAGAGTCCGAGGGGACTCCTATGGTAAGTTTACCTACAGCTCATGTTTGGGTGACAGCTCAGTAGATTACTTCATCACAGACCTCAGCCTAGTGTCTCTCAGAGCGTTCACAGTCAGCCCACTAACACCCCTATCAGACCACAGCAAAACCACACTCTATTTGAACAGATCAACACGCAATCTGGAGGTATCACAACAAACCAAACTACACCCTATTAAAACATGCTACAAATGGAAAGAAAATAGTGCAGAAATATACCAGAACGCTGTTAGGCAACAACAAGTACAAGTACTTTTAAACAATTTTCTGGAAAAAGCATTCCAGCATAACAGTGAGGGTGTAAACAAGGCGGTAGAAAGCCTTAACAAGATATTTGACCTCTCAGCATCCCTGTCAAACCTAAAGGCCTCAAACAGAAAAGCAAACAACAAAAAACATGACAAATGGTTTGACAATGAATGTAAACATCTCAGAAAGACATTAAGGAACCTATCGAACCAAAAACACAGAGACCCAGACAACCAGAACACACGCCTTCACTATAACGAAACATTAAAACAGTATAAAAACACAGTTAGGAAAAAAAGAAACCAACATGTTAGAAACCAGCTACACACCATTGAAGAATCCATAAAAACAAATAAATTCTGGGAAAACTGGAACACTCTAAATAAACAAAAGCATGAGGATCTTCACATTCAAAATGGAGATGTATGGGTAAACCACTTCACCAGTCTATTTGGCCCAATAGAGAAGAATGAACAACAAAAACACATACAAGATAAACTAGAAAGCTTAGAGTCAACCATAAAAGACTACCAGAACCCACTAGACTCCCCAATTACACTAAAGAACTACAGGACAAAATAAAATCACTTGAAACCAAGAAAGCCTGTGGTGTCGACGGCATCCTAAATGAAATGATAAAGTTCACAGACCTCAAATTCCAACTGGCTATATTAAAACTCTTTAACATTGTCCTTAGCGCTGGGATTGTTCCCAATATTTGGAACCAAGGATTGATAACACTGCTCCACAAAAGTGGTGACAAACTTGACCCCAATAATTACAGTGGAAACTGTGTCAACAGCAACCTCGGAAAAATCCTCTGTATGATCATCAACCACAGACTCCTTCATTTCCTCTCAGAGAATAATGTCCTGAGCAAATCCCAAATTGGCTTTCTACCAAATTATCGCACAACAGACCATATTTTTACCCTCAGCACCCTGATCAACAAACAAATAAACAAAAATAAAGGCAAATTATTCTCCTGTTTTGTTGATTTCAAAAAGGCATTTGATTCTATTTGGCACGAGGGTCTGCTGTACAAACTTTTGGAAAGTGGGGTTGGAGGAAAAACACACGACATCATAAACTCAATTTACACAAACAACAAGTGCGCCATTAAGATTGGCAAAAAACACACAGACTTCTTCCCCCAAAGCCGGGGGGGTTAGACAGGGATGCAGTTTGAGCCCGACCCTCTTCAACATATACATTAATGAATTGGCAAAGTCTCTAGAGCAGTCTGTAGCAGCTGGCATCACTCTAGTAGACACAGAAATCAAATGCCTACTGTTCGCAGACGACCTGGTTTTGCTGTCTCCGACCAAAGAAGGATTACAACAACACCTTGATCTTCTGCACAACTTCTCCCAAACGTGGGCCTTACCGGTAAATCTAACCAAGACAAAAATCATGATATTCCAAAAAGGATGCAGCCTCCACCACCACAAACACAAACTCTTCCTAGATAAGACGGCTCTAGAACATACAAAAAACTACACCTACCTCGGCCTAAACATCAGCACCACAGGACACTTCAACAAAGCTGTAAGTGACCTGAGAGACAAGGCGAGAAGGGCTTTTTACGCCATCAAGAAGAACATCAAATTAGACATCCCAATTCAAATCTGGCTCAAAATATTGGACTCCGTCATAGAACCCATTTCTCTATACGGTTGCGAGGTCTGGGGTCCACCTGCCAACCAAGATTTTACAAAATGGGATAAACACCAAACTGAGACTCTGCATGCAGAATTCTGCAAATCCATCCTCCAACGGAAAACACCAAACAATGCATGCAGAGCAGAATTAGGACGATACCCACTAATCATCAAAATTCAAAAGAGAGCAATTAAATTTCATGATCACCTTAAAGAAAGTGAGCACAACACGCTCCATAAAAAAGCCCTCACCCACAAAGAGACTGTAGAGAGATGACCCCTCAGCCAACTGGTTCTGGGACTCCGTCCACAAACACAAGCAGAGCCACCAAACAGAAATCCATCAGACTAAACCAAATTATAAGAAAACAAAAAGAAAACTATCTGACACACTGGAAAGAATCAACCAACAACAGAGCAGACTGGAATGTTATTTGGCCCTAAATAGAAAATACACTGTGGCAGAATACCTGAGCACTGTGCCCGATCCCAAGCTCAGGAAATCCTTGACCATGTACAGACTCAGTGAGCACAGCCTCGCCATCGAAAGAGGCCGTCACAGACAGACCTGGCTCCCCAGAGAAGACAAACTGTGCACCCACTGCACACAACACGAGGTGGAGACCGAGCTGCACTTTCTAACCACCTGCCAGCTGTACCATGACATCAGAGACACGTACTTCCCACAGATCACAGACACCCAGAAAGAATTTGAGACCTTAGACAACATCCACAAACTTCCATACCTGCTGGGTGAAGTACAGCAATGTGCAAACATAGCAGCAAGATCTGTGAACTGCTGTGACCACAGAAGGAGGTCCAGAGGACAGGAAGGACAGACCTAGACCATCTCCTCCTGCTGGACATCATTTACTTTGTATATATTTATTATTCGTTTAACTGATATGTATATAGGCCCTTTATTTCACAACTATTATATGCCTTATTTATAATATTGCACATCTATAATATAAGCCTTTGTTTACAATTGTGTTAAATGTTCCAATTTAATTATTATTATTTTATTCCTGTATTTTCTGTTCAGACATTATCTATGCTTTTGTTAATGTCACACTCGCTTTGGCAATGTTAACACATGTTTCCCAATAAAGCTGTATTGAATTGAAAATTGAATTGAAATTGATAGAGAGAGAGAGAGAGACAGAGACAGAGAGAGAGAGAGACAGAGCGAGAGAGAGACAGAGCGAGAGAGAGACAGAGAGAGAGAGAGACAGAGCGAGAGAGAGAGAGACAGAGCGAGAGAGAGACAGAGCGAGAGAGAGACAGAGAGAGAGAGAGACAGAGCGAGAGAGAGAGAGACAGAGCGAGAGAGAGACAGAGCGAGAGAGAGACAGAGAGAGAGAGAGACAGAAAGAGAGAGAGAGAGCGCTTTGGTAGAGAGACATAGAGTAACAACACAGAGAGCGAGCGCCGGCCTCGATAAAGCTGTCATTAATCAGAGAAATAAAAAGTTATTTCCTGATTGTTTCACAGAGGTTACATTCAGCAGGTATAGACACGCCCACAGCAACACACCTCACCACCGGTTGCTGGTTTCCCTGTCCCTGTCTGAACGTGGCTTAATAGTTATAATTTTATCATTAAAGAAGCTCATGAAGTCATTGCTACTTAGACCTAAAGGAATAGATGGCTCAATAGAGCTGTGGCTCTCTGTTAGCCTGGCTACAGTGCTGAAGAGAAACCTGGGGTTGTTCTTATTTTCCTCTATTAATGAAGAGTAGTAGGCTGCTCTGGCACTACGGAGAGCCTTCCTGTATGTTTTAAGATTATCTTGCCAGACTAAACGAGATTCTTCCAGTTTAGTGGCACGCCATTTGTGTTCAGATTTACGTGCCTCTTGCTTTAAGTTGCGAGTCTGCTGGCTATACCATGGTGCTAACCTCCTTTGTTTAATTATCTTCTTGAGAACATATGATCAACATATGATCGACATATGATCAACATATGATCTGTGATGTCAGCATGTGTGCACAGGTTAAAAAAAATCAGGTGTAACCACGCCCCCTGTGCCAATCACAGGAAGTTAAGGTGATCCACAGAACATTTGGGGTGCGGTCCAATAGTCAATTCTGCTTAGGAACCTTCACCTTCTCCCTCACTGAGTGAAATGAGCTGAAGTGTTAGTGTAAGTATTATTATTACGTCATTATTCATCACGCGCTGTCATTGGCCCTGCTCGCCCTCCGTATGAGTGTGTCGTGCAGTGGGCGTGGTTTCCGCCGCGGGGGCGGGGCCAGTACTCGGCGGGGATTGGTGCAGAGCGGTGTGACCAGCCCCGCCCCTTCAGAGGACAGACTGACACCACGCGAGACACACCGGAGACACACCGGAGACCGAGCAGACCTCCACACACACCTCCACACCGACCAGGAGCCTCCATCATGGCGCTGACCAACGACCCCACCTACAAGAAGCTGGAGCAGTGGTACAAGGCGAACGCGGGCAGCCTGAATATGAGGGCCATGTTCGAGTCCGAACCGGACCGCTTCAGCAGGTTCAGGTGGGAGACACGACGACGATGATGATGATGGTGGAGGTGATAGAGGTGATGGAGGTGATGGAGGAGGTGGGCGGGATGCTGCAGCCTGCTCTAACCGTGTGGCCTTCAGGCTCCGCCGTAGGTCTCAGCTCTGACCCGTGAACTCATCAGTTTGTTCCGCTTCCTGTCAGATTCACAACAATCTCCGTCCCGTTTAGTGACAAGGTCACCAGCCAGAACCGGCCAGTACCGGCCGCTCCGCTCCTCCACCTCACCTCCGTCCCTCCGTCCCTCTCCGGTCTCTCCCTCCTGTTCGCCGTGCACCGTGTTAGAGTCCCGTCAGGCCTCCGGTCCGGTTAATTCAATCATTGAGCTAATGTTAGCTGGCGTGCTAATGTCACAGCATCCATTCTCGGACAGCCGAGCTCGCGTTTTATTTCCGTGTAACAGGTTATTTAAAAAATGTTTAATTAAATTTAAAATTATTAATGAAACCCTCAAATAATCAATAAACTGTCTAAAATACTCACTGAAGCCTCTGACCGAGTTAAACTGAGCGTTTATCCTGTTTGTGACATCAGGACGTTTAACCAGGTGAAACTCAGTTTGTGTCACACACGGCTGACGTGATAACGTCTAGATAACGTTTGTATAATGTTTGTGTAACGTTTCATGCGTGCTCAGTGGCTACAGAGCAGCTAGCTCATGCTAACGCTGAGTCAGATAAATTGTTAAACTCTGTTAGCTCTGTTAGCATGCTAACGTCAACCTGTTAGCACGGCGCCTGTCCGATAATGGACGCTCCGTGTTCGGGACAGGTCTCCGGGCTCCTTTCAGGGACAGGGCCCGGCCCGGCCCGGCTCGGCTCGGCTCGGTTCTGACATCACTCACACTCAGATCTCTTTAACCGAACCCGGTGTGAGCGAGCCTGTCAGAGCCGGGAACGGTAAGCTGCTGACGTGATGAAGGCTGACGGAGGGTGGAGGAGGGTGGAGGTGGAGTACGTGCCCTGAGACACATCCTCCTCCTCCGAGGAGCGACCACCGTCAACCAGCCTACGAATACTACACTCAATACTACGACTACTGCGAATACTACACACATTACTACGAGTACTACGAATAATACTCCATGTAAACTTCACGTATTCAGTTTGTGAACAGTGACGTCAGCGAGCTGCCTCAGCCAATCAGGATGCAGACTGTATGAAGTATTACTGTAGTACTACACACAGTACATGTAGTTTTACTGCACACAGTACATGCACTTGAAATCCTTGAAGAAATCCTTGAAAGTATCCTTGAAACACGTGGTCATTGAGCAGAGCCTGGAGGAGAACAGGCTGCGTTCACAGTTCATCAGTGTTCAATGAGGAAACTGGGCATGGAAAGTCCTGGAAAAGTCCTTGAATTAGATGTTTGAGAATGTGTGTTAACCCTGTAAGTGAATGTAAGTTAATGTGATTGATGACCTGTGTGTGTGTGTGTGTGTGTAATAGAGTGTTGCAGTAACGTTAGTTTAATGTTGCTCTGATGTTCCTGACAGCACGACTCTGAACACGGATGACGGACAGATCCTGCTCGACTACTCCAAGAACCTCATCAACCAGGAAGTGCTGTCCATGCTGCTCGCCATGGTAACACACACACACACACACACACACACACACACACTCCGTGTTCAGACGTGTTGAAACTTAAACAATGAAACAGGAAGATTTCCACACTTTTATTTTGAAAGAGATTTCCACACTTTTATTTTGAAAGAGATTTCCACACTTTTATTTTGAAAGAA
>JADEYK010001365.1:5030000-5075000 GCA_015710095.1 Argyrosomus japonicus | reverse complement strand
GAACATCGACGGGACTCACATGGCGAAGACGCTCGCTCAGCTCAACGCAGAGACCACGCTGTTCATCATCGCCTCCAAGGTGATTCACACACACACACACATACACACACTCACTCACACTCACTCATACACACACTCACTCACACTCACTCATACACACACTCACTCACACTCACACACACACACTCACACACGTCGTGACATCATGTGTTTGTCTGCAGACGTTCACCACTCAGGAGACCATCACCAACGCAGAGTCTGCCCGGGATTGGTTCCTGCAGACAGCCAATGATGTGAGTCCATGTTTGTCCATGATGATGATGTCACTGATGATGTCACTGATGATGTCACTGATGATGTCACGTCTTCTCCTGTCAGAAATCTGCCGTGGCCAAACACTTCGTGGCTCTCTCCACAAACGCAGTAAGTCAGAGAACAGGAAGCAGCTCTCAGCCAACAGCTGATTGCTCTCAGCCAATCACGTCCTCTCCTCCTCTCTCAGGTAAAGGTGAAGGACTTTGGCATCGACACAGAGAACATGTTCGAGTTCTGGGACGTAAGTTTGATTGACAGGTTTTTGACATGTGACTCTGCTGTGCTGTGATTGGTGGACTGACTGTGATGTCATCCTCAGTGGGTTGGAGGTCGTTACTCTCTGTGGTCTGCGATTGGTCTGTCCATCGCTTTGCACGTCGGTATGTACCACGACTCAGCTGATTGGTCACACTTATCAAGGGGGCGGGGCCACCGTGTCACATGACCTTTATTGAGTGTGTGTTTCAGGTTTTGAGAACTTCGAGCAGCTTCTCTCAGGAGCTCATTGGATGGTACGACATGATGATGATGATGATGATGATGATGATGATGATGATGATGATTGGCTCTCTCCTGTGTCATGTGATGTCATGTGATCATGTGACCTCCTCTTGTTTCCAGGACAACCATTTCCGGAGTGCTCCTCTGGATCAGAACGTTCCGGTTCTGCTCGCTGTGCTCGGCGTCTGGTACATCAACTTCTTCCAGGCAGAGACTCACGCCATGCTGCCGTACGACCAGTACATGCACCGCTTCGCCGCCTACTTCCAGCAGGTCAGAGGGGGGTGGGGCCTGTACTGGGAGGGCGGGGTTTGTTAATTGAAGGTGTGGTCTGGGCGGGGTCTGTTCAGAGAGTGTAATATTTCTGCTTCCTGTTCCTGTGGTCATCATGGGGACTAACTGTCAGCTGTGTGTGGTCACCAGGGCGACATGGAGTCTAACGGGAAGTACATCACCAAAGACGGAACCAGAGTGAACTATCACACCGGACCAATCGTTTGGGGCGAGCCTGGGACCAACGGACAGCACGCCTTCTACCAGCTCATACACCAAGGTAGGACCAGGACCAAGACCAGGACCAAGACCAGACTGGGACAGACAAGACTAGACTAGACCGGGACAGGACAGACTGGGACAGACCAGGTTAGTCATTGATGATTATCGATCGTGTCGTTTCCTCGTCAGGAACTCGTATGATTCCAGCTGACTTCCTCATTCCTGCTCAGTCTCAACATCCAATCAGAGACAACCTCCACCACAAGGTAACGTTCACTGCCCTCATACCTGATGACATCACACTTCCTGTCATGATGTAAGCGTGCTGACGGCGTGTGTTTCAGATCCTCGTGGCGAACTTCCTGGCTCAGACCGAAGCTCTGATGAAGGGGAAGACGGCGGCTGAGGCTCGGGCGGAGCTGGAGGCCGCGGGCCTGAAGGGCGGCGCCGTGGACACGCTGCTGCCGCACAAGGTAACACATCATCAGTCACATGACACTGAGCGCTGTTTGTCCCACAACGTTTGTGAAACGTTTTTCTTTCAAAGGTTTTCGAGGGAAACAAACCGAGCAACTCGATCGTCTTCAAGAAGCTCAGTCCGTTCATGCTGGGAGCACTTGTCGGTGAGTCACACCCACGTTATGATGTCACTGATGATGTCACAGACACACACACACACACACATTCACAGAAGTGATCACATGATCATACGGCAGGAAGTGATGTCACGTCATGTTTCTGTTTTTAGCCATGTACGAGCACAAGATCTTCGTTCAGGGCGTCATGTGGGACATCAACAGCTACGACCAATGGGGGTGAGTCATCAGTCAGCTGACCAGCGCCAGTTTTAAAGATGGAGGTCAGGCTTCACTGAATAACTGTTTCCTGTTTCCTGCTTCCTGTTTCCTGCTCGCAGTGTGGAGCTCGGGAAGCAGCTGGCGAAGAAGATCGAGCCGGAGCTGAAAGACGACGCTGAGGTCACGAGCCACGACTCGTCCACCAACGGACTCATCAACTTCCTGAAGAAGAACTTCACCTGAGTCCTCCTCCACACCTCCATCACCACCACACCTCCTCCATTACACCTCCATCACACCTCCTCCTCCATCACACCACCTCCTCCTCCTCCTTCATCATACCTCCTCCTCCACCTCCTCCACACTACCTCCTCCACACTTCCTCCTCCACCTCCTCCACACCTCCATCACCACCACACCTCCTCCATCACACCTCCATCACCATCACACCACCACCTCCTCCTCCTCCTCCTTCATCACACCTCCTCCTCCTCCTCCCTCTCTGTAGTCCTCTCTGATTGGCTGAATTCTGTCCGTCGCCGTGGGAACGAGCACTTTATGTTTGATGTTCGTGGTCGTCTGTAAATGAAACGTTCACTTCCTGTAGTGATGAGCTGCCCCACTTTCAAAATAAAAGTCATGTTTGTCACTGAAGCTTGTCTTATTTTGACGATCAATAACTGAGTCTGTGTGTCACTGATGAATGATTGATTATTATTATTGATGATTGATGATGATGATTGATTGGGGGCAGCACGGACAGGAGCAGACTCAACAGACTGATCAGGAGAGCGAGCTCTGTCCTGGACTGTCCTCTGGACTCCACAGAGGAAGTGGGGGAGAGGAGGATGTTAGCTAAGCTGACATCCATCATGGACAACACCTCTCACCCCCTACATGACACTGTGGGGTCCCTGAGCAGCTCCATCAGCAGCAGACTGCTACACCCACGGTGTAAGAAGGAGAGGTTCAGCAGGTCCTTCTTCCAACACAACACCTGCACCACCTGCACCACCTGATCACGTTGTAGTTTCTGTTTCTGTCTTTCAATCACCACCACTACTCACTACTCACCATAGCTTTTATAATACACTTATTTATTATTATTTTTTTATCTGTATTTATTTCTCCATCCGACTACTTACCATGTGCAATATTACTTATATCATGCCACTTCCACCTTTATACTCATTCTTGCACATCTGCACACTTGTCAGTTGTTTGTCTGTTTGCCTATTGTTGTTTATTAGTTTCTTATTTACTGCATAGGCTGAAGGATTCTTTGGTCTGTTGTTGTTTTTTTGCCTTTACTATTTTTATTCTTTTTTTCTGTACTTCTATAATTTATATTACACCTTGCTGCTGTAACAAAAGAATTTCCCCATTGTGGGATGAATAAAGTATCATCTAATCTAATCTAATGTTGATTGATTGATGATTGATTATTGATGATTGATGATGATTGATTATTGATGATTGATGATTATTGATGATGATTGATTATTATTGATTATTGATGATTATTGATTATTGATGATTAAAAATATAAACAATTAAAGTGTGTGTTTCTCTGTGTGTGTGTTTGTTTGTGTGTATTTCTGTGTGTGTGTGTGTGTGTGTGTTGTGTTCACTGACCTCAGTGTGTCTCCTCCCAGCAGCAGAGAGGAAGTGAAGGCAGCACGTCCGTCAGTCCTGACGGTGACACGCTGCAGACTACTTCCTGTTGGTCCTGATCCAGCAGAACTTCAAGGGCTGACATCAGAACCTGTCAGGTACGTTCCTGCTCATGAGCTGTAGGTCGGGTTCAAACCAGATAAACTGTGCTGAGGTTAACTCCACCCAGCTGGCACCAGCAGAGCCATAAAACAAACTGAACGTTGCAGTGTGCCAGCACAGCGTCACTTTCACTTCCTGTTCACTGAGCACAGGAACTTCCTCTTCATGAACCCAGTACATCTACTCAAATACTCGATTACTGTTTGTTTCATGGAGCTTTGTCCGGTTCTGCTGAACCTGTGTACTATACCGGATCAGAACCTCTCAGAACTCTTTTTTATAATGGAGTATTTCTACTTTTACTGAGAGTATCTGTATGTACTGCTTCCATGTGGTGGATCAGCTGTTTATGATGGCAGAACCAGAACCAGAACCAGAGAGGGACACTGAGCCGGACCAGCTGACTCCGGATCCAGGTTCTGACTTCTTACAGTTTAACATTCACAAAACGTTCAATGAACAGTCGGAATGAAACTTTAAACATTCATCACGTCTGTGTGTGTGTGTGTGTGTGTGTGTGTGTGTGTGTGTGTGTAGACCCTCCCAGCTGTTCCAGTCTAACCACTCAGCAGCTGCAGCAGCAGTTGAAGGTGTTGAAGCAGAGAGATCGACCCGTCCGGCTGCTCTTTGAAATCCCGTCAACACGAATCATCGAACACACTCTGTCCAGACACGTGGTGAGTGTTTACATTAAGTTTCATTAGTAACATTAGTTTGAACCTGACATTATCTCCTGTCTCCTGCTTCTTGTCTCCTGTCTCCTGCCTCCTGTCTCCTGCCTCCTGTCTCCTGCCTCCTGTCTCCTGCTTCTTGTCTCCTGTCTCCTGCTTCTTGTCTCCTGCCTCCTGCCTCCTGTCTCCTGCCTCCTGTCTCCTGCATCCTGTCTCCTTCTTCCTGTCTCCTGCTTCCTGTCTCCTGCGTCCTGTCTCCTGCTTCCTGTCTCCTGTCTCCTGCCTCCTGCTTCCTGCTTCCTGTCTCCTGCGTCCTGTCTCCTGTCTCCTGCTTCTTGTCTCCTGCCTCCTGTCTCCTGCATCCTGCATCCTGTCTCCTTCTTCCTGTCTCCTGCGTCCTGTCTCCTGCCTCCTGCTTCCTGCTTCCTGTCTCCTGTCTCATGTCTCCTGCCTCCTGTCTCCTGTCTCCTGCCTCCTGTCTCCTGCTTCCTGTCTCCTGTCTCCTGTCTCCTGCCTCCTGTCTCCTGTCTCATGCTTCCTGTCTCCTGCCTCCTGTCTCCTGCCTCATGCTTCCTGTCTCCTGCCTCCTGCTTCCTGTCTCCTGTCTCATGCTTCCTGTCTCCTGTCTCCTGCCTCCTGCGTCCTGTCTCCTGCTTCCTGCTTCCTGTCTCCTGCGTCCTGTCTCCTGCTTCCTGTCTCCTGCCTCCTGTCTCCTGTCTCATGCTTCCTGTCTCCTGTCTCCTGTCTCCTGCCTCCTGCCTCCTGCTTCCTGTCTCCTGTCTCATGCTTCCTGTCTCCTGCCTCCTGTCTCCTGCGTCCTGTCTCCTGCTTCCTGTCTCCTGTCTCCTGCGTCCTGTCTCCTGCTTCCTGTCTCCTGTCTCTTGTCTCCTGCCTCCTGTCTCCTGTCTCCTGCCTCCTGCTTCCTGTCTCACGCTCCCTGTCTCCTGTCTCCTGCTTCTTGTCTCCTGTCTCCTGCTTCCTGTCTCCTGCGTCCTGTCTCCTGCCTCCTGTCTCCTGTCTCCTGCCTCCTGTCTCCTGTCTCCTGTCTCATGCTTCCTGTCTCCTGTCTCCTGCCTCCTGCTTCCTGTCTCCTGTCTCATGCTTCCTGTCTCCTGCCTCCTGCGTCCTGTCTCCTGCCTCCTGTCTCCTGCGTCCTGTCTCCTGCTCCCTGTCTCCTGTCTCCTGCCTCCTGCTTCCTGTCTCCTGTCTCATGCTTCCTGTCTCCTGCCTCCTGCGTCCTGTCTCCTGCTTCCTGTCTCCTGTCTCCTGCGTCCTGTCTCCTGCTTCCTGTCTCCTGCCTCCTGTCTCCTGTCTCATGCTTCCTGTCTCCTGCCTCCTGCTTCCTGTCTCCTGTCTCATGCTTCCTGTCTCCTGCCTCCTGTCTCCTGCGTCCTGTCTCATGCTTCCTGTCTCCTGTCTCCTGTGTCCTGTCTCCTGCTTCCTGTCTCCTGTCTCCTGCCTCCTGTCTCCTGTCTCCTGTCTCCTGCCTCCTGCTTCCTGTCTCCTGTCTCATGCTTCCTGTCTCCTGCCTCCTGTCTCCTGCGTCCTGTCTCCTGCCTCCTGTCTCCTGCGTCCTGTCTCCTGCTCCCTGTCTCCTGTCTCCTGCCTCCTGCTTCCTGTCTCCTGTCTCATGCTTCCTGTCTCCTGCCTCCTGCGTCCTGTCTCCTGCTTCCTGTCTCCTGCGTCCTGTCTCCTGCTTCCTGTCTCCTGCCTCCTGTCTCCTGTCTCATGCTTCCTGTCTCCTGCCTCCTGCTTCCTGTCTCCTGTCTCATGCTTCCTGTCTCCTGCCTCCTGTCTCCTGCGTCCTGTCTCCTGCTTCCTGTCTCCTGTCTCCTGCGTCCTGTCTCCTGCGTCCTGTCTCCTGCTTCCTGTCTCCTGTCTCCTGTCTCCTGCCTCCTGTCTCCTGCCTCCTGCTTCCTGTCTCCTGTCTCATGCTTCCTGTCTCCTGTCTCCTGCTTCCTGTCTCCTGCTTCCTGTCTCCTGTCTCCTGCGTCCTGTCTCCTGCTTCCTGTCTTCTGTCTCCTGTCTCCTGCCTCCTGTCTCCTGTCCCCTGCCTCCTGCTTCCTGTCTCCTGTCTCATGCTTCCTGTCTCCTGCGTCCTGTCTCCTGCTTCCTGTCTCCTGTCTCCTGCCTCCTGTCTCCTGTCTCCTGTCTCCTGTCTCATGCTTCCTGTCTCCTGTCTCCTGCCTCCTGCTTCCTGTCTCCTGTCTCATGCTTCCTGTCTCCTGCCTCCTGTCTCCTGCGTCCTGTCTCCTGCTTCCTGTCTCCTGTCTCCTGTGTCCTGTCTCCTGCTTCCTGTCTCCTGTCTCCTGCCTCCTGCCTCCTGCTTCCTGTCTCCTGTCTCATGCTTCCTGTCTCCTGCTTCCTGTCTCCTGTCTCCTGCCTCCTGTCTCCTGCGTCCTGTCTCCTGCTTCCTGTCTCCTGTCTCCTGTGTCCTGTCTCCTGCTTCCTGTCTCCTGTCTCCTGCCTCCTGCTTCCTGTCTCCTGTCTCATGCTTCCTGTCTCCTGTCTCCTGCGTCCTGTCACCTGCTTCCTGTCTCCTGTCTCCTGTCTCATGCTTCCTGTCTCCTGCCTCCTGTCTCCTGCGTCCTGTCTCCTGCTTCCTGTCTCCTGTCTCCTGCGTCCTGTCACCTGCTTCCTGTCTCCTGTCTCCTGTCTCATGCTTCCTGTCTCCTGCCTCCTGTCTCCTGCGTCCTGTCTCCTGCTTCCTGTCTCCTGTCTCCTGCGTCCTGTCTCCTGCTTCCTGCTTCCTGTCTCCTGTCTCCTGCGTCCTGTCTCCTGCTTCCTGTCTCCTGCTTCCTGTCTCCTGCCTCCTGTCTCCTGTCTCCTGTCTCATGCTTCCTGTCTCCTGTCTCCTGTCTCCTGCCTCCTGCCTCCTGCTTCCTGTCTCCTGTCTCATGCTTCCTGTCTCCTGCCTCCTGTCTCCTGCGTCCTGTCTCCTGCTTCCTGTCTCCTGTCTCCTGCGTCCTGTCTCCTGCTTCCTGTCTCCTGTCTCTTGTCTCCTGCCTCCTGTCTCCTGTCTCCTGCCTCCTGCTTCCTGTCTCACGCTTCCTGTCTCCTGTCTCCTGCTTCTTGTCTCCTGTCTCCTGCTTCCTGTCTCCTGCGTCCTGTCTCCTGCTTCCTGTATCCTGTCTCCTGCCTCCTGTCTCCTGTCTCCTGTCTCATGCTTCCTGTCTCCTGTCTCCTGCCTCCTGCTTCCTGTCTCCTGTCTCATGCTTCCTGTCTCCTGCCTCCTGTCTCCTGCGTCCTGTCTCCTGCGTCCTGTCTCCTGCGTCCTGTCTCCTGCTTCCTGTCTCCTGTCTCCTGTCTCCTGCCTCCTGCTTCCTGTCTCCTGTCTCATGCTTCCTGTCTCCTGCCTCCTGCGTCCTGTCTCCTGCTTCCTGCTTCCTGTCTCCTGTCTCATGCTTCCTGTCTCCTGCCTCCTGTCTCCTGCGTCCTGTCTCCTGCTTCCTGTCTCCTGTCTCCTGCGTCCTGTCTCCTGCTTCCTGTCTCCTGTCTCCTGTCTCCTGCCTCCTGTCTCCTGTCTCCTGCCTCCTGCTTCCTGTCTCCTGTCTCATGCTTCCTGTCTCCTGTCTCCTGCTTCCTGTCTCCTGCTTCCTGTCTCCTGTCTCCTGCGTCCTGTCTCCTGCTTCCTGTCTTCTGTCTCCTGTCTCCTGTCTCCTGTCTCCTGCTTCCTGTCTCCTGTCTCATGCTTCCTGTCTCCTGCGTCCTGTCTCCTGCTTCCTGTCTCCTGTCTCCTGCCTCCTGTCTCCTGCCTCCTGTCTCCTGCTTCTTGTCTCCTGTCTCCTGCTTCTTGTCTCCTGCCTCCTGCCTCCTGTCTCCTGCCTCCTGTCTCCTGCATCCTGTCTCCTTCTTCCTGTCTCCTGCTTCCTGTCTCCTGCGTCCTGTCTCCTGCTTCCTGTCTCCTGTCTCCTGCCTCCTGCTTCCTGTCTCCTGCGTCCTGTCTCCTGTCTCCTGCTTCTTGTCTCCTGCCTCCTGTCTCCTGCATCCTGCATCCTGTCTCCTTCTTCCTGTCTCCTGCGTCCTGTCTCCTGCCTCCTGCTTCCTGCTTCCTGTCTCCTGCCTCCTGTCTCCTGCGTCCTGTCTCCTGCTTCCTGTCTCCTGTCTCCTGCGTCCTGTCTCCTGCTTCCTGTCTCCTGTCTCTTGTCTCCTGCCTCCTGTCTCCTGTCTCCTGCCTCCTGCTTCCTGTCTCACGCTTCCTGTCTCCTGTCTCCTGCTTCTTGTCTCCTGTCTCCTGCTTCCTGTCTCCTGCGTCCTGTCTCCTGCTTCCTGTATCCTGTCTCCTGCCTCCTGTCTCCTGTCTCCTGTCTCATGCTTCCTGTCTTCTGTCTCCTGCCTCCTGCTTCCTGTCTCCTGTCTCATGCTTCCTGTCTCCTGCCTCCTGTCTCCTGCGTCCTGTCTCCTGCCTCCTGTCTCCTGCGTCCTGTCTCCTGCTCCCTGTCTCCTGTCTCCTGCCTCCTGCTTCTTGTCTCCTGTCTCATGCTTCCTGTCTCCTGCCTCCTGCGTCCTGTCTCCTGCTTCCTGTCTCCTGTCTCCTGCGTCCTGTCTCCTGCTTCCTGTCTCCTGCCTCCTGTCTCCTGTCTCATGCTTCCTGTCTCCTGCCTCCTGCTTCCTGTCTCCTGTCTCATGCTTCCTGTCTCCTGCCTCCTGTCTCCTGCGTCCTGTCTCCTGCTTCCTGTCTCCTGTCTCCTGCGTCCTGTCTCCTGCGTCCTGTCTCCTGCTTCCTGTCTCCTGTCTCCTGCCTCCTGTCTCCTGTCTCCTGCCTCCTGCTTCCTGTCTCCTGTCTCATGCTTCCTGTCTCCTGTCTCCTGCTTCCTGTCTCCTGCTTCCTGTCTCCTGTCTCCTGCGTCCTGTCTCCTGCTTCCTGTCTTCTGTCTCCTGTCTCCTGCCTCCTGTCTCCTGTCCCCTGCCTCCTGCTTCCTGTCTCCTGTCTCATGCTTCCTGTCTCCTGCGTCCTGTCTCCTGCTTCCTGTCTCCTGTCTCCTGCCTCCTGTCTCCTGCTTCCTGTCTCCTGTCTCCTGCCTCCTGTCTCCTGTCTCCTGTCTCATGCTTCCTGTCTCCTGTCTCCTGCCTCCTGCTTCCTGTCTCCTGTCTCATGCTTCCTGTCTCCTGCCTCCTGTCTCCTGCGTCCTGTCTCCTGCTTCCTGTCTCCTGTGTCCTGTCTCCTGCTTCCTGTCTCCTGTCTCCTGCCTCCTGTCTCCTGTCTCCTGCCTCCTGCTTCCTGTCTCCTGCGTCCTGCTTCCTGTCTCCTGCCTCCTGTCTCCTGTCTCATGCTTCCTGTCTCCTGTCTCCTGCCTCCTGCCTCCTGCTTCCTGTCTCCTGTCTCATGCTTCCTGTCTCCTGCCTCCTGTCTCCTGCCTCCTGTCTCCTGCGTCCTGTCTCCTGCTTCCTGTCTCCTGCGTCCTGTCACCTGCTTCCTGTCTCCTGTCTCCTGTCTCATGCTTCCTGTCTCCTGCCTCCTGTCTCCTGCGTCCTGTCTCCTGCTTCCTGTCTCCTGTCTCCTGTGTCCTGTCTCCTGCTTCCTGTCTCCTGCCTCCTGCTTCCTGTCTCCTGTCTCATGCTTCCTGTCTCCTGTCTCCTGCGTCCTGTCACCTGCTTCCTGTCTCCTGTCTCCTGTCTCATGCTTCCTGTCTCCTGCCTCCTGTCTCCTGCGTCCTGTCTCCTGCTTCCTGTCTCCTGTCTCCTGCGTCCTGTCACCTGCTTCCTGTCTCCTGTCTCCTGTCTCATGCTTCCTGTCTCCTGCCTCCTGTCTCCTGCGTCCTGTCTCCTGCTTCCTGTCTCCTGTCTCCTGCGTCCTGTCTCCTGCTTCCTGCTTCCTGTCTCCTGTCTCCTGCGTCCTGTCTCCTGCTTCCTGTCTCCTGCTTCCTGTCTCCTGCCTCCTGTCTCCTGTCTCCTGTCTCATGCTTCCTGTCTCCTGTCTCCTGTCTCCTGCCTCCTGCTTCCTGTCTCCTGTCTCATGCTTCCTGTCTCCTGCCTCCTGTCTCCTGCGTCCTGTCTCCTGCTTCCTGTCTCCTGTCTCTTGTCTCCTGCCTCCTGTCTCCTGTCTCCTGCCTCCTGCTTCCTGTCTCACGCTTCCTGTCTCCTGTCTCCTGCTTCTTGTCTCCTGTCTCCTGCTTCCTGTCTCCTGCGTCCTGTCTCCTGCTTCCTGTATCCTGTCTCCTGCCTCCTGTCTCCTGTCTCCTGTCTCATGCTTCCTGTCTCCTGTCTCCTGCCTCCTGCTTCCTGTCTCCTGTCTCATGCTTCCTGTCTCCTGCCTCCTGTCTCCTGCGTCCTGTCTCCTGCCTCCTGTCTCCTGCGTCCTGTCTCCTGCTTCCTGTCTCCTGCTTCCTGTCTCCTGTCTCATGCTTCCTGTCTCCTGCCTCCTGCGTCCTGTCTCCTGCTTCCTGCTTCCTGTCTCCTGTCTCCTGCGTCCTGTCTCCTGCTTCCTGTCTCCTGCCTCCTGTCTCCTGTCTCATGCTTCCTGTCTCCTGCCTCCTGCTTCCTGTCTCCTGTCTCATGCTTCCTGTCTCCTGTCTCCTGCGTCCTGTCTCCTGCTTCCTGTCTCCTGTCTCCTGCGTCCTGTCTCCTGCGTCCTGTCTCCTGCCTCCTGTCTCCTGTCTCCTGCCTCCTGCTTCCTGTCTCCTGTCTCATGCTTCCTGTCTCCTGTCTCCTGCTTCCTGTCTCCTGCTTCCTGTCTCCTGTCTCCTGCGTCCTGTCTCCTGCTTCCTGTCTTCTGTCTCCTGTCTCCTGTCTCCTGTCTCCTGCCTCCTGCTTCCTGTCTCCTGTCTCATGCTTCCTGTCTCCTGCGTCCTGTCTCCTGCTTCCTGTCTCCTGTCTCCTGCCTCCTGTCTCCTGTCTCCTGTCTCATGCTTCCTGTCTCCTGTCTCCTGTCTCCTGCCTCCTGCTTCCTGTCTCCTGCCTCCTGTCTCCTGCGTCCTGTCTCCTGCTTCCTGTCTCCTGTGTCCTGTCTCCTGCTTCCTGTCTCCTGTCTCCTGCCTCCTGTCTCCTGTCTCCTGCCTCCTGCTTCCTGTCTCCTGTCTCCTGCTTCCTGTCTCCTGCCTCCTGTCTCCTGTCTCATGCTTCCTGTCTCCTGTCTCCTGCCTCCTGCCTCCTGCTTCCTGTCTCCTGTCTCATGCTTCCTGTCTCCTGCCTCCTGTCTCCTGCGTCCTGTCTCCTGCTTCCTGTCTCCTGTCTCCTGCTTCCTGTCTCCTGCCTCCTGTCTCCTGCGTCCTGTCTCCTGCTTCCTGTCTCCTGTGTCCTGTCTCCTGCTTCCTGTCTCCTGTCTCCTGCCTCCTGTCTCCTGCTTCCTGTCTCCTGTCTCCTGCCTCCTGTCTCCTGTCTCCTGTCTCATGCTTCCTGTCTCCTGTCTCCTGCCTCCTGCTTCCTGTCTCCTGTCTCATGCTTCCTGTCTCCTGCCTCCTGTCTCCTGCGTCCTGTCTCCTGCTTCCTGTCTCCTGTGTCCTGTCTCCTGCTTCCTGTCTCCTGTCTCCTGCCTCCTGTCTCCTGTCTCCTGCCTCCTGCTTCCTGTCTCCTGCGTCCTGCTTCCTGTCTCCTGCCTCCTGTCTCCTGTCTCATGCTTCCTGTCTCCTGTCTCCTGCCTCCTGCCTCCTGCTTCCTGTCTCCTGTCTCATGCTTCCTGTCTCCTGCCTCCTGTCTCCTGCCTCCTGTCTCCTGCGTCCTGTCTCCTGCTTCCTGTCTCCTGCGTCCTGTCACCTGCTTCCTGTCTCCTGTCTCCTGTCTCATGCTTCCTGTCTCCTGCCTCCTGTCTCCTGCGTCCTGTCTCCTGCTTCCTGTCTCCTGTCTCCTGTGTCCTGTCTCCTGCTTCCTGTCTCCTGCCTCCTGCTTCCTGTCTCCTGTCTCATGCTTCCTGTCTCCTGTCTCCTGCGTCCTGTCACCTGCTTCCTGTCTCCTGTCTCCTGTCTCATGCTTCCTGTCTCCTGCCTCCTGTCTCCTGCGTCCTGTCTCCTGCTTCCTGTCTCCTGTCTCCTGCGTCCTGTCACCTGCTTCCTGTCTCCTGTCTCCTGTCTCATGCTTCCTGTCTCCTGCCTCCTGTCTCCTGCGTCCTGTCTCCTGCTTCCTGTCTCCTGTCTCCTGCGTCCTGTCTCCTGCTTCCTGCTTCCTGTCTCCTGTCTCCTGCGTCCTGTCTCCTGCTTCCTGTCTCCTGCTTCCTGTCTCCTGCCTCCTGTCTCCTGTCTCCTGTCTCATGCTTCCTGTCTCCTGTCTCCTGTCTCCTGCCTCCTGCTTCCTGTCTCCTGTCTCATGCTTCCTGTCTCCTGCCTCCTGTCTCCTGCGTCCTGTCTCCTGCTTCCTGTCTCCTGTCTCTTGTCTCCTGCCTCCTGTCTCCTGTCTCCTGCCTCCTGCTTCCTGTCTCACGCTTCCTGTCTCCTGTCTCCTGCTTCTTGTCTCCTGTCTCCTGCTTCCTGTCTCCTGCGTCCTGTCTCCTGCTTCCTGTATCCTGTCTCCTGCCTCCTGTCTCCTGTCTCCTGTCTCATGCTTCCTGTCTCCTGTCTCCTGCCTCCTGCTTCCTGTCTCCTGTCTCATGCTTCCTGTCTCCTGCCTCCTGTCTCCTGCGTCCTGTCTCCTGCCTCCTGTCTCCTGCGTCCTGTCTCCTGCTTCCTGTCTCCTGCTTCCTGTCTCCTGTCTCATGCTTCCTGTCTCCTGCCTCCTGCGTCCTGTCTCCTGCTTCCTGCTTCCTGTCTCCTGTCTCCTGCGTCCTGTCTCCTGCTTCCTGTCTCCTGCCTCCTGTCTCCTGTCTCATGCTTCCTGTCTCCTGCCTCCTGCTTCCTGTCTCCTGTCTCATGCTTCCTGTCTCCTGTCTCCTGCGTCCTGTCTCCTGCTTCCTGTCTCCTGTCTCCTGCGTCCTGTCTCCTGCGTCCTGTCTCCTGCCTCCTGTCTCCTGTCTCCTGCCTCCTGCTTCCTGTCTCCTGTCTCATGCTTCCTGTCTCCTGTCTCCTGCTTCCTGTCTCCTGCTTCCTGTCTCCTGTCTCCTGCGTCCTGTCTCCTGCTTCCTGTCTTCTGTCTCCTGTCTCCTGTCTCCTGTCTCCTGCCTCCTGCTTCCTGTCTCCTGTCTCATGCTTCCTGTCTCCTGCGTCCTGTCTCCTGCTTCCTGTCTCCTGTCTCCTGCCTCCTGTCTCCTGTCTCCTGTCTCATGCTTCCTGTCTCCTGTCTCCTGTCTCCTGCCTCCTGCTTCCTGTCTCCTGCCTCCTGTCTCCTGCGTCCTGTCTCCTGCTTCCTGTCTCCTGTGTCCTGTCTCCTGCTTCCTGTCTCCTGTCTCCTGCCTCCTGTCTCCTGTCTCCTGCCTCCTGCTTCCTGTCTCCTGTCTCCTGCTTCCTGTCTCCTGCCTCCTGTCTCCTGTCTCATGCTTCCTGTCTCCTGTCTCCTGCCTCCTGCCTCCTGCTTCCTGTCTCCTGTCTCATGCTTCCTGTCTCCTGCCTCCTGTCTCCTGCGTCCTGTCTCCTGCTTCCTGTCTCCTGTCTCCTGCGTCCTGTCACCTGCTTCCTGTCTCCTGTCTCCTGTCTCCTGCCTCCTGTCTCCTGTCTCCTGCCTCCTGCTTCCTGTCTCCTGTCTCATGCTTCCTGTCTCCTGTCTCCTGTCTCCTGCCTCCTGCCTCCTGCTTCCTGTCTCCTGTCTCATGCTTCCTGTCTCCTGCCTCCTGTCTCCTGCGTCCTGTCTCCTGCTTCCTGTCTCCTGTCTCCTGCGTCCTGTCACCTGCTTCCTGTCTCCTGTCTCCTGTCTCCTGCCTCCTGTCTCCTGTCTCCTGCCTCCTGCTTCCTGTCTCCTGTCTCATGCTTCCTGTCTCCTGTCTCCTGCGTCCTGTCACCTGCTTCCTGTCTCCTGTCTCCTGTCTCCTGCCTCCTGTCTCCTGTCTCATGCTTCCTGTCTCCTGCCTCCTGCTTCCTGTCTCCTGTCTCATGCTTCCTGTCTCCTGCCTCCTGTCTCCTGCGTCCTGTCTCCTGCTTCCTGTCTCCTGTCTCCTGCGTCCTGTCTCCTGCGTCCTGTCTCCTGCTTCCTGTCTCCTGTCTCCTGCCTCCTGTCTCCTGTCTCCTGCCTCCTGCTTCCTGTCTCCTGTCTCATGCTTCCTGTCTCCTGTCTCCTGCTTCCTGTCTCCTGCTTCCTGTCTCCTGTCTCCTGTCTCCTGCGTCCTGTCTCCTGCTTCCTGTCTTCTGTCTCCTGTCTCCTGTCTCCTGTCTCCTGCCTCCTGCTTCCTGTCTCCTGTCTCATGCTTCCTGTCTCCTGCGTCCTGTCTCCTGCTTCCTGTCTCCTGTCTCCTGCCTCCTGTCTCCTGTCTCCTGTCTCATGCTTCCTGTCTCCTGTCTCCTGCCTCCTGCTTCCTGTCTCCTGCCTCCTGTCTCCTGCGTCCTGTCTCCTGCTTCCTGTCTCCTGTGTCCTGTCTCCTGCTTCCTGTCTCCTGTCTCCTGCCTCCTGTCTCCTGTCTCCTGCCTCCTGCTTCCTGTCTCCTGTCTCCTGCTTCCTGTCTCCTGCCTCCTGTCTCCTGTCTCATGCTTCCTGTCTCCTGTCTCCTGTCTCCTGCCTCCTGCCTCCTGCTTCCTGTCTCCTGTCTCATGCTTCCTGTCTCCTGCCTCCTGTCTCCTGCGTCCTGTCTCCTGCTTCCTGTCTCCTGTCTCCTGCGTCCTGTCACCTGCTTCCTGTCTCCTGTCTCCTGCCTCCTGTCTCCTGTCTCCTGCCTCCTGCTTCCTGTCTCCTGTCTCATGCTTCCTGTCTCCTGTCTCCTGCGTCCTGTCACCTGCTTCCTGTCTCCTGTCTCCTGTCTCCTGTCTCCTGTCTCCTGCCTCCTGTCTCCTGTCTCATGCTTCCTGTCTCCTGTCTCCTGCCTCCTGCTTCCTGTCTCCTGTCTCATGCTTCCTGTCTCCTGCCTCCTGTCTCCTGCGTCCTGTCTCCTGCCTCCTGTCTCCTGCGTCCTGTCTCCTGCTTCCTGTCTCCTGCTTCCTGTCTCCTGTCTCATGCTTCCTGTCTCCTGCCTCCTGCGTCCTGTCTCCTGCTTCCTGCTTCCTGTCTCCTGTCTCCTGCGTCCTGTCTCCTGCTTCCTGTCTCCTGCCTCCTGTCTCCTGTCTCATGCTTCCTGTCTCCTGCCTCCTGCTTCCTGTCTCCTGTCTCATGCTTCCTGTCTCCTGCCTCCTGTCTCCTGCGTCCTGTCTCCTGCTTCCTGTCTCCTGTCTCCTGCGTCCTGTCTCCTGCGTCCTGTCTCCTGCTTCCTGTCTCCTGTCTCCTGCCTCCTGTCTCCTGTCTCCTGCCTCCTGCTTCCTGTCTCATGCTTCCTGTCTCCTGTCTCCTGCTTCCTGTCTCCTGCTTCCTGTCTCCTGTCTCCTGCGTCCTGTCTCCTGCTTCCTGTCTTCTGTCTCCTGTCTCCTGTCTCCTGTCTCCTGCCTCCTGCTTCCTGTCTCCTGTCTCATGCTTCCTGTCTCCTGCGTCCTGTCTCCTGCTTCCTGTCTCCTGTCTCCTGCCTCCTGTCTCCTGTCTCCTGTCTCCTGTCTCATGCTTCCTGTCTCCTGTCTCCTGCCTCCTGCTTCCTGTCTCCTGCCTCCTGTCTCCTGCGTCCTGTCTCCTGCTTCCTGTCTCCTGTGTCCTGTCTCCTGCTTCCTGTCTCCTGTCTCCTGCCTCCTGTCTCCTGTCTCCTGCCTCCTGCTTCCTGTCTCCTGTCTCCTGCTTCCTGTCTCCTGCCTCCTGTCTCCTGTCTCATGCTTCCTGTCTCCTGTCTCCTGTCTCCTGCCTCCTGCCTCCTGCTTCCTGTCTCCTGTCTCATGCTTCCTGTCTCCTGCCTCCTGTCTCCTGCGTCCTGTCTCCTGCTTCCTGTCTCCTGTCTCCTGCGTCCTGTCACCTGCTTCCTGTCTCCTGTCTCCTGTCTCCTGCCTCCTGTCTCCTGTCTCCTGCCTCCTGCTTCCTGTCTCCTGTCTCATGCTTCCTGTCTCCTGTCTCCTGTCTCCTGCCTCCTGCTTCCTGTCTCCTGTCTCATGCTTCCTGTCTCCTGCCTCCTGTCTCCTGCGTCCTGTCTCCTGCTTCCTGTCTCCTGTCTCCTGCGTCCTGTCACCTGCTTCCTGTCTCCTGTCTCCTGTCTCCTGCCTCCTGTCTCCTGTCTCCTGCCTCCTGCTTCCTGTCTCCTGTCTCATGCTTCCTGTCTCCTGTCTCCTGCGTCCTGTCACCTGCTTCCTGTCTCCTGTCTCCTGTCTCCTGCCTCCTGTCTCCTGTTTCCTGCTTCCTGTCTCCTGTCTCATGCTTCCTGTCTCCTGTCTCCTGCAGGTCTATGAGATCGTGGTGATGCGTTCCGGCAGCTTCGATTCCCGCCGCGTGTCCGTCGAGCGCCGTTACAACGACTTCTCCAGCTTCCACCACAAACTGCTGCAGGAGTTCGACGAGGAGCTGGAGGACGTGGTTCTGCCCCGGAAGGTTCTGACCGGGAACTTCAGCCCGGAGATCATCGCGGAGCGCCGTCTGTCTCTGCAGGACTACCTGGCTAAACTCTACGCCACGCGCTGCGTCCGACACTCGCCTCATTTCCCAGAATTCTTCACTGAGCAGGAGCAGAAACGAGCACACAGCTTACTGCGAGCGGGTCAGTTTGGGCCGGCTCTGGACCAGCTGCAGACGGTTCTAGAGATCCAGGAGAAGCTGCTGCCGTGGCAGAAACCGACCCTGATCATCCCGACTCTGTGTGCCATGGCGATCTGTTACCGCGACCTGGAGGAACCGGACAAGGCGTTTGGTGCCGCTCAGAGAGCGCTGCCTCCGGTGAGGCGGTACGGGCTGAAGGACTACAGAGCCGCCCTGCTGGACCTGCTGGTGGACCTCGGGTACCAACTGGGCCGCCCGGTGGCTCAACTGCAGGACGAGCTGACGGTGCTGAGGGACACTGAGAGGGGACAGGTGTCCTCCCGCTCCCTGAAGGAGTTAGTGGTCCGAGAGTTCACCTGACGGAGCTTAGTGTGTCACATCTATCAGGTACACCTGTCCACAAGTACACCTGTCCACCAGGTGGAGCTGTTTCTGTCCTCCCTCTTTAGAAAAACTAAAGGTGGTCTGATTAGGAACCGCCCTGAATGTGACATCACTGTGACCTCAAACATGAAATGTTCATCAAGTGTTTGATCACCTTTACCTGTACAGGTGTGCCTCATAGAGTGACCGCTGACTGTGACTTCCCGTCAGGTGAAAACAGGAAGTTTGTTTTTGGTTAAGAGACGTTTACAAGCCAACACAGGGTCCGGTCGAATAGTCAATTTTGCTTAGGAAGCTTCCTCACTGAGTGAAATGAGCTGAAGTGTTAACGTGTCCACCATGATAAGAGCTGTTCGAATTCTCTAACTGGAGCTTCAATGCTTCCTTTATTATCTCCTTTAGCATAGGATACACCGGAGCATCCTTTAGGAAAGAAAAGGAGGTAATGCCGCCCCACAATTCCTTGCGGCAGCGAAAAAAAATTATGCACCGTTCAGTCATTCACAACCAGACATAAGAAAGAAAACATTAATGTATTTAAACAGTGTGATGCAGCCTGCAGCAGAGAGCGTGTGAATATGAACATACGTGTTGACGTGATGTCAAACTTTGATCATGAAGTGTGTTCTGTTGTTGACTGTGGAGCTGCGTTCACACACAGAGTAAAAACTGTTTGTAACTGTGACATCCAGCCTCCTGCAGATCATCATGAAGTTACCGTTGCTGATTAATCATATATCTTTGCCATAACTTGCTAATATGTTTCTATATGAGTGGACAGGAGGGTGAGCGACCATACCAGCTAACAAACACTTCATCTGACTTCTGTGACAGGTGGACAATATTCATTTATTATTTGAACTCTGACGTTGATGATGAAGTCACATTTTTCACCGGGTTGTCCACGTTTATATTTCCTGCATGAAACAACACGGTCAGAGCGCACGGGGAGTATCTAGGAAGTATCTCAGATGAGCGTTTTGTAGTCCATCTTCTGGACTTTGTAGTTTTACCACAGATCATGTCAATAACATTCACCGTCGCTTCATGACGTAGTCTAGTGTAAGAGCAGTCGTCTTCTCCTAACTCCTTATCACCTCTCCTTCACATCTTTCCTTATCACCTCTCCTTCACATCTTTCCTTATCACCTCTCCTTCACATCTTTCCTTATGACTTTGTGACGTTTTCCATCGAGGTCAAGGAAAAGTGGTTAGGAAAAGTGGTTAGGAAAGGACTTAGGAGCTCATTTTTTTGACTATTCAACCGTACCCAGGAAGTACCAAAAACTGCAGTTCCCACAGGAAGTGAGTCGGTCTCCATGGTGACCCACAGGAAGTGATGTGCTGACGAGCTGCAGCTGATCTTCATTAATTAATGTTTATAAAATCTTTACGTCAGTCACATGACACGAAGTAAACAAACTTTGTTTTTAAAAACAGCTGATTGATGGTTTGATTTTCGATCGATGTGATTGGTCGTTCTCACACTAACCTGTCTGTCATGATGATGTCATAATTAAACTGAATCTTTGAATCAAAGTTTTTTAATTTTATCCTACGACTCATTTATTCTGGCTGTTAAACATAAAACCAACTTTAACATCTATAAAACTTTAACATTTATATAACTTTAACATTTATATAACTTTACATTTATTTAACTAACATTTATATAACTTTAACATTTATATAACTTTATATTTATATAACTAACATTTATATAACTTTAACATTTATATAACTTTACATTTATAAAACTTTACATTTATATAACTAACATTAATATAACTTTAACATTTATATAACTTTACATTTATATAACTAACATTAATATAACTTTAACATTTATATAACTTTACATTTATATAACTAACATTTATATAACTAACATTTATATAACTTTAACATTTATAAAACTTTAACATTTATATAACTTAGGTCAAAAAGATCAACATCACTGGCAATAATAGAGGCAATAGAAGAAATCACAAATGCACTAGACCGTAAGCAAAAGGCTATTGGAGTATTTATTGATTTAAAGAAGGCTTTTGACACAATTGACCATGAAATATTAACCAAAAAACTGGAAAGATATGGCATCAGGGGAACAGTGCTGGATTGGGTGAAAAGTTATTTAAGTGGGAGACAGCAGTTTGTGAAATTGGGTGATTGTGTTTCTTCTTGTTTGGACATTGCTTGTGGTGTCCCACAGGGGTCAGTGTTGGGACCCAAGTTTTTCATTTTGTATATTAATGACATATGTAAAAGCACTAAAGTGTTGCATTTTGTGTTATTTGCTGATGACACAAATATTTTCTGTTCTGGGGAAAACTTACAAAAATTACAAAAGGACATCACTACAGAATTGAGCAAATTAAAAATATGGTTCGACAGACATAAGTTATCATTAAATCTGAGCAAGACAAAGTTAATGGTCTTTCGTAATTTTCCACTGAATACAGAGGGATCAATAAAATTAGAGGGAGTTGAAATAGAAAGAGTTCACGAAATTAAATTTTTGGGGGTAACCATAGATGACAGAATCAATTGGAAATCACATATCAAACATGTACAAACCAACGTCTCAAGAACCACTGCGATAATAAACAAAGCAAAAAAGGTTTTGGATCAGAAATCACTTCACACTCTTTACTGTTCACTAGTCTCACCATATTTTCAATACTGTGCTGAGGTTTGGGGTAACAACTATAAAACATCATTACAGCCACTAACCATCATTCAAAAAAGAGCAATACGAATCATACACAATGTTGGCTATCAGGAACACACAAACCCTTTATTTCTACAGTCCAAGTTACTAAAATTTACAGACATTGTGGAATATCAAACAGCTCAAATAATGTTTAAAGCTAAGAATAATCTTTTGCCAATAAATATACAGAAATTATTCATTATGCATGAGGGGTGTTATAATTTAAGGGGAAAAATAAACTTTAATCTAATTTTAACTCGGACAAAGAGGAAGGGATTTTGTGTTTCAGTTAGCAGGGTGAAATTATGGAACAGGTTTAACATGGAATTAAAGCAATGTCCAAACATGGAACAGTTTAAAATGAGGTACAAAGACACTATTTTTAAGAGGTACAGGGATGAGGGAGGTGTTGGGTAGCACTAAGTGTTATCAGGTTATTGTCTCCTTGTTTTTGTTGTTTTGTTTTGTTCTTTTTTATTGTTTCTCTTGTGCATGTGTGTATGTGTGTGTGTATATTGTATTTAGTGTATAGGTAGATCTTGTATTGTTTTTGTTTTGTTTTGTTTGTTGTTTTTTTGCTGTTTTTTTTTTTTGTAATTCAAGTCAGGAATATATTTTACTTATCTAGAAGTATAAGGCATTTCTAGTTGCAAGGAAGCTTGGTATTGTTATTTATTATTTAAAGAGAAGGTGTGGGAGTTTATAAGTTATTCTTCTTCTCACTCCTTTTCGAATATGTATTCCTATGTTTAAATGTTTTGCCTTACTTTTCGTTTTTATTTTGGTTTGCATATTCGAAATAAATAATTCAATCAATCAATCAATCAACATTTATATAAACTTTAATATTTATATAACTTTACATTTATATAACTTTAACATTTATATAAACTTTTTTTTTTAAAACATGTTTTTATTTGAAGAAATGAACTTTCATCACAGATATTCAACATATACATTTTTTCTTATCCCCCCCCCCCATGCTGCCAACACGGAAATTAAATAAAATATTAAAAATATTAAAAATAGACTCAGTAAGAGAAAGGCACATCTCAAATGATATACAGAAAGGGGTACAGATATGAAAATATACAGAATTAACAATTAAAATAATGATACATAAGTAAAAATGATAGTAACATACACATATGAAAATGAATAAATAATAAAATACAATACAAAAAAAAAAAAGTAAGACAGAGAGTGGATATGGAATTATGCCTGCTCAATTTTCAGTCTTGTGGGAGGACGTCAAGTTTCTCAAAATAAGATAGTAGAGGGGCCCATGTTTCATAGAATTTTTGGGTTGACCCTCTAATGCAATACTTTATCTTTTCCAACTTTAGGAATAAAATCAAGTCTTTCATCCAGGAGGAGGATTTGGGTGGATGTGCTGATTTCCACTCCAACAGAATTCTTCTCCGGGCGAGGAGAGTTGAAAAAGCAAGCACGTTTTTAATTTTATTTGTCATTGCTGAGCCCTCCCCTGGGACTCCAAATATAGCCATTTCAGCACTAGGTTGGATATCCCTGCTAAAAGCTTCAGATAAAGTTTGAAATATCGTAGACCAGAAATTATACAGTTTATTACAGGACCAGAACATATGGGCCAAATCAGCCTTAGCTATATGACAACGTTCACATGTTTCACTGACATTGGAATAGATCCTAGAGAGTCTGGCTCTACTATAATGGATTCGATGGAGCACCTTGCACTGAATTAAGCCAAGGCGGGCGCATGAGGTTGACCCGTTTACTCTATATAAAGCATCATCCCAGGTTGCATCTGAGATATTTATTCCAAGTTCTTCTACCCAATCTGCTCTAATCTTATCTATTGTCACTTTATTGAATGATGTGATACTATTATAAATTTTTGAGATGAGACCTCTATGGTGCGTGGGAATTTGCAGAATGATATCTATTCCTTTTTTTGGAGGTAAATTAGGGAAACATGGGCTGATGGTACGAACAAACTGGCGAATCTGGAGATAGCGGAAAAGGTTAGAGCGCTGTAAATTAAACTTGGTGGAGAGAGCATCGAATGTGGCAAAGGTACCATCTATATAGAGATCACTGAATTTACTTAAGCCTGCCCTCTGCCACTGGACAAAAACATGGTCTAATTTGGCTGGGAGAAAGACATGATTATTGCAGATGGGACTATAAAGAGAGAAGTCTGTCAGATTGAAGTTTTGTCGAAATTGTGACCAAATTTTTAAGGTGGAGATTACAATCGGACATGAGGAGTATTGTTTAGGAGAGAGGGGGAGCTTTGAGGTAACTAAAGCAGGGAGTGATGATGATATACAGGCATTAATTTCAGGTTTGCACCAATCAACATCCAGTCTTTGAATCCAATAAACTATTTTTTGTAGGTTTGCTGCCCAGTAATAATACATCAGATTGGGCAGAGCCATACCCCCCTCTGACTTATGCCTTTGAAGGAATTCCTTACGAATTCTGGGGTGTTTGTTACCCCATAGAAATGATGACAACAGTTTGTCAACAAAACTGAAAAATGACTTCGGAAGGAAGACTGGAATACTCTGAAAGAGGTATAAAAACCTCGGCAGTATGTTCATTTTAATACATGCTATTTTCCCTGCTAGGGTTAGGTTTAGAACACTCCACTTCTGAAGGTCGCATTTAAGATTATTGATCAGGGGAGTAAAATTTTTGTCATACAAACCAGAGAACAAACGGGTTACATTAATTCCCAAATATTTAAATCCTGATCTAGAGAGAGGGAAGGGCAAATCTGTTTCTGCAATTTGGAGGGCTAAGTCATTGATTGGAAAACACTCACTCTTTAAAAAATTCAATTTGTATCCTGAAAACCTGCCAAATCGGTGTAACATATTCACAATGTCAGGGGCAGATGACACTTGGTCTGAGATATAAAGCAATAGGTCGTCCGCATATAGGGACACTCTATGTTCTAACTGTTTTCTGTAGATTCCCTTAAAGCGTTGCGAGGTGTTCAGCATAATGGAGAGAGGTTCGATGGCTAAAGCGAAAAGAAGTGGACTAAGAGGACAGCCTTGCCGGGTACCCCTGGACAGAGAGAATGACCTAGAACACAATTTGTTAGTGATTACACTTGCTTTAGGTGATGCATACAACAGCCGTACCCAAGATATAAGTTTGGGCCCAAATCCAAATAAATAGGGCCATTCAACCCGATCGAATGCTTTTTCCGCATCCAGGGAGACCACCACCTCAGGAATCTTCAAGGATGCGGAAGAGTGAACAACACTGAGGAGCTTGCGTATATTAGAAAAAGAGTGGCGACCCCTGATAAAGCCTGTCTGATCTGGTGAAATTATGTCCATCATAACAGTATCCAGCCTAAGAGCAAGAAGCTTGGCTAGTATCTTAACATCACCATTTAGGAGCGATATGGGCCTATAGGAGCCACAAACAGCTGCATTTTTTCCAGGTTTTAACAAAAGTATAATATTAGCTTCTGTGAGGGTCTGTGGCAAGGCTCCTTGATCCAGCGAATGATTAAACATTTCAAGTAACAGAGGGGCTAATTTGGAAGAAAATCTTTTGTAAAATTCGACTGGATAGCCGTCTGGTCCGGGGGCCTTGCCACTTTGCATAGCTGAAACAGAGCTGATTACTTCATTAAGTGTAATGGGCTTATCCAAATCTGTCCTCCTATCGGGGTTTATAGAAGGGGCGTCTAAGTTGTCTAAAAAATTTAGCATGTCCGAATCGTCCTCTGGGAATTCAGATGTGTATAAGTTTGAATAAAATGTCTTAAAAGTATCATTTATTTCAACAGGGTCAACTGTTAGCTCACCAGAAGACTTCTGGATCTGTGGTATGAGCTGGGCTGCCGATCTACATTTAAGTTGGTGGGCCAAAAGACGGCCTGCCTTTTCCCCATGCTCGTATATAAAACCTCGAGACCTGAGCAGATGTTGTTCCGTTTCCTGTGTTGATATTAGGTTATATTGCATTTGTAAGGCCAGTCTTTCTTTATATAGTTCAGGGGAGGGTGATGTAGAGTGTCTGCAGTCTAAATCAAGCATTGAATCTATGAGTTGTTCTTGCTTTAATTTCCTGGCTTTGTTGCATGCTGCTGTGTAAGAAATTATTTCGCCCCTAAAACATTTATATAAACTTATTAAAGTTAAACATGTATGTAAACTTATATTTATATTTAATTTATATTTATATGAACTGTAACATTTTCATTTTTCATTATACATTTTCATGTATATATACACACAGTATAAAGAACGTGTCATAACGCGTCATACCATTTATCGGGGTTTGATTGGCCAGACTGCTAACAGCTAACAGCTAACCATAGACATAATAAAGAGTAGACACCGCATTGACCGCTACTGCCTATTGGCGCTGATGAACCGTGGGGCCGCCATCTTGGACCGGTCACTCGCTCCACTCAGTGTAATCTATTTGGCATGCGCAGTGAAGTGTCAGCATTTAATCAATCATAACTCGATGAATACTTAACTGATTTTCACACGTTTTCTTTTGCTGCAAACGTCATACATGTAGCTATGATACAGGACACACGGTTTGGCGTATATTAATATTCATAGTGGGCTTAACAGTAATAGAATATTATGATATATATGTGATGTATGATAGGTATTTTGCAAAACACACAATGTAGTATATATTAGTATATATATACATATATATATATATATATACATATATATATATATATATATATATATATAGAGAGAGAGAGAGAGAGAGAGAGAGAGAGAGATGCAGAAGCAGATAGTGGCAGTAAAAGCACTACTCAGCTTTTTTAATGAGTTGAAAAATGAAGAAACAATATATGAATACATTATTTATATATAGATAGATATATATGATATATAGATATAGATAGATATATAGAAAGATATAGATAGATAGATAGATAGATAGATAGATAGATAGATAGATAGATAGGGTTACACAACAGAATAAAAAAGAGCGACAACCATGAGTGACTAGAACAAAGCCTGGATAACAAATGGGGAGGGGAAGGAAGTGGAAATGCCTCTACACACTCTCATTTTGCTTTTCAGACTTGCATAACAAAGCGAAGAGAGAATAAAGATGTAAATTCTCAAGTTAAACACAAGAACATGTGTCATGCGTCCATCATTATAAATACTTTCTCATCAGTCACCGGATGCGGGAAACTGGTTTTAAGCGGCTCTTGTGGGTTTCCCTTCAGCTCACACCCAAGCTGATTGCACATTCTGACGTTGGAGGCGTGCCCATCCATTGTTACACATACCACCCGAATGCCCCGTGCATGCAGCTCCTCCAAAGCATGACTGAGAAGGACCCTTTGTGTTTCTGGTGACAGAGAATTCATCAGGTAGTATGCAACGGGAGCCTTCCAATGTCCTTGTATTCCAACCACCATGAACACAAGAGCCTCAGTAGCAACATCAGTCTCTGTTTTCATCGCCCAGGTCTACAACACCAGACATTGACTGGGTATGTGGATTATATTGCACGTGTTTTCTGATGGCCATGGCATCCAACATGAGTGCAACGCATTCCATATTTAGCCTTCTCTTCCTGGCATCTCCTCTCCAGCATATCCAGCATCATTTTATTTAAGCCCGGCTTGTCATCCACCAAACGCAGCCACCTGTAAAAAAAAAAAAAAAAAAAAGAGAAGTAGCTATTTAACGTATTTGCATCAGTAATTTCCAAAACTTCAATCGGACAACATTAAGACTACCTTTGTAATGTATGTGGATGTGGGAGGGGAAAATGTCGAGTCTCTCTCAGGTATTTGTATGCCTTTGGACCATGTAGATGGAGTGTGAGGGCAAACTCTCTGCAGGCCTTTGTGTACTCATGGCCCTCCTTTGCCATGAAGTCTATCTGAAGATCTGAAATTTTATGAGCAAAGTCCCCTTCAGATAACAACTAAGGAGTTTAATAAAAAGTGTAAGAATTAGATGTAGATGAATTTCAAAGTGCTCATTTCATCTTACCTGAGTAGAATTCAAGCCTCTCTTTGAGCTCTTCATTAATAAGGTTACTTTCCCTCAAATCTCCCAAAACACTCTTCACTGTGGTCTTTGCCCTCTTTTCTCTGGCCATGGCATTCTTCTTCTCTCACTCCAGACTTTCCACTCTTGCTAAGGCTTCATTGAGTCTGGCCTTAAGAGAGGTAGGAGAAGCAGGCAAGGCATAGCCATGATCCTAGTAGAAAGAGGGATGAACATGTTTTGACTGTCTCACTTCACACACATCAATTTGACACCACTAGAGTGTATGGGTTTATTTGTGAGTGTGTTTAATATGAGTGGCAGAAAATAAGTGAGATTTTAATATGTCCAGGACCATTATGATATGATGTTTAAAACAGAAATACTCACAGCATTAGGCTGAGGTTGTGGGTGTGAGGTTGCAGTTTTTGGGGCCACAGACAGGCTCTCTTCAGCTCTGCTGGAGGTAGATGTAGTAGTCCTGCCCTTTTCCTGCTAAAATGAAGAAGCATAATACTTGAAAAGAAATATATATATAGTATACAGGGATAAGTATCTCACCCTGCCCTGTGACTGATAATAGAATATTTACATTTATGAATGCTAACAGCCTTATGATGATACACCTATTCTTTGGAGATGAACCGGGAAGCTGAAGATGGATGAATCTGACCTGTCCTGTCAAATGCTCACTGCAAAGCACGGATGAATCACTTGCAGTGAATCCTTCCCTCCTCACAGCCGCTTCCCACTTCTTCCTAACATCTCTGTCTCTGGGAAACCTTCAAAATGAAAACGGGAGATTTTACAAAGGAGGTCAAGCTTATTTTCTACCTTCTTCTTCCTATTTTTCTATTTCATATCTTCATATTTTCTATTATTCCTATTTTCTTCCTTCCTTCTTCCTTCCTTCCTTCCTTCCTTCCTCGGAACCTTTCTTCAACAAAACTTCTATTCTGATGTTGATAATGAACCAAAGCTGCTGAAATTGTGAGTAAGCTTGTTTGCAAACTATTCTACAGTCAGATGTTCTGTTGTCTGATTCACTGATGGACATAAGTACAGTGCAGTAATACTCCATTCACAGTACAACCAGTGATAATGTTCAGTTAATGTTCAGTTAAAGTTCAGTTAATGTTCAGTTAATGTTCAGTTAAAGTTCAGTTAAAGTTCAGTTAATGTTCAGTTAAAGTTCAGTTAAAGTTCAGTTAATGTTCAGTTAAAGTTCAGTTAAAGTTCAGTTAATGTTCAGTTAAAGTTCAGTTAATGTTCAGTTAAAGTTCAGTTAATGTTCAGTTAATGTTCAGTTAATGTTCAGTTAAAGTTCAGTTAAAGTTCAGTTAATGTTCAGTTAAAGTTCAGTTAATGTTCAGTTAAAGTTCAGTTAATGTTCAGTTAATGTTCAGTTAAAGTTCAGTTAATGTTCAGTTAATGTTCAGTTAAAGTTCAGTTAATGTTCAGTTAAAGTTCAGTTAATGTTCAGTTAAAGTTCAGTTAAAGTTCAGTTAAAGTTCAGTTAATGTTCAGTTAAAGTTCAGTTAAAGTTCAGTTAAAGTTCAGTTAATGTTCAGTTAAAGTTCAGTTAATGTTCAGTTAAAGTTCAGTTAATGTTCAGTTAAAGTTCAGTTAATGTTCAGTTAATGTTCAGTTAAAGTTCAGTTAAAGTTCAGTTAATGTTCAGTTAAAGTTCAGTTAATGTTCAGTTAATGTTCAGTTAAAGTTCAGTTAATGTTCAGTTAATGTTCAGTTAATGTTCAGTTAAAGTTCAGTTAATGTTCAGTTAATGTTCAGTTAATGTTCAGTTAAAGTTCAGTTAATGTTCAGTTAATGTTCAGTTAATGTTCAGTTAAAGTTCAGTTAATGTTCAGTTAAAGTTCAGTTAATGTTCAGTTAAAGTTCAGTTAATGTTCAGTTAATGTTCAGTTAAAGTTCAGTTAATGTTCAGTTAATGTTCAGTTAATGTTCAGTTCAGCCCTGTTTTGAACAGTCCCACGCGCACAGTGCTCAGGCATCGCGCTGCTTTCCGGGCAGGATGACCGGTTCTTCTTCTTCTTCTTCTTCTTCTTCTTCTTCTTCTTTGGTGTTTAACGGCAGTTGGCATCCTTCATAGGATGACCGGTTCAAGATGGCGGCCGCATTTCTTGTGCCCCAGCAGCCAATGCGGCGTCTGCTCTTTATTATGTCTGTGCAGCTAACAGCTAACAGCTAACAGCTGCTCGACATTCGGCTCGTTCTGTCTGCGTGCTAACAGCTAACAGCAGCTCGTGCAGCAGCTCGTGGTGTCAGCTGAAGCTCGGCTCTGTTCGGTTCTGTCCGGTTCTTTGCTCTGCCGTCTTTAAAGAGTTCCGTGATGGCCAACGACTCCGTGAAACTGTCCAAGAACCTGCTGCGGATGAAGGTACCGGCTGTTAGCAGACTGTTAGCTGTTAGCTTCGTTAGACAGCACGAGCTCATGAAAAACGGTCACATGATGAATTTTAATTTATTTTAATGAGTTTGAATCAGATTTAAAGAGTGACTGTGACAAACCGGACTGTATGTAACCTCCGGTTCTGTCCGGTTCTGTGTGTTTAATGAGCCGTGTTTGTCATGAACTTTAAACGGTGTGTTGGGCCACGTCCCGTTCTGTTTGTCATCAGTTCATGCAGAGAGGTCTGGACGCGGAGACGAAGAAGCAGCTGGAGGAAGATGAGAAGAGGATCATCAGTGATGAACACTGGTACCTGGACCTGCCCGAGCTCAAAGCTAAAGAGTACGTGACCGGTTCTACATTTCCTTTCAGTCATTTAGCTTTTATCCAAAGTGACTCACAGTGAAGGAAACAGAGAAGGAAACAGAGAAGGAAACAGTGTGATAGGAAAGTGTTAGTGAGCAAAGTGCAGTGACAGTTCTTATCATGTCCAGTTGTTGGTAGAGCTCAGAGAGAAAGTCCTCTCTACTCTTCTACAGGAAGACTGCCTCAGGTCAGAGAGACAGACAGACAGAGAGACAGACAGACAGAGAGACAGACAGACAGAGAGACAGACAGACAGACTCTCTCTCTCTCTGTCTGTCTGTCTGTCTGTCTCTCTCTCAAATTCAAATTAGCTGTATTAGCATGAATGTCATACAGACTTTGTTGCTAAAGCATAAAGAGTTTCATAAGTTAATATATACATAGATAGAACAGAACTTAAGGATAAAATAAGAGTTGTGTGTCTGTGTGTGTATGCCCGTCTGTGTCTGTGTGTGTATGCCCGTCTGTGTGTGTGTGTGTGTAAAGTAATAAACAATAAAATAATCAGTGATAATGAGAATAGTGATAAGTAGTACAATAGTTTTCATCAATAAACAATAAATATTTTAGCATAAATAAATGAGGAACAGTCTTACACTGAAACATTTCTTAATGCGTGACATGCAGTGATGTATTCTCCTGCAGTTCTACCGTACAGCTGTCTTCTCCCAGAAGGATTGGGATTATTTTGTGTTGTTGGAGGGTGAGGAAGTCTGGGATTTCTTCTTTAAATTTGGGAAATAATTCTTCTCTAATTTCTTTGTATTTGGGACAGTGTGTGAGAAAGTGGCTTTCTGTCTCTACTTCTCCTGTCACAGTGGATACAGATTCTCTTTGTTCTTTCTAGCCATTTATTTTTATGGCGACCAGTTTCAGTGGTGAGTTTATGGTCACTGAGTCTATATTTAGTTAGCGTTTGTCTTTTTTGGATTTTTTTTATTTGGGTTAAATATTGAGCCAATTGGAATTCTCTGTCCAGTAAATTATAACATTCTAATTTATTGATTGATTGAGTTTCTGTTTTCCACTGTTTGCAATATTTTTGTTTATTATCTTTGTAGATTTGTTTTATTTGTGAGTATGGAATGATTTTGATAGTGTCATTTTGACTCGTCAGTCTGATTTCCTCATTTGTCCCATTCCAGGTATTAATTTCTGGCTTTAGACAGACCTGCTGCTCCAAGTATGCTCTGTGCTGGTATGAGTCTAAATCAGACTCTGTCAAGTGGTTCCAAAATGTAATAGTTCTCTTTTTAATTCTGATTAAGAGGGGGAACTGGCCCAGCTCTGCTCTGCAGCCGTGGGTTGGACAGTTTCTGTGGACTCTGAGTTTGTTTTTGCAGAATTCAAGATGCACTTTTTCAACAGGGTTTGAGTCCCAGTGCTCTTGTTTAATTAATGGGCTCCAAACTTCACTTCCATAAAGGAGGATTGGTTCAATAATGCTTTGGAAAATTTGAAGCCAGATTTTGATTGGGGGGTTTAATTTGAATAGAACTTTTCGTATACTGTAATATGCTCTACGGGCTTTATCTGCTAATGAGCTCACAGCTTTAACAAAACGACCTGAAGCAGTGATAGTCAGGCCGAGGTAAGTGTACTCTGTTGTGTGACTCAGTGTTGTCTCTCCCAAAGTAAACTGATGCTTTTTAGACTGTGATCTTGCTTTCTTTTGAAATATTATAATTTTAGTTTTATCTAGGTTTACTCTGATTGCCCAGTTTACACAATAATCATGGAGTATATCCAGATATTCCTGCATTCCTTGTTCTGTTTGTGATAACAGTAGGAGGTCATCTGCATATAACAGACACTTGACTTCCTTCCCCTCCAGGTCAAGTCCTGGGGCTGGGGAGTTTTCAAGTAGTTTTGCTAATTGGTCAATATATATATTGAAAAGAGTTGGGGACATATTACAACCTTGATGGACCCCGCGGCACTGCTTGAAGAAATCAGTTCTTTTCTTTTCAATTTTTACAGCGCACTCATTATCGGAGTATTTCCATTTAATTAGATCATAAACTTTGCCTCCAATACCATTTCTGAGTAACTGATAGAAAAGCCCATTGTGCCAAATCGAATCAAAAGCTTTCCTGAAGTCAACAAAGCAAGCATATATTTTCCCTTTATTCTTTTGGTGTACATGTTTTTGGATTAGAGTATGGAGAGTAAAGATGTGATCTGTTGTTCTATGTTTGGGTATAAAGCCAATTTGTGATTTACTTAATACATTGCTCTCAGTGAGGTAGGACAGGATTCTTGAATTAAGTATGCTACAAAATAGTTTCCCTAAATTAGAATTTACACAAATGCCCCTATAATTATTAGGATTTAGATTGTCTCCACTTTTAAAGATAGGAGTAATCAATCCTTTGTTCCAAATTGTAGGGTAACTTCCACCTTTTAGCACTAGGTTAAATAGTTTTAGTATAGCCAGTTTAAGTTTATTACTACTGTGTTTCAACATTTCTGTCCTGATACCATCGATGCCACAGGCCTTTCCGTTTTTAAGATCAGCAAGTTTTTCTTGGAGCTCCTCGATTGTAATTAGGCCGTCCAAAGCATTTTGGTTGTCTTTTATTGCATTTTCTAGTGATTTTATTTTGTCAGTTATGGACATCTGCTGTGTGTTTAAACCATCATTTTCTGGATTTAGATATAGATTTGAGAAATAGTTTTTCCAAACATTGCCGTTCTGAATTTTAATGCTATCTTTATTTTTGGTTGAATTCAACTCTCTCTCTCTCTCTCTCTCTCTCTCTCTCTCTCTCTCTCTCTCTCTGATCTGTGATTGGTCCTCGCTCTCTCTCTGATCTGTGATTGGTCCTCGCTCTCTCTCTGATCTGTGATTGGTCCTCGCTCTCTCTGATCTGTGATTGGTCCTCGCTCTCTCTGATCTGTGATTGGTCCTCTCTCTCTCTGGTCTGTGATTGGTCCGCGCTCTCTCTCTGATCTGTGATTGGTCCTCTCTCTCTCTGGTCTGTGATTGGTCCTCGCTCTCTCTGGTCTGTGATTGGTCCTCGCTCTCTCTCTGATCTGTGATTGGTCCTCTCTCTCTGGTCTGTGATTGGTCCTCGCTCTCTCTCTGATCTGTGATTGGTCCTCTCTCTCTCTGGTCTGTGATTGGTCCTCGCTCTCTCTCTGATCTGTGATTGGTCCTCTCTCTCTCTGGTCTGTGATTGGTCCTCGCTCTCTCTCTGATCTGTGATTGGTCCTCTCTCTCTCTGGTCTGTGATTGGTCGTCTGACAGGAACCTGATCATCGAGGAGCAGAGCTTCGTTCCCTGTGAGGACTTGAAGTTTGGTCGAATCTCTTTCAAAGGTTTTAATCCAGAAGTCGAGGTTAGTTTGAAACATGAAGCAGATTATTTTAATTTAATTTATTTTAATTTAATTGAATTATTATTAAAATGTTGAACAAATGTTTGATTGACAGAAGCTGATGATTCTGATGAATCCAAGAGGAGAAGAAGAAGAAGAAGGAGAAGGAGAAGAAGAGAGTCGGATGCAGACAGACGTCACAGATGAAGAGATGGCTCTGAGGTAAACACTGTCACCTGATCCATGACATCATCACCAGCCTGTCCACTACTTCCTGTTCTGTTCATTTCCTGTAAAGACGTGTGAGCGCTGTGATTGGTCGATCGTCTTACCAAACTTTGTTTTTCAGGTACGAGAGTTTAGTCGGATCCATGAAGAAGAAGTTTGCAAAGAAACGAGAGAGAGCGACGAACGAAGACGACGAGAACCAAAACATCTCAGAGACGATCACCAAGAGAGTCTTTATGAAACCTCAAGACTGAGACTGAGACTGCCTCAAGACTGAGACTGGGACTGAGACTGCCTCAAGACTGAGACTGAGACTGCCTCAAGACTGAGACTGAGACCAAGACGTAAATCTTTTTATTATTTTTGTAACGTGCTTGCAGAGTGTCTGCGGCGTCTGCAGCGTCTGTAGCAGCGTGTTCAGTCCTTGAAGCTGATTGGATGTTGTACATCCTGTTTTTATCTCTGCTGTGAGATGTGAACAGTTTTTCAGTTTGTCATTAAATCACAGCTCCGTGTTTCACGTGTCCGTCTGTTTCTTTGATGTTACCAGTCTTTATGCTAAGCTAAGCTATCTGTTTCCCCCTGTTAACCAGCCTTTATGCTAAGCTATGGTAGTGGTTTCCCCCTGTTAACCAGCCTTTATGCTAAGCTAAGGTAGCTGTTTCCCCCTGTTACCAGTCTTTATGCTAAGCTAAGCTAACTGTTTTCCCCTGTTACCAGTCTTTATGCTAAGCTAAGCTAACGGTTTCCCCCTGTTTCCCCTGTTACCAGTCTTTATGGCTTCATATTGAAGAATTTCAGAAAATGTTAAACATGATCACATGATCGAATGATCACATGACGACAGACTGGATGATTTTAGTTTGTTTACAAAATAAGAGCATGTCAGAGGATCTGTTTCCTGTTCCTGTGGGAACCTGCTGATGAACCGCACAGAGGGGAAGACATTTACGGTGACACCTTTTGTCTTCATCCTCCGTCCAAACGTGGATTCATCCGCTGCTGAAAATAGTCCCAACAAAATAAACTGCAGATGTTTTTATTTTGTAGAATGAAGTCAGATTACATCACGTGATCACGTTTGATCTGGATCAGACCGGATCTCGGCAGAGCGAGTTCAGGAAACGTTTGTTTAACGTTTGTGTTTAAACTTTATTCAGATTTTATATTTGATTTGTTGTTACAGTTGATGACATCACACTGCATCAATTAATCTGAACTCTGTGACCTCACGCTGACCTCACGCTGTGATGTCATCCCTCTGAGATGTCTCGTTCTCCCATGATGCTCAGCTCCTGTTGAGGCCTGCCGGACACTCATCATGTTTGATGAGGCTCGTGATGGCGGCGTCGAACACGAAGGTGGGAAAGTGGCGGTGCAGAAAGGGGAGGAGCCATCCCATCTGTCCGGGCGTGTACAAGGAGCGTGGACGAGGTGACATCAGAGCATGACACATGGCGTCCACCACAGGGGACAGATCCTCGGCACACTTGCCGGACATTTTGGACAGACTGCTGGGCAGAGACGCGATGTACGCCGTCCCATAATCCTCTCTGGCTTCAGAGGAGACGGACGCCAGGATCTCGTCTCTGAAGCGCACGACATCATCAGCATTACCGAAGAGGTCTGACAGGAAGAGACGGAGAGGTCACAGAGGTCGTACGAGGTCACAGAGGTCACAGGAAGAGAACAGAGTTTGGACCTGAAATGAGACGTACTGGTTCTGAAGCCCATGGGTTGGATGACGGTCACGTTAACGCCCCACGCTGACAACTCCAACCTCATGACCTGAGAGAAGACGCTGAGCGCCGCCTTCGAGGCGCCGTACGCAGCAAACATCGGCAACGGGACGTCACCTGAAACGCAGAGACACACTGAACGTTAATCTAACGTTAGATTAACATTACAATAACATTAGATTAACTAAGAGATGGCTATTTAATATTCATCAGTGAAACAAACGTCACATGACCACAGGTAAACACCTGAACAGGTAGAACCTGCTCCTGGTTCTGAAGGTTCTGTTCGGATCTACCTGCCAAGCTGGACACGTTGACGATGCGTCCTCTGGACCTCCTCAGCAGAGGGAGGAACACCTGACTCATCTTCACCGCAGACAGGAAGTTCACGTCCATGCAGCGTCTGTACGCCGCGATGGGGTGGAGTTCGGCGTCCGCGGGGGAGCCGAGGACGCCGGCGTTATTCACCAAACCCCAGAGACCTGCAGAGACCACGCAGGTGAGTCCAGGTGTGTTCAGATAAGTTCAGGTGTGTTCAAATAAGTTCAGGTGTGTTCAGGTGAGTGCATACATATGTATATTTTATTTTTATTGGTCAGCTTTGACCTTCATCAGAACAATCACAGCAGGACTCAAAGAGACAGTTCATGGACGGTGGACAGCAGTACCTGTCGGACAGCTATTCAGCCTCACCTGTGTCGGACACCTGTGTTCTGATGTAGTGGTGTACGGTCTCGATCTGGGCGCTGTCGGTCACGTCGAGTTGGACGACCTGAAGCTTTTCAGAACCTCGTTCTCTGAGCTGCTGAGCTCCGGACCCGTTCACATCCAGAACTCCAGCAAACACCGTCAGCCCGAGTCCACTGAGCCGCTTCACCAGAGCCAGACCGAAACCAGAATCACAACCTGGACAGGTTAACCTCCAATGAAACATCTTGAACTGTCAGCATGACATCACACCCAGCTGTGTGTGTGTGTGTGTGTGTGTGTGTGTGTGTGTGTGTGAGACCTGTCACCAGCACCGCTTTGTCCTTCGTCGGCAGCAGTTGGACCTTCGTCTTCGTCACACAGGTGAGGAGGATGAAGCTGAGGGTGAGGAGGACCCCGCCACACACACCTGGAGGAACCATGAAGCACGCAGAGGTCCCGATGAGGGCGGCAGCGCCGGGTCCGACCCGGCAACCCTCTGAGAGGCTCCACAGGACCATGAACATGGACCCGAGCGCAGCAGCAATGCAGAAACACAGACTGAGCTCCATCTTCTGACGTCTGTCACCAATCAGGTGTTTGTTATAGGCACCTGAAGCCCCGCCCTCTGACTCACCTGCCCACAGGAATGCTGCCCTGCTGCCAACAGATGTGTTTCCTCAAACCTGTTCTGGCCCGAGGCCGTCTTATCAGGTCCTGGTCTTATCGTCACATCAGGATAAACATCACGAACACGATGTTCTGTCTCCTGTTACAGTAAACCTGTTTTTTATATTTGTATATATTTACATAAATATATACAAATATAAATAAATATATAAATATACCTCAGGACACTTTAACATTTTATTTTTTTACAAGTCAAACAGATTTCAGTAAAAAATAAAAAATAAAGGCACTTCATCACATAAAATATCTTCTTCTCTTTTTACAGATATTTACACACAAACTTCTGCTGGTGACGACAAATCATTGAAATCATCAGGAGCCCATCAGGTGATCATGTGACAGAATGAATCAAAGTTTTCATGATGGCTCGTTTCAGATTTAAAATTATAAAAACAAGTTTAAGAGAAAAAAGTTCAAAACTGATCGATCATCGCCTGACGTCTGATCGTCTGATTCCAACTTTTAGAACCACAGTTCCCATGATGCTTTGTGGGATGTGAGTCAGCTGTTTATATTTGTTTATGTTTATCTCTGAGTCTCAGTTCTGTCTACAGTCAGTGTGCTGTGAGTGTTGGGCTCTTCTTGTCCTCAGTGGACGCCATTTTGTCTCTGTAGTTGAAGTTGGAGGCGACTGATGAAGCTGATGGAGGTGAAGAGGTGGAGCTTAAGAGGTGGAGCTGAAGAGGTGGAGGTGAATGCCTTAATACACAAATGTAAGCTGGACAGATGTTGACGCTCAGCACAGCTGCAGTTCAGCAAAGAACAATTGAGACAACACTACACCAGGAAGTACACAGAGTAGTGCATAGAGTACACAGAGTAGTGCATAGAGTACACAGAGTAGTGCATAGAGTACACAGAGTAGTGCATAGAATAGTACTAACAGAAAGATCTGAACTGAAACAGCTGTTTGTCTCCAATAGCAGTTAGCTGAGTTAGCAGTTAGCATCTCCTGTCTGGATGTACACGTCACTTTGACTCAGATTTACTCTGGATGACATCAGAGATGATGATATCCACAGGAAGTGATGTCACACTGGATCATAGACAGTCATGACTCTAAGGAGAAGAAGAAGGCGTCTGTCTGTGCTACAGCTCCACCTGCTGATGAACCTCAGTCTGCTTTACAGCACAGAAAAGCCTCATCCAATCAGGATGAGCGTGTGCGTCCTCAGTGGGAGGAGCTGCGGTCGTTGGCGACGTCCTGCAGGCGGCGGAACAGCGCCGAGTGGTTGTCGGGACAAACCCTCTTTGGAGACGTCTCATCCTCCAGAACCATGCTGCGCTTCCTGGTCGGAGTCTCTCCGGTCCGGATCATACTGTTGATCTCGTGGAGACGCTGCGAGGTCAGAGGTCACAGGAAGTGAGAAACAGGTTCTGATTCTCAGAGACTACCAAAATTGTAAAGGTGTGCTCTGTTTGTTGTGCTGTAAAAGCGTGCTCTGTGTGTTGTGCTGTAAAGGTGTGCTCTGTGTGTTGTGTTGTAAAGGTGTACTCTGTGTTGTGCTGTAAAGGTGTACTCTGTGTGTTGTGCTATAAAGGTGTACTCTGTGTTGTGCTGTAAAGGTTTGCTCTGTGTGTTGTGCTGTAAAGGTGTACTCTGTGTGTTGTGCTGTAAAGGTGTGCTCTGTGTTGTACTGTAAAGGTTTGCTCTGTGTGTTGTGCTGTAAAGGTGTGCTCTGTGTTGTACTGTAAAGGTGTGCTGTAAAGGTGTGCTCTGTGTTGTACTGTAAAGGTTTGCTCTGTGTGTTGTGCTGTAAAGGTGTGCTCTGTGTTGTACTGTAAAGGTGTACTCTGTGTGTTGTGCTGTAAAGGTGTGCTCTGTGTTGTGCTGTAAAGGTGTGCTCTGTGTTGTACTGTAAAGGTGTACTCTGTGTTGTGCTGTAAAGGTGTGCTCTGTGTTGTGCTGTAAAGGTGTGCTCTCTGTGTTGTGCTGTAAAGGTGTGCTCTGTGTTGTGCTGTAAAGGTGTGCTCTGTGTTGTACTGTAAAGGTGTACTCTGTGTTGTGCTGTAAAGGTGTGCTCTGTGTTGTGCTGTAAAGGTGTGCTCTCTGTATTGTACTGTAAAGGTGTGCTCTCTGTGTTGTACTGTAAAGGTGTGCTCTGTGTTGTGCTGTAAAGGTGTGCTCTGTGTGTTGTGCTGTAAAGGTGTGCTCTGTGTTGTGCTGTGAAAGTGTACTCTAATGTGTTGTGCTATAAAGGTGTGCTCTGTGTTGTGCTGTAAAGGTGTACTCTGTGTTGTGCTGTAAAGGTGTGCTCTGTGTTGTGCTGTAAAGGTGTGCTCTCTGTATTGTACTGTAAAGGTGTGCTCTGTGTTGTGCTGTAAAGGTGTGCTCTGTGTGTTGTGCTGTAAAGGTGTGCTCACGTTGGGGGGGCTGCTGCAGATGTAGTAGTAAATCTTGTCTCGGGTGGTGGTCGGCGTGGAGGCGGAGCCTGTCTTGTGTGGTGAGATGTAGATGGAGTGTTTGCTGGACAGAAGCATCCGACGAGGTGAGCCGGTCCTCAGGGTCGGGTACGGACACAGAGGGGGGGAGTCCACCTGAACAAAGAACGTTTGTCTTTGTCTCAGACTGCCTCTGATTGTCTCAGATTGTCTCAAACTGTCTCAAACTGACTCAGATTGTCTCAAACTGTCTCAGATTGTCTCAGATTGTCTCAGACTGTCTCAAACTGTCTCAGATTGTCTCAGATTGTCTCAGACTGTCTCAAACTGTCTCAGATTGTCTCAAACTGTCTCAGATTGTCTCAGACTGTCTCAGACTGTCTCAAACTGTCTCAGATTGTCTCAAACTGTCTCAGATTGTCTCAGACTGTCTCAGGCGGTCTCAAACTGTCTCAGACTGTCTCCGATTGTCTCAGACTGTCTTATAAGTGTGTGACCTCATGAATTGTCTCTTTAATAATATCAAGTGTTCAAACCTGTTTCTTTTATTTTGGTGACATCATCAGTTTCAAACTGACTTCCCGTTAACCTCACCAGTTTAGAACCAGAACCAGAACCAGACGTACCCCTGCAGATGGAGAGCTGGCTGAGTATCTCAGAGCGAAGTGTCTCATCTGTTTGATGTAGACGTGGTTGTAGAAGTGGATCAGGTCTCCACGCTCACCCTCAGCCTCGCTCACAGACGAGGACAGGTTCTTGTTGGAGGTGTTGGTCGGGGTGGAGGGGGCACTGCCAGGCTGGGGGGTCGGTAAGGTGCTGCTGGAGCGGATCAGAACCGGACTGATGTCTCCACCTGCTGGAGGGAGACGAGGGGAATAAAAAAAAACATACGTTAATATATAAAAGTTATAACACAGGAAGTGTCCAAAACCAAAACAAGGAGCTACAACAGGCTCAAAGAGTCACACGAGGTGTTACCTGGATCCTGCATGATGTCAGCAGAGGAGTTTTGTTTGTCGTTGTTGTCTGAGTGACGTCTCCTCCCTGAGATCAACACACTCCTGTACACCTGAAACACACACACACATAATTAGAGTGATTGATCGTCAATAAATTGAATATTTCCGATCAGATCTGATTCTTACGCTGCTGTTGGCCTGAGGCTGAGTCCGGTAACACTTCATGATGTTCTGGAAAGATTTGTCTTCTTTGGTCACCTGACAACAACAAACAAACATCAATAGAAAGAAACACACACACACACACACACACACACACACACACACACACACCTTTGCCATGACGTACACGGCACACATGAGGATCTGGTCCAGGTGCCGGTCCATCATCAGGTCGGTGCAGTGGACCAGAGAATACTCAAAGCACGTCCAGATCTTCCTCCTCAGCTCAGACGAGATGTCCAGTTTGGCACAGAGATCACGGAGACGCACGCTGGCCAGGTGATACACCTGAGGGAGGCGGAGTCACAGCATCAGGACACGCTACATGCTACAACATCAACAACATACAACTTTACACCTGGACTCGGACACAAACACTCAGACACAAACACTCGGACACTCGGACACAAACACTCGGACACTCGGACACAAACACTCGAACACAAACACTCGGACACAAACACTCAGACACAAACACTTGGATACTCGGACACAAACACTCAGACACAAACACTTGGATACTCGGACACAAACACTCTGACACAGATTCAGACTCAGACTCGGACACAAACACTCGGACACTCGGACACAAATACTCAGACACTCAGACACAAACACTCGGACACAAACACTTGGACACTCGGACACAAACACTCTGACACAGATTCAGACTCAGACTCGGACACAAACACTCGAACACTCAGATACAAACACTCGGACACTCAGACACAAACACTCTGACACAGACTCAGACTCAGACTCGGACACAAACACTCGGACACTCGGACACAAACACTTGGACACTTGGACACAGACTCAGACTCAGACTCGGACACAAACACTCGGACACTCTGACACAAACACTTGGACACTCTGACACAGACTCAGACTCAGACTCGGACACAAACACTCGGACACTCGGACACAAACACTTGGACACTCGGACACAAACACTTGGACACTCTGACACAGACTCAGACTTGGACACAAACACTCGGACACTCGGACACAAACACTTGGACACTCTGACACAGACTCAGACTTGGACACAAACACTCGGACACAAACACTTGGACACTCGGACACAAACACTTGGACACTCTGACACAGACTCAGACTCAGACTCGTACACAAACACTCGGACACTCGGACACAAACACTTGGACACTCGGACACAGACTCAGACTCAGACTCGGACACAAACACTCGGACACTCGGACACAAACACTTGGACACTCTGACACAGACTCAGACTCAGACTCGTACACAAACACTCGGACACTCGGACACAAACACTTGGACACTCTGACACAGACTCAGACTTGGACACAAACACTCGGACACAAACACTCGGACACTCGGACACAAACACTTGGACACTCGGACACAGACTCTGACTCAGACTTGGACTACTACCTTCCTGAAGAACAGTGACAGCGAGCCTTTCTTCAGCGGACTGCTGGACGGTTTGGCGGCTGGTTTGGTGACAGCTGATTGGACGGTGAGCGTCCCGGTCAGAGGCTGTAGCTGACCCTGTCCGGTCACGCTCATCGGGACGGGGATGAAGGTGATGCCTCCGCTCTCATTGGCTATCCCTGCAGAGGTCAGAGGTCATTGTTAGTCGTGATTATCACTGAGGTGTCACCGTCAGCTGTGTTCGGACTCTCACCGTGCACAGGTATGGAGACTGTCTGCCCGTTGTTGCCTGTGACGGTCAGCACCGTTGGCCCGGCTGGGATGGCCGTGACCAGGCTGGCCTGGCCCGTCTTGGCTGCCGGTGCTGTGCTGGTGCTGTTGGCGGTGACTCCGGGCTCGCTGTCCGGCGGGTCCACGAACAGACGGCGACAAAATGGGCCTTTGGGCGGAGAGCTGTACCGGTCCTGCAGGGTGGTGGGGGAGGGGGACACACCTGGAGGGGGCGGGGCAGATTATCTCACATTAATACAGGTTTAATCTGGACTGTCATGGTGTGATGCTCGTTGTCACAGCGTGACGAGGATCAGTAACTGGACTCACCTTTGAAGGTGCTGTTGGTGCTGAGGTCCGGCCCATGGCTGACAGGGGTCAGAGGAACGCTGCCTGAGTTGCTCTCATCGCTGTGTTCCAGATACTGAGGAGGCATCACCTGAAACCGGACCACAAACAGAACCACAATGAGGAAGACCCAAGGAACCAGGACCACACACAGAGTGTGGACGGGTTCTACGTGTTAGTCTGTGTGTGCCTGGACCTGCTGGCAGGCCGGGACGTGCTCTTTGGCCGCACGGAGGCTCTCCCACAGCGGGGAGTCGCTGGTCCAGGCCAGGCTCTCCAGAACCTGCTCCTCCACCTGGTTCAGGTGCTTCACCACCTCCCGGAACAGACCCTGCTCGGACCGCACCAACACCTCGATCACCTGCAGAAAGACACAGCTCAGGTGTATTGATACATGTAGAAGTGATCAGGTGTATTGATACCTTGTAGAAGTGATCAGGTGTATTGATACCTTGTAGAAGTGATCAGTTGTATTGATACATGTAGAAGTGATCAGGTATATTGATACCTTGTAGAAGTGATCAGGTGTATTGATACCTTGTAGAAGTGATCAGGTGTATTGATACCTTGTAGAAGTGATCAGTTGTATTGATACATGTAGAAGTGATCAGGTATATTGATACCTTGTAGAAGTGATCAGGTGTATTGATACCTTGCAGAAGTGATCAGGTGTATTGATATCTTGCAGAAGTGATCAGGTGTATTGATATCTTGTAGAAGTGATCAGGTGTATTGATACCTGTAGAAGTGATCAGTTGTATTGATACATGTAGAAGTGATCAGGTGTATTGATACCTTGTAGAAGTGATCAGGTGTATTGATACCTGTAGAAGTGATCAGTTGTATTGATACATGTAGAAGTGATCAGTTGTATTGATACCTTGTAGAAGTGATCAGGTGTATTGATACATGTAGAAGTGATCAGGTGTATTGATACCTTGTAGAAGTGATCAGGTGTATTGATACATGTAGAAGTGATCAGGTGTATTGATATCTTGTAGAAGTGATCAGGTGTATTGATACATGTAGAAGTGATCAGGTGTATTGATACATGTAGAAGTGATCAGGTGTATTGATATCTTGCAGAAGTGATCAGGTGTATTGATATCTTGCAGAAGTGATCAGGTGTATTGATATCTTGTAGAAGTGATCAGTTGTATTGATACATGTAGAAGTGATCAGTTGTATTGATACCTTGTAGAAGTGATCAGGTGTATTGATACATGTAGAAGTGATCAGGTGTATTGATACCTTGTAGAAGTGATCAGGTGTATTGATACATGTAGAAGTGATCAGGTGTATTGATATCTTGTAGAAGTGATCAGGTGTATTGATACATGTAGAAGTGATCAGGTGTATTGATATCTTGCAGAAGTGATCAGGTGTATTGATATCTTGCAGAAGTGATCAGGTGTATTGATATCTTGTAGAAGTGATCAGGTGTATTGATATCTTGTAGAAGTGATCAGGTGTATTGATACATGTAGAAGTGATCAGGTGTATTGATATCTTGCAGAAGTGATCAGGTGTATTGATACATGTAGAAGTGATCAGGTGTATTGATATATGCAGAAGTGATCAGGTGTATTGATACATGTAGAAGTGATCAGGTGTATTGATATCTTGTAGAAGTGATCAGGTGTATTGATACATGTAGAAGTGATCAGGTGTATTGATATCTTGTAGAAGTGATCAGGTGTATTGATACCTTGTAGAAGTGATCAGGTGTATTGATACATGTAGAAGTGATCAGGTGTATTGATACCTTGTAGAAGTGATCAGGTGTATTGATACATGTAGAAGTGATCAGGTGTCTTGATACCTTGTAGAAGTGATAGGCGGGGAGCTGGAAGATGGCGATCAGGTTTGGGAAATCTCCTGGAGGTCTGTAGGAGAAGACGACGATCTCCAGACAGCAGATGAGCAGAGAGCGATGGAAGACATCCTGCTCCAGAATACACTGACACACACACACACATGTTAAAGTGTTTGTTGTGTGTGTGTGTGTCACATTATATCTATAAATACAGGTGATGTCTTCATCGTGTGTTCACTCACCGACAGGTCGGCGTCTCCCAGGATCATCTTCTCTCTCTCGATGATGGACTCCAGGATCCTGTAGTAGAGCGCCTGTGCCAGGTGGAAGTACTTCACTGCCGTGTCTACACGGAGAAGGTTTGTCAGGTGTGAGTGTGTCACATGTCACATGAGTTTCCTGTTGATGAGTTCAGGTGTACCTTTCCCCGTCCTGCTGATCTCCGAGCCGCCGCTCTCCAGATGCTGAGAGAAGAGCTCAAACATGTCCTTCAGGCGCCTGCTGATCACATCACTGGGGTCTCTGGCACAGGTCCTGCAGGGGGACAGTTTGTGTCGTTACACCGCCGCAGATGACAGCACACGAGACTATGACCTCACAGGTAAGAGCTTAAAAAACAGTCTCACATAGTCAGTCATTAAACTCACCTGAGCGTCTCCGTTAGCTTAGCGCTCGGCCCCTGCTTGGTGCCTGACAACAGCGTGTGGAGTCGTCCGACGCTCTTCATGGCGGACAACACGGGAGACAGCGAGCTGTTCTCCTGAACGTACTTCCTACCTGTCAGAGGGGTGGAGACCTTCAGAGCTGAGGCCTGATGATGATGACAGAGACAGACAGGTGAGAACAGGTAAACTCTACAAACATGGCTCAGCTGATCAGTTTACTGTCTGACCGTGAGGCTGCTGTGCAGCCTGCTGGTGGTGCTGTCCTGGTTCTCCACCCCGTCACACAGGCATGGACCCGGGGTACCGATGTCCTCGCTCGCCCCCTCCCCGGTGAAGATCCTCTCATCCAGACTGCCCGAGGCCAGAACATGTTCCTCATAAACCCGACTGAGAGACAGACTGAGCACAGACAGAGAGCGTGATTCATTATTACTTAATTTATGCCTGTGACTGTGTCTGTCTGTGTCTGTCTGTAGGTGTAAACATGTACAGAGGTGTGTTCATATGTTTGTGTCTTGATTGTTGATGTTGAACACAGGTTATTTATATTTGAAAGTTTCCTCCTGATGTGAATAAATCTGCACAGACACACTGCTGTATTAGAATATATATGAATATTATGTAGTATTAATATATATCATCATATGTCATTATATGTCATCATACATTATCATACATCATGACACTGTGTGAAACTCACAAACTGTCTCCAAAGTTGAGAGGATCCAGAAAGCCGGTCAGAGCGTCTTCTTTACCTCTGAGGATCTGTGACAGACAGACTGAGATCAGTGTGTGTGTGTGTGTGTGTGTGTGTTGTGTGTGTGTGCATGAGCGTGTGTGTTGTGTGTGTTTGTGTGCGTGTGTTGTGTGTGTGTGTGTGTGCGTGTGTGTGTGTGCGTGAGCGTGTGTGCGTGTATGTGTGTGTGTGTGTGTGTGTGTGCGTGAGCGTGTGTGTGTGTGTGTGTGTGTGTGTGTGTGTGTTGTGTGTGTGTGTGTCTCACCCTCTTGTGGAAAAGTTTCTTGATGAACGGTTTCCAGAAATGTTCTTTGACTCCTTTGGCCTCCAGCAGCAGACCACCATGAAGCTCACACAGCTGCTCCATGAAGCAGTACGGACCTAAAGACGGACGGAAGTCTTTACTGCTGAAGTCCTCAGGTAGACCTGCACACACACACACACACACACACACACACCTGATGATGAAGTACAGATGACAGGAAGTTGAAATGAAAAATAGAATAAAATAAAATAAAATAAAATAAAAATAAATAAATAAATAAATAAATAAAATAA
>JADEYK010001365.1:4997500-5025000 GCA_015710095.1 Argyrosomus japonicus | reverse complement strand
AAGAAGCAAAAATACAAACACAAAACTATAAAAACATTAAAATTATTCTTTTATACCAATAATAAATCAGATTTAAAAACTATAGACAATTCAGTCAGACTGCACAACTATCAGACTGTTATTATTATTATTATTGTTGTTGTTATTATTATTATTATTGTTGTTGTTGTTCATTATTGGTGTTATTATTGTTGTTATTATTATTATTATTATTGTTATTATTGTTGTTGTTGTTTATTATTGGTGTTATTATTGTTGTTGTTATTGTTATTATTATTATTGTTGTTGTTATTATTGCTATTATTATTATTATTGTTATTATTGTTGTTATTGTTATTATTATTGTTATTGTTGTTGTTATTATTGTTGTTATTGTTATTATTGTTGTTATTATTATTGTTGTTATTGTTATTATTGTTGTTGTTGTTATTGTTATTATTATTGTTGTTGTTATTATTGTTGTTGTTATTGTTATTATTGTTGTTGTTGTTATTGTTATTATTATTGTTATTGTTGTTGTTATTGTTGTTATTGTTATTATTATTGTTATTGTTGTTGTTATTATTGTTGTTATTGTTATTATTATTGTTATTGTTGTTGTTATTATTGTTGTTATTATTATTGTTGTTGTTGTTATTGTTATTATTATTGTTGTTGTTATTGTTATTATTGTTGTTATTGTTGTTGTTATTATTGTTGTTATTATTATTGTTGTTGTTGTTATTGTTATTATTATTGTTGTTGTTATTATTGTTGTTATTATTATTGTTGTTGTTGTTATTGTTATTATTATTGTTGCTGTTATTATTGTTGTTATTGTTATTGTTGTTGTTATTGTTATGATGTAACAGCGTCATCAGGTTCGGTTCATGTGTTTGATCTGTCAGCTGTTTCAATGTTTACATCAGATTAACAAACATGTTCAACACAAATTGTCACTACGTGTTTACAACGTTTATAGAACGTTTGTACAACGTTAGTATAACGTTTTATGATGTTTTTATAATGTTTCTATAACGTTTGTATAATATTTGATGGGTCTATAACGTTTTTATAACGTTGTCCTGATGTTTGGGTCGGTTAGCGGTCTGTCTGCGCAAACTGTTAGCATTAACGTTAGTTTGATGTGTTTATAACATTTATATGATGTTTTTCTAACGTTGTCCTGATGTTTGGGTCGGTTAGCTGTCTGTCTGCGCAGACTGTTGGCATTAACGTTAGTTTGATGTGTTTATAACGTTTGTATGATGTTTTTCTAACGTTTTTCTAACGTTGTCCTGATGTTTGGGTCCGTTAGCTGCGCAGACTGTTAGCATTAACATTAGTTACAGTGAAAACGGAGCCGGACAGAAACATCAGCGGAACCTGGTGTGGGTTCGGTCGGTCCGGTCCAGCTCGGTTCGGTAGTTACCTCTAAGGTGAAGTTGGTGCTGATGTTCTGGTAGGTCTTCCACGCCTCGCTGCTCGCCTCTTCGTCCATGTTCAGAGCCCGACACAGCTCCTCAAACCCGGCTCGCGCTCTCTGCACTAAGTCGTCGTCGTCGCTCATTTTGAGTCCTCGTGAACAAACGAAGCGGGAAAAAGGCACGTTAACGTGACGTACAGCAGCACCTACGCCGACTACAGCCGCTGATACCGGACCTGTTCGTTCAAACCGGCCGTTAACGGAATTATTACCGGGGGAGAGCTTCACGGTCCGGACCCTGAGGCCATTTAAATGTCCTCTGACTGACAGCAAGCGTTACGCTGCGTACGTACGGAGCGCCGCCAGCCACAGCGTCAAACGTCATCTCCGTGCGTAGTTTACGTAGAGAATACCAGAAACAGCGTAACTCAGCTTAGCCCACTAAAGGTGCGTACAGAGGGGCGGGGCCGCTGTCAATCAAAATACTACGACTTCCGGTGGTTTTTGTTGTTTCCTGACGGAGCCTCGGCCGGAAGTGACGTTGTTTAACATGTTAAGAGTGTTTGTTATATTATTACTATTTATTATTATTATAATATATTATACTTATTATATATTACATTTATATTATATACTATATATATATATATATATATATAGTATATACTGTATTATTATATACCTGTTTATCTTTTTATTTTATTTAAGTGTCCTTGTCCTATTCTGTGTTTTGTTTTTTATTTTTTCTACCTCAGTATTTTATTCTATTGTATTCAAATACCTGACTGCTATGACGATCTAATTTCCCTTGGGGATGAATAAAGTTATCTATCTATCTATCTATCTATCTATCTATCTATCTATCTAGTTGTTAAAATGTGACGTCAGCTGAAGACTCTGACCACATGGTCTGATCACAACACAGAGGAATATTAATTATAATATTAATTATATAAATATAAAGAGAGATGACATTAAATGATTTTATAATATTAAATTAATTTAAAGGATCAAACTGCTGAAAATTAATTAATTATTATTATTAAATTATTATATAACTGTTGGCTCGTTACCTCATTATGAACTCATGACTTTAATTTAATTTGTTTTTACACAAACACACAAAATAAAAACTTTAATAAATTCATTCATGTGAACTCATAAATCTAAATCTTCAGTTCTGATACAGAACCTCTATAGAACCCCTATGTCTCCGTCTCTGGGTTCTCTGCAGTAGAACCTCTCGGTCCCGGTCCAGACGTCCTCAGACCTGCTCGGGTTCAGTACTGCAGTATTGTCAGCAGGTTGTAGGTCATGGTGTCTCTGATGACCTCGGCGGTGCAGTAGGCGTCTCTGTCGTACGGTTCTGCGTCCGGCTGCCTCAGAGAACCTGCAGAAGGAACCGCCTCAGCGGTCCACTCGGGGAGGAAGTGGTCTCGGCGGGCCTCGCAGATGTTGTGCAGAACGCAGCACGCCGCCACGACTCTGGGCATCATGGAGACGTCGATGTCGCTCTTCTTCTGCAGACACCTCCAGCGGCCTTTCAGGCGTGTGAAGGCGGCGTCCACCACGGAGCGGGCGGAGGTCAGGGCGTAGGTGAAGCAGCGCTGCTCTGGAGTCAGCTGCTCCTCCAGGCGGTACCCCTTCATCAGCCACGGCTTCAGAGGGAACGACGCATCACCGATGAGATGGACTGGGACCTCCACGCCGTCCGACACCACGGACTTCTGAAAGAAACAGATTTAACCTGATGTGACAGAGTGAGCGCTATGAGCTAGCATCAGCGTCTAACGTCCAGTGAACACGGCCGGACCAGAACCAGAACACAACCTCTGAAACCGGCGGTGTTTAACAGGGAATAAAGTAGCCTACCTTGGTGGTTCTGTTGGACTCACCTCTCTGGGGAACAGGTACCCATCGGGCCGGTCCTCTGCTTTCAGGTACAGGTCTGAGCTGGACAGAACCACAGAGCTGCTGGTACTGCCGGGCCAACCCGCGTAGACGTCAGTGAACCTGTGATGACACAAAACACGAGCTCACGACATGACACACGAATGCAACACTGAGTTAGGGGTTAAGGGTTTGTGGTTAAGTTAAGGGTTTGTGGTTAAGTCAAGGGTTTGTGGTTAAGTTAAGGGTTTAAGGTTAAGTTAAGGGTTTGTGGTTAAGTTAAGGGTTTAAGGTTAAGTCAAGGGTTTAAGGTTAAGTCAAGGGTTTGTGGTTAAGTTAAGGGTTTAAGGTTAAGTTAAGGGTTTGTGGTTAAGTTAAGGGTTTAAGGTTAAGTCAAGGGTTTAAGGTTAAGTCAAGGGTTTGTGGTTAAGTTAAGGGTTTAAGGTTAAGTCAAGGGTTTAAGGTTAAGTCAAGGGTTTAAGGTTAAGTTAAGGGTTTAAGGTTAAGTCAAGGGTTTAAGGTTAAGTCAAGGGCTTGTGGTTAAGGGTTTGTGGTTAAGTTAAGGGTTTGTGGTTAAGTTAAGGGTTTGTGGTTAAGTTAAGGGTTTAAGGTTAAGTCAAAGGTTTGTGGTTAAGTTAAGGGTTTAAGGTTAAGTTAAGGGTTTGTGGGCTCACCGGACGTCGTGGTCTACCACCGCCTGCAGGATCACGGAGTGCCAGCCTCTCCGGTTTTGGTAGTCCTCCGGGTTCTGTCTCGGGGGAGCGATAGGGATGTGAGTCCCGCCGATGGCCCCCGCACACTGCGGGTAGCAGCGGTCCTTGAATGCCCGCAGGGTGTCGTCCAGCCGCGGTCCGCTCGGCAGAGACACACAGCGCCGGTACAGTCGCTCCACAATGGCCGCGGTCACCTGACGGACGATCACGCACACGGTAGCGATGCCCACCCCGAACATGGCAGCGATGCAACGGTACTCTCCGGACCGGGCCAACCACCACAGGCTGATGGCCAGCCTGCGGCGGGGCTCGATGGGGACCCGATAGTTGGTCCTCCGGCGCTTGATGGCCGGTCCGATCCGGTCCACCAGGTACTGGAAGGTCGCGCGGGAAACGCGGAACTGCGCCTTCCACTCGTCATCATCAAACGACTCAGCCGCGGACCAGAAGTTCTGCCCGGGGCTCGGGTTCCGGACCCAGACAGGTCTGTTGGTGGACGTGATGAGACTCAGGATGGCCGCTATGGAGGACAGCAGGAACGCCCTCCTCCGCCGCAGGTACTGCCGCCTCCGCCGGTCCCGCTCCAACATCTCCCGCGCTCTCCTCCGCCTCAGCAGGGCCGTCTGGATCCGGTACAGCTCGGACAGCTGGTCCCCGAACCCCGGAGCCACATCCAGGCTCAGGCCGGAGGACAGGCCGGAGGAGAGGAGCACCGGACCGTCCTCCGAGCCCGCCGCCATTTTGAACGGGGGGTAAACACACTTACGGAGCGTATTTATGACGTAGGAGGGGAAACGAGACCACGTGACTGACGTCATGACCCTCTTAATAGTTTTTATTTATTTATTTGATGACGTGAAATTAATTTGATCCAATGAAATGTTTTGTGTTTCCTGTTAAAGTGACTTTTGATCTGTTGACATCATTTATGGATCAACCAACCAATCAATCAACCAACCAATCAATCAACCAATCAACCAACCAATCAATCAACCAATCAATCAACCAATCAATCAACCAATCAACCAACCAATCAATCAACCAATCAATCAACCAATCAATCAACCAACCAATCAACCAATCAACCAACCAATCAATCAACCAACCAACCAATCAATCAACCAACCAATCAATCAACCAACCAATCAATCAACCAATCAACCAACCAATCAATCAACCAATCAATCAACCAATCAATCATCCAATCAATCAACCAACCAATCAACCAATCAATCAACCAACCAACCAATCAACCAACCAACCAATCAATCAACCAACCAATCAATCAACCAACCAACCAATCAATCAATCAACCAACCAATCAATCAACCAATCAACCAACCAATCAATCAATCAACCAACCAATCAATCAACCAATCAATCAACCAAACAACCAATCAATCAACCAATCAGTGTAAGGTACAATATGTCAGATATTTACTGTATTAAATCATAAAATTAATATGCTATATCATCAGTTCTTAAGGAAACATGCTAAGTTGAAATACTTGACAAGATAGTTTTTATTTTGAAATGTACCGCCCGGCCCGTCTCTCTGTTTATGTTTCGGCCTGTATTATTCAAATTTGCGGCAAACACAGCGCACTACAACGATGGAAGCAAGCGAGCAGCAGTTTGACAGAGATGGACTCTACCAGACCTGAGAGACAGAAACAGGCGTAGAGGTCCAGGTCCACCAGAGCCCAGCAGGGTTCAGCAGGTCCAGCAGGGTCCAGGTTTAAGGATCCAGCTCCTGGACAACAAGCGGAGGTGTTGACAGCGCTGATCTGGGTCGACCCACAGGCCTGCAGGAGGCGTTGCTCCCAGCAGAGACGACAGATGACGCTTCAGAGGACCGAGCCTGTCTCAGATCCAGAACCGCTCTCATGTCCCAGCATGCATCTGACTGACTCAGGTGGAGCATGAGGCCGGGCCAGCTGCTGTGGGGACGCTCCACCTGCAGGGGGCCCCCTTCCTCCAGGCTACTGCAGGCCAGGAGGACCCCGGAGACCTCAGAGGAGAGGAGGAGGAGAAAGGAGGAGGAGGAAGAGAGGAGGAGAGGAGGAGGGGGAGAGAGGAGGAGAGGAGAGGAGGAGGAGAAAGGAGGAGGAGGAAGAGAGGAGGAGAGGAGGACGAGGAAGAGCGAGGAACTGTGAAACACAGTAAGTCTGGTAGTTTACCTGTTTACTGACACAAGGTCAGAATAACATATAGACAACATATAGACAACATCCAGACAACATCTAGACAATATTCAGACAACATCCAGACAACATTCAGACAACATTCAGACAACATCTAGACAACATCCAGACAACATTCAGACAACATTCAGACAACATCTAGACAACATCCAGACAACATTCAGACAACATCCAGACAACATTCAGACAACATCCAGACAACATTCAGACAAGATTCAGACAACATCCAGACAACATTCAGACAACATCTAGACAACATCCAGACAACATTCAGACAAGATTCAGACAACATCCAGACAACATTCAGACAACATCTAGACAACATCCAGACAACATCCAGACAACATCTAGACAATATTCAGACATCTAGACAACATCTAGACAACATCTAGACAACATTCAGACAACATCTAGACAACATCTAGACAACATTCAGACAACATCCAGACAACATTCAGACAAGATTCAGACAACATCCAGACAACATTCAGACAACATCTAGACAACATCCAGACAACATTCAGACAACATCCAGACAACATCTAGACAATATTCAGACAACATCTAGACAACATCTAGACAACATCTAGACAACATTCAGACAACATCTAGACAACATCTAGACAATATTCAGACAACATCCAGACAACATTCAGACAAGATTCAGACAACATCCAGACAACATTCAGACAACATCTAGACAACATCCAGACAACATCCAGACAACATTCAGACAACATTCAGACAACATCCAGACAACATTCAGACAACATTCAGACAACATCAAGACAACATACAGACAACATCCAGACAACATCCAGACAACATCTAGACAACATTCAGACAACATTCAGACAACATCCAGACAACATTCAGACAACATTCAGACAACATTCAGACAACATCCAGACAACATTCAGACAACATTCAGACAACATCAAGACAACATACAGACAACATCCAGACAACATCCAGACAACATTCAGACAACATCTAGACAACATCCAGACAACATCCAGACAACATTCAGACAACATTCAGACAACATCCAGACAACATCCAGACAACATTCAGACAACATCAAGACAACATACAGACAACATCCAGACAACATCCAGACAACATTCAGACAACATCTAGACAACATTCAGACAACATCCAGACAACATCCAGACAACATACAGACAACATTCAGACAACATCCAGACAACATCCAGACAACATCTAGACAGCATTCAGAGACAACATTCAGACAACATTCAGATAACATCTAAACAACATTCAGACAACATTCTAGATAACATCTAGACAACATTCAGACAACATCTAGACAACATTCAGATAACATTCAGACAACATTCAGGCAACATCTAGACAACATTCAGACAACATCCAGACAACATCCAGACAACATCTAGACAACATCTAGACAACATTCAGACAACATCCAGACAACATCTAGACAACATCTAGACAACATTCAGACAACATCTAGACAACATCTAGACAACATTCAGACAACATCCAGACAACATCCAGACAACATCCAGACAACATCTAGACAACATCCAGACAACATCCAGACAACATACAGACAATATCCAGACAACATTCAGACAACATCTAGACAACATTCAGACAACATCCAGACAACATCCAGACAACATCTAGACAACATCTAGACAATATTCAGACAACATTTAGACAGCATTCAGAGACAACATTCAGACAACATTCAGATAACATCTAAACAACATTCAGACAACATTCTAGATAACATCTAGACAACATTCAGACAACATCTAGACAACATTCAGATAACATTCAGACAACATTCAGGCAACATCTAGACAACATTCAGACAACATCCAGACAACATCTAGACAACATCCAGACAACATCCAGACAACATCTAGACAACATCTAGACAACATCTAGACAACATTCAGACAACATCTAGACAACATCTAGGCAACATTCAGACAACATCCAGACAACATCCAGACAACATCTAGACAACATCTAGACAACCTTCAGACAACATCCGGACAACATTCAGATAACATTTAGACAACATCTAGACAACATTCAGACAACATCTAGACAACATCGTAGACAACATTTAGACAACATCTAAACAACATTCAGGCAACATCTAGACAACATCTAGACAACCTTCAGACAACATTCAGATAACATTTAGACAACATCGTAGACAACATTTAGACAACATCTAAACAACATTCAGACAACATCTAGACAACATTCAGACAACATCTAGACAACATTCAGATAACATTCAGACAACATCTAGACAACATCTAGACAACATTCAGACAACATCTAGACAACATCTAGACAACATCTAGTGTGTGTGTTGTGCATGATGTGTGTTGTGTGTGTGTGTGTGTGTATATGATGTGTGTGCGTGTGTGTTGTGTGTGTGTGTGTATAATGTGTGTGTGTCTGTGTGTGTGTGTATCATGTGTGTCTGTGTGTATGATGTGTGTGTGTGTTGTGTGTGTGTGTGTATGATGTGTGTGTGTTGTGTATGATCTGTGTGTGTGTTGTGTATGATCTGTGTGTGTGTGTGTGTGATGTGTGTCTGTGTGTGTGATGTGTGTCTGTGTGTGTATGATGTGTGTGTGTGTTGTGTGTGTGTGTGTGTATGATGTGTGTGTGTTGTGTATGATCTGTGTGTGTGTTGTGTATGGTCTGTGTGTGTGTGTGTATGATGTGTGTGTGTGTGTGTGCGTGTGTGTGTATGATGTGTGTGTGTGTGTGTGTGTGTGATGTGTGTCTGTGTGTGTATGATGTGTGTGTGTTGTGTATGATCTGTGTGTGTGTTGTGTATGATCTGTGTGTGTGTGTGTGTGATGTGTGTCTGTGTGTGTGATGTGTGTCTGTGTGTGTATGATGTGTGTGTGTTGTGTATGGTCTGTGTGTGTGTGTGTGTATGATGTGTGTGTGTGTGTGCGTGTGTGTGTGTGCGTGCGTGTATGGTGTGTGTGTGTGTGCGTGTGTGTGTATGATGTGTGTGTGTGTGTGTGTGTGTGTGTGTATGATGTGTGTGTGTGTGCGTGTGTGTGTGATGTGTGTCTGTGTGTGTGTGTGTGTGTGTATGATGTGTGTGTGTGTGTATGATGTGTGTATGATGTGTGTGTGTGTGTGTGTGTGTGTGTGTGTATGATGTGTGTATGATGTGTGTGTGTGTGTGTGTATGATGTGTGTATGATGTGTGTGTGTGTGTGTGTGTGTGTGTGTGTGTTGTGTATGATGTGTAAAGATCAGTGTGAGCTCCAGCAGCTCGTTTAACTGACAGCTCCGTCAGCTCCGTCAGCACTGTCGGCTCCATGTTGTTTATGTTCCCTTCTAATTACAGACGGTTAGCGGTGGCTATGCTAACAGGATGCTGTCACTTCCTGCTGTGTGATATTCAACGTTAAGGGTCACTGGAGGAAAGACTGCGAGCAAATGTTACCATCTGTCAGCAGCTCGAGCCAACAGGAGGAGTCTGCAGGAGGCGCTGCCGCGGACTGACTGCCTGTCTGTGTCACTATGGAGATGAAGTTTGAATCAAACTTATTCAGTAAAAGAAATAAATACGAATAAATTAAATAAATCCATAAAATGAAACAGAAATAACCAATAAACAAAATAATTAAGATGTTTGAGTCATATGATATATATATATATATATATATATATATATATATATATATATATATATATATATATATATATATTAGGGCTGGGACTCGATTAAAAAAATTAATCTAATTAATTAGAGGCTTTGTAATTAATTAATCGAAATTAATCGCATTTTAATCGCATATAAATATTTGACCTGAGAACAGTGAGAAGTAATTTTTTTCACATGGATTTTTAGTATACCATTGAATAATGACTGAATACATAAGCTTAAGCAACAAAAATATTGTTTATTTTTGTTCAAGTCCAACAGACCAGTGCAATTTTTGCCATTAAGTGTAGCAATACCATATTTAGAAATATAGTACATTTCAGAAATTCAGGTAGCCTATAGATAGGTAGACCTTCTGTAAACTATAATACTTTGTTTTTTTTAAAGTAAAACACAATACTTTCAAGTACATTCAGAACATTGGAAACCCTGACTATTAGAAAACATCTCTCTGTTGCTTCACAAGCCATAACAGACTTTGTTGATTTACTAACAGCTGGTTTAAAAAAATCCACGGAGCCAACCAACGCGGTCACATCAGCTTCTTTGTTCATGTTCACTGTGCCACTGTGGTTTGTTGTTGTCTGAACCGAACTCATGCGCGTTAGTTGGTGCTCCAGTACAATCGGTCCGTCTGAAACTCATCCAGTGAGAAACGTTCCGCGGTGCAAAAATAAATACGATTAAAATGCGTCAATTTTTTTAACGCGCTAATTTTTGTGTAATTAATTAATCTTAATTAACGCGTTAAAGTCCCGGCCCTAATATATATATCTGTGGTTCATGAAGTCTCCTGGTCCTGAATTATTAATGATGTGGGTCATGTGACAGCAGGGGGCGCTCCAATCAAAACAAACAGAGGCCTGATCAGCTGATCGAGTGTTTGACAGCTTCATGTGTCAGAAATGAGATTTAATCCATCCAGAGTTTATTTAGACTATTATTAATATATTATTAATAATAATAATTATAATATTAATAATAATAATAATGAATATATTAATTATTATTATAAAATATATGTAAAATAAATAATGACGCAATAAATGATAATTAAATTACTGATGGATTAAAAATGAATTTTATTTTTGTTTCTTTCAGGATCTTTAATGTCTCTTCACATTTTTTATTTTATTGTTTATTAAAATATTTTATTTATTTCACAATAAAAGTCCTATTATTATTATTTCTTCATGAGGCCTGATGTCACACACACACACACACACTCACACACATTACCTCCGTCTGTGTTTTATATTTCATGAATAATCTCTGACGTTCTGCTCTGAGTGAGTTCATTAGCTCTCGTTAGCATTGGACGTGTCGTTCGGATCAGAACCTCAAACGTCAGAATCAGAATCATCTGTATTTTTTCTTCTTTCAGATTTCAGATGAAGAATCTGAACAAACTTTGACGTGAGGATGTTTGTGACTTCCTGCTGACATCTTTGTTCAGAGGAAACGTGTCAAGGCGTTCAGAGCAGCAGGAAGTGATGTCACACCTTTCAAACAGAGGAATAAAGCAGAGGGTCAAACAGTGAGGCGGGAAACCAAAACAGACGTTTTGGTCCCAGCGGCGGCGTCGCTGGAGGCCGGCAGGTATTCTGAGGGAGCTGCAGGAGGCCGTCCTGGTCTGATGTGAGCCCAGCTGATGGAGCTGATGGAGGAGAGGGCAGAGGAGCGGCGTGGCAGGAGGGCTGAGTGGCATCACAACATGACTTCTGTTGGTCCCGGTGGGCTCGACGGCCCACGGCTGGACCTCTCACTGCTCGCCAACATGCTCCGTGTTGTCTGACAGCATTTAGCTCGACGCTAACATGCTAACACATAGCTGGAAGCAGAACATGGGGGGGGGGGGGGGGCATGTTGTGTCAGTTTGAGGAGAAAGAATCCGTGACAATATGTGTTCATGAGACTACATATGTGTTAATAAAACTACATACGTGTCAATAAATCTACATACTAGGGGTGCAACGTAACACAAAATTCATGGTTCAGTTCAGTTCGATACTTTAGTGTCACGGCTTGATATTTTTTCGATACAAAAAATAGAAATTTCCTTTTTTAACTTGTAGTTTATTGAAATTACCAACATTTGTTTCAACTTAAAAATACAGTTTTTAAATTAAATTTCAGGGTCATACTTAACACGAAAACCAAAGTAGTTCCAAACGCCAGATCTGAAGGATGGTGGAGGATCTTTGATTTCAGCGAGCAGCACGTGTCAGTCTACACAGACCACCTCGAGCAGGCGGAAGCCAGGCATAGAAACAGCAAAGAGAATCCGGTGGATTTTCAAAATAAAACACCCCCCATGCAAACTGCCGGTCGTAAAAACAGACAAAAGCTAAACTAATTAACTACGTAGCATATTTACACATGTACAAGCATGTTTAGAAGAACATACACCGGGAAAATGGCCAAATCTGAGCAAGTAAACAAAGTCTGGAGGGATAAACGCTCGCTTCTGAAACACTGCGTCAGAGACGTGTGCAGTCTGTCTAGTCGAGTGCAGATCCACTGAGCTTTCAGCACAGAGCACATCGTCAGTCAAATCTACATACGCGTTAATAAATCTATATACCTGTTAAGAAATCTACATACGTGTTAATAAAACTAAATACGTGTTAATGAGACTACATACGTGTTCATAAATCTACATACATGTTAATGAGACTACATACATGTCAATGACAGCATCATAAACGTGTTTATTCTCAGGTAATAAACTCTTAAAAAGTTCACAGATTCATTTTAACTATTAATTCATCATAAAATAATAAAACAAGATTTATTAACACATATGTAGTCTCATTGAGACTACATATGTGTTAATGAGAGAAAGAGCTATTACTAACTTAAAAAATGGGAAGGCATGTGGTCCAGATGGCCTCCCATCTGAAGTATATGAGACTTTTAAATCAATTTTTGTACCTCTATTAACAAATATGTTCCATCACTCTTTTCAGGATAAGAAACTACCTAAAACTATGCAGTTGGCCACTATTAAGGTAATACCGAAAGAACAGAAAGACCTGGAGATTCCTTCCTCATATAGACCTTTATCAATTCAAAATATGGATTCCAAAATATTGGCCAATATTTTCGCAACGTGTCCTAATTCAGTATTGCCTAAGTTAGTGGCAACAGATCAAACTGGTTTTGTTCGTAATCGCCATTCATACTCAAATATACGACGATTACTAGGTATCATGCAGTATGTAAGATATAACAAGAATAATGCAGTAATAGTTACACTAGATGCTGAAAAAGCATTTGATAGAGTAGAATGGAAGTATTTATTCAGAACTCTTAATGAATTTTCTTTTGGTGATACTTTTATTGATTGGGTCAAATTGCTTTATGCGTCTCCACAAGCTGCTGTATCTGTTAATGGTGTGACTTCCCAGATCTTTTCCCTAGAGAGAGGCACAAAACAAGGCTGTCCCCTGTCTCCTTTACTATTTGCTTTGATGATAGAACCTTTAGCTGAAACTGTAAGAGTAAGCGACCAGGTGAAAGGCATTCAAACAAATGTTAGAACACATAAAATTGCATTATACGCAGATGATGTTCTTTTATTTATGAAGGATCCATCCAAATCTATACCAGCTTTAATTAAGATCATTGATGAATTCAGTACTTTTTCTGGATATAGGATAAATTATGATAAGTCCTTGGCCTTTCCACTAGGGGAAAGTAGCAATAGGGGTGTTGCTAAATACCTGCCTTTTAAGGTGACTTATAATGGGTTTAAATATCTTGGCATTTTTTTTCCGTCCAAGCTCTCTGATTTAACTAAATTTTATTTTTTACCTATAGTTACTAAAATTAAATCAGATCTTCAAAGATGGATGAATTTACCAGTGTCTTTACTAGGCCGGATAGCAATTATTAAAATGAATGTTTTGCCACGTTTATTGTAGCCAATTCAGATGTTACCTACTAGTATTCCATTAAAATTGTTTAAATTAATACATAGTGCAATTCGTAGATTTGTCTGGAAAAATAAGCGCCCTAGGTTAAAGTTACAAAAGCTCCAAACTCCCATAAGAAAGGGTGGGTTAGCCTTACCTAATTTGATTTATTATCACTGGGCCTCACAACTGAGATTTGTCACAGACTGGGTAAAAGATAGTCAGGTTTCCTTTACAGATCTGGAAAGTATAGGTCTAGATAATGTATCAATGTCAGACCTGCCCTTTGTATGTTCCAGGAAGTTACAAGTCAAGATGAAAGATAATTTTATAGCTACAAATATATGCAAGTCTTTGAATAGCATACGTAAATATTTTGGACTTAGTCAATATTCATTTTTAGCACCCATTGCTAATAACCCTGACTTTGAATATACTTGTGTAGATGTAGGGTTTAGAGATTGGAAGGCTGCTGGTATCACAAAAATTGATCATATGTATTTGGGTGATGCACTAAAGTCTTTTCAGCAACTACAAGAAGAGTTTAATCTGTCTCGAATACACTTTTATCGTTATTTACAAATTAGGAGTTATTTAAACTCAACTCCATATTATAAAAGTGGCAGAAAGTTGAATATTTTTGATAGTCTTATCACGAAGGCAGCAAGAATTAATAAGAAAGTGACTTATATATATGATCAGCTGCTTATGAATGAAAACACTACAATAAATATCAAAAATAGCTGGGAAAAAGACTTGGGTATTCACCTAGATGACCAGACCTGGCGCAAAGTTTGGATTAATGCCAAGAAAATCACTAGGTCAGACAAATCACATGAAACACAATATAAGATAATTAATAAACTGCATGTCACTCCTGAAATACGTAGTAAATATGATGACTCATGTTCTGCAGTATGTAGGAAGTGTCAAAAACAACTAGGCACTTATTTTCATTTAATATGGTCATGCCCAGTGATTAAAATATTCTGGCTTAATGTTCAAACAGAGATAGAGAACTTCTTGGGCATTAAAATAATAATGGATCCTAAACAGTGTATTTTTGGTATCAGCCCCGTGCCCTTGCCTGGTCAAACTGTAAAATTGATAAATATCATGTTGTATGCTGCACGCCTTTCGATCCTGCAGGTTTGGCTTGAGATACATCCTCCTACGATATCAATGTGGTACGATAAACTACTATCAATTCTTCCTTATGAACGGTTATCCCGTGCTGCAAGGAACCCTGGAGGATTTTGTCAAAGAGTGGTCCCCCCTTAGTATTTATTTTGGTAGTGAGTGGCCAGCAATCACAAGTATTGGACTAAACTAAGATTCAGCATTAGCATTCACTGATATTATGAATTCCCCTCCTCCCCCACAATTTTTATTTATTTATTTTTGTTTGTGCTGTTGTTTCTTGATTGCTTGTTTTGTTTTGTGTATGGTCTTGTATTATATGTCTTTTTTTTTTGTGACAGCAGAAAGCTGTGGTCATATGTTATCTTCTTGAAAAGTATTTGTTTTGCTGTCTCAAAATGAAAATTAAAAAGAAAGTTTATAAGACATGTATGTAGTCTCATTGACATTATTTTGATCTTTTTTATTTGATTTGACGTCTCAGAAAAACATTTTGAAAATAAATAAATCATAAAAAAAAAATATGATTCATTATAAAAATAATTTTAATGTGATCGTGTGTATCAGTGTTGTGTTCCTGTCTGCAGCACACACACTCACACACACACACACACACACACACACAGAGTTTAATTTATCTAATGAGACTTCTTTCAGTCTGAAAAATAAATTAAATAAATGTGTGGTGAGTAATGAAGTATATAATAATAATAATAATAATAATAATAAATAATATAAATATAATAATAATTAGTATATAAAATAAATATATAAAGTACTTTAAAAAGTACTCAAGTAAATGTACTTAGTTACTTTCCACCGAAGTGGAAAAGTATTAAAAAAGTATTACAGATGTTTGTTTAAACTGATTAATAATCAATAATCTGTTTCCTCCAGTCAGAGTTTGTTATTAATTATTCATGTGTGTCTACATCACACACACACACACATTCCTACCATACCATCAGTGGACTATCACGTCACTGACCATGTGGGGACCTCTCCTGGTCAGGGTCGCGGCGGGCGGCGCCTATCCCAGCTGACTCTGGGCGAGAGGCGGAGTCCGCCATGGAGAAGTCTGCAGCTCATCACAGAGCACGCAGAGACAAACCTGTGAGGCGACAGCGCTAACCACTGCGCCATTTAAAAATATAAAGCTAACATAATGAACGTTCTAATTTCACATAGACTACAGTGAGTGTTTGTTTCACATTAAAATTTAATGTTTTTAATATTTCAACATTTCTCTTCAATACAAATATTAATAATAATATTTAATAATTAATAATATATAAATATAAATCATCATGGGCACGTTTAATTAAGAATGAATGCACTAATATTATAGACTGCAAAGTTAACAACAAAACTGTCTATCAAGGCTTTAATTATATAAACATTATAATAGTGCACTCATTTAAATTTTCACACACACACACACACACACACACACACACACACAAACTTTAATCAATTTGATGTGCAAAAAAAATGCAGATTTTTTTTGATGAATAAGTGCAGATTAAATAACTGTGGATGTTTCAATTAATTATTAAATATCCTGAAATATAAATTATAACAGAGGTCAACACCAAATTTATTGTTTAAGTTTTTTTAGCTGATTTAGGATAATTTTGATGTGCTGAATCCAAAAATCACATTGGTTTTGCTCAATCAGGTCAACTTTCTGAACTAAGCTACATATTTGTTTTTTGACATTTTTGTTTACCTGTATGGGTATTTTCACGTCATATGATGCAAAATTCTTTTATATTTCTTGCAATAAACAAATTCTGAAGATTTTGCATGTGCCAACTTATGACTAATTGTTTTTTTTATATTACAAGTGAATGAAATGGCTTCGACTAGAAGATCTTGCAAAAATAAGCCTGACGTATTCTGCTACATCTGCGGTGAATACACCATTGTTCCTAACAGGAATCTAGTCACAAGTTTCATAAAGCGTGCTTACCATGCTTATTTTGGTATTAAACTTGGTGACCAGGATAAAGCTTGGGCGCCACACATGGTATGCAAGCCATGCACCGAGTATCTGCGTCAGTGGACCAAAGGCAAGAAGAGTTGTCTGAAGTTTGGAATTCCCATGGTTTGGAGGGAGCTGACAAACCATGTCACTGACTGCTACTTCTGTGCTATTGATGTGACTGGGATCAACAGAAAGAACCGAAGCAGCCTCAACTATCCTGATCTTGAATCAGCACGTCGTCCTGTAGCTCACTGTGATGAAATTCCAGTACCTGTCTTTGGAGAACTTCCTGACATCAGTGACGAAGATTCCTCCAGTGTTCCAGAAGATGAAGAAGAAGAAGAAGTGGTTCTTAACGATGATGCTCCACATCCTTTTTCCCAAAAGGAGCTAAATGATCTAGTTTGCGATCTCAACTTGTCAAAGTCCTCTGCCGAGCTATTGGCATCCAGATTGAAGGAAAAGAACCTCCTCTCTGACAGTGCTCGCATCACCTTTTACCGCAACAGACATCAAGAGATTACTGTTGGACTCTGAAGAGAAACATCCCTGCTGCTGAGCATTCGAGGGGTTCAAAGAAACGGAAGTTCATGCCCTGAATTTTGCACAATGACGACGTAATGTTCAATTTACATGGTAAATGGACTGTACTTATATAGCGCCTTTCTAGTCTTCCGACCACTCAAAGCGCTTTACAGTACGTATCTCATTCACCCATTCACACACATAGATGGCACTGGCTGCCATGCAAGGTGCCAACTGCTCATCAGTTTGAGGAGCTAACCATTCACACACATTCACACACTGATGGCACAGCCTTCGGGAGCAATTTGGGGTTCAGTATCTTGCCCAGGGACACTTCGACATGCAAACTGGAGGGGATTGAACTGGGGATCAAACCACCGATCTTCTGATTATTGGACGACCCGCTCTACCTCCGAGCCACAGCCGCCCTGTACTTGTACATGTACTTACCTTTATCAATGTCTATTATTCAATTTACAGAAATTGAAGTTTGTAACATTTAATTAATACATTCTGTTAGAAAATGATTTTTTTTTCTCCTAAAACCTTTTTTGGATGAGAAATATTAACGAAAATCAACTGATAATGTCACAAAAATGTAATCAATTTAGTCAGAGGATCGGATTTTTCAAAATCAAATTAGCATAAAAACCTGACCTGATTGAGAAAAATGGATGTCATTTTTGGATTCAGCGGTGCAAAATGGTCCTAATGCAGTTGAAAAAACATAGACAACTTACAAATAAATTTTTTTTGTAACCCAGTGTAATAATTTAAAATTTAGAAACAAAAAATGTCACAATGAAAAAAAACGGCAAAAAAATCCTCATCGATCACAAACTCCTCCTCATCATCTCTGAACAAACACCTCTCCTCTCTCCTCTCCTCTCCTCTCCTCTCTCCGCTCTCCTCTCCTCCTCCTTGTAGGATTAGGATCAGTCCACCTTCTCGGTCAGAGAAATCAAATCTTCATTCTTGGTCCGTCAGATAAAAGGTGAAGCTGTAAGCCTCTTAGACTGAACGTCTCCTTCTGTTTGTCAGAGAGAAGATTATTGCAACCTACTCACCTCACATCATCCACAGAGGAAGGTTCAGCTCAACATCCTGAAGCGAGCATGAGTACTGCCATCAGAGCAGAGTCTGGCTCAACAGGGTCATCCAGGTGTGGTTCAGGTGTAGATCCAGGTGTGGTTCAGGTGAGGAGAGAAAAACCTTAAACATGAAGATGTTGAAAAGTTAATGATTAATGTCTTCAGACAGACAGATCAGACTTACTCCTTCTTCGTTCTTCGTGATGGTCGCTCGTTCTCCGTGATGGTCGCTCGTTCTTTGTGATGGTCGCTCGTTCTCCGTGATGGTCGTTCGTTCTTTGTCATGGTCGTTCGTTCTTTGTCATGGTCGCTCGTTCTTTGTCATGGTCGCTCGTTCTCCGTCATGGTCGCTCGTTCTTCGTGATGGTCGCTCGTTCTCTGTGATGGTCGCTCGTTCTCCGTGATGGTCGTTCGTTCTTTGTCTTGGTCGCTCGTTCTTTGTGATGGTCGCTCGTTCTCCGTGATGGTCGCTCGTTCTCCGTGATGGTCGTTCGTTCTTTGTCATGGTCGCTCGTTCTCCGTGATGGTCGCTCGTTCTCCGTGATGGTCACTCGTTCTCTGTCATGGTCGCTCGTTCTCCGTCATGGTCGCTCGTTCTTCGTGATGGTCGCTCGTTCTTTGTCATGGTCGTTCATACTTTGTGATGGTCGCTCGTTCTTCGTGATGGTCGTTCGTTCTTTGTCATGGTCGTTCATACTTTGTGATGGTCGCTCGTTCTTCGTGATGGTCGCTCGTTCTTCGTGATGGTCGTTCGTTCTTCGTCATGGTCGTTCGTTCTTTGTCTTGGTCGTTCGTTCTTTGTGATGGTCGTTCTTTCTTTGTGATGGACGCTCGTTCTTCGTGATGGTCGTTCGTTCTTTGTCATGGTCGTTCATACTTTGTGATGGTCGCTCGTTCTTCGTCATGGTCGTTTGTTCTTTGTCTTGGTCGTTCGTTCTTTGTGATGGTCGTTCTTTCTTTGTGATGGTCGCTCGTTCTTCGTGATGGACGCTCGTTCTTCGTGATGGTCGTTCGTTCTTTGTCATGGTCGTTCATACTTTGTGATGGTCGCTCGTTCTTCGTGATGGTCGTTCGTTCTTTCTCTTGGTCGTTCGTTCTTTGTGATGGTCGTTCTTTCTTTGTGATGGTCGCTCGTTCTTCGTGATGGTCGCTCGTTCTTTGTCTTGGTCGCTCGTTCTCCGTGATGGTCGTTCGTTCTTTGTCATGGTCGCTCGTTCTCTGTGATGGTCATTCGTTCTTGGTCATGGTCGTTTGTTCTTTGTCATGGTCGTTCGTTCTCCGTGATGGTCGCTCATTCTCCGTGATGGTCGCTCGTTCTTCGTGATGGTCGTTCGTTCTTTGTGATGGTCGCTCGTTCTTCGTGATGGTCGTTCGTTCTTTGTCATGGTCGCTCGTTCTCCGTGATGGTCGCTCGTTCTCCGTGATGGTCGTTCGTTCTTTGTCATGGTCGTTCGTTCTCTGTGATGGTCGCTCGTTCTTCGTGATGGTCGTTCGTTCTTTGTCATGGTCGCTCGTTCTCTGTGATGGTCGCTCGTTCTTCGTGATGGTCGTTCGTTCTTTGTCATGGTCGCTCGTTCTTTGTGATGGTCGCTCGTTCTTCGTGATGGTCGTTCGTTCTTTGTCATGGTCGCTCGTTCTCCGTGATGGTCGCTCGTTCTCCGTGATGGTCGCTCGTTCTTTGTCATGGTCGCTCGTTCTCCGTGATGGTCGCTCGTTCTCCGTGATGGTCGTTCGTTCTTTGTCATGGTCGCTCGTTCTCCGTGATGGTCGTTCGTTCTCCGTGATGGTCGCTCGTTCTTCGTGATGGTCGTTCGTTCTTTGTCATGGTCTCTCGTTCTCCGTGATGGTCGCTCGTTCTTCGTGATGGTCGTTCGTTCTCCGTGATGGTCGCTCGTTCTTCGTGATGGTCGTTCGTTCTTTGTCATGGTCGCTCGTTCTTTGTGATGGTCGCTCGTTCTTGATGGTTGCTCGTACTTTGTGATGGTCGCTCGTTCTTTGTGATGGTCGCTCATTAACAGGAGTAAATCTCCAGATGGTTCCAATAAGTACGTTTCTTCAGTACTCGTAATTTAAAGTGAATTATTACTAATCTGATAGATGCTAACATGCTAACACCAATATAAAAACATATTAATGAACCAATCAGACGACAGAAACAAAAAAATCATCAGGATAACCTGGAAGAGTTCCTACTGATGTTCTCTTGTTTAAACTATAATCTTTTAATATTTGTTTTAATTATGTCGAATTAGCACCATTAGCCATTAGCTGAATTAGCTGTTAGCAGTGAGCTCGTGGACGTTCAGACTGAGATCTCTGTTTTACTTTAAAACTGAAGGAACATTCAGAAGTCTGTTTATGACTTCTGAGAGGATTCAATAATAATAATAATAATAATAATAATTAAAACTATTTGATGATTATTTTGATAATGACATCATGTGCTGAACGTGCAGATCAGAGTTAAATCATGTGACTTAAGTCTGAACATCTTTTTTCTTTCAGACCTGAAGATTTCTTCATACGTTCATTCATGTGTTCATTCACATGTTCATACACGTTTCCTGAGCGGTTGTATGTATCACTGTGGCAGGTCTCAGTTGAAAAATGGCCGTTGTTCGTCTCAGTATTAATAAAACTATTTTTAATGAGACTTCATGTTTGTGCAGAAACGCACTACAAACATCTGATCAACATAGAAAAAACGTTTCAAATTCAGAGTTTGTTGCACAGTCAGTCACAGCTCGTCTGTGTTTGATATCCGGGCCGGTCCCTGTCGGATCCGTGTGGACAAAGGTTTCTGAGGGTCTGTGAGGGTTCTGGTCCAGGTGGTCCAGGTGGTCCAGGTCTAGGCGCTGCTCGTGCCTGTGTTCAGTTTGTGGCCGTGCGGCCGGCGGTCTCTGGTGTCGGCTCTCTGCAGCATCGTCTGCTGTAATCCATTTGAATGGGCCGCCGAGCCGTGCAGCGGCCCGAGGGTGCCATATGAGTACCCGGGCAGGAAGGGGGCGCTGTAGTACAGGTGGCTGTGGGTGAACGTGGTCCGCGGCGCGGGCGTGGCGTGGACGGCCCCCCTGCTCAGTGAAGGGTCTGTACATCCTTTATGTTTGTCCACAGACGTGGCCATCTCAGCCAGAGACCACAGTTTGGGTTTGGGGGTCGGGTTCTGGACGGCACTGCAGGAGTCCACGTGATCTTTAGACACCGGGCGCTCCGGCGGGGCCTCGGAGGGGGCGGGGCCTATGAGCCGGGGCAGCCTCCGGTCCACCGAGTCCTTAAAGTCCGGATCAGAGAAACCTCGATCCGGGTCAGCACTGCCACCGCTGTCCAACATCAATACACAAGAGTCCACGACCGAGGGAGAGCGAGCCCGAGCTGCAGTGAAAAACAGACAAGCCATCAAACATGGTGTTAGTATTATTATAAATATTATTAATTATTATTATTATTATTATTATTATTATTATTATTATTAATAATAATAATCATTATTATTCATTCCTATTATTATTAATAAATATTAATGAGGTCAGATTTGATTAATTACAGTACAAACAGCTGTAAACACACAGTGTGTATGTGAGTATATGTTTATATTTGAAGTGTTATTCTGTTTATGATGTCGATCACTTATTAACACACACACACTGTTCAGACTGTAAATATATTTTATATATATTTATGTGTGATCAGCTGATCATGTGACTGCCGTGTGACTCACGTGCGTGGCTCTTGCTCTCATCGTCGTCATTGCTCTTCGCCGTCTCGTCGTCGTCGTCGCGGTGTTCCAGTTCTCCGTTGTCGTCGTCCTCCTCGTCCTCGCTGCGGTTCCGGGGCGTCCATGTCATCTTGTTCTCCTTCTTCAGGCGCCGCCGTGCGTTGGCGAACCACGTGGAGACCTGGGTCAGCGTCATCTTGGTGATGATGGCGAGCATGATCTTCTCGCCTTTGGTCGGGTACGGGTTCTTACGGTGCTCGTTGAGCCACGCCTTCAGCGTCGCCGTGGCATCCCGCGTGGCGTTCTTCCTGTAGGCGGGGTCTCCGTACACATACGACCCCAACGCCCCGAACGGGTGGAAGTCCAGAGAGGCGGAGACACCTGAGGACGGGTCATAACCAGGACCCTGAAACAGGAAGTGATGTCATCGTTACTGTTTCTGTGTGCAGCTTTAAAAACGCTGACACACACACACACACACACACACACACACACACACACACTGTAACACACACACGCACACACTGTAACACACTGTAACACACACACACAGACACACACACACTGTAACACACTGTAATACACACACACAGACACACACACACTGTAACACACACACACACAGACACACACGCACACACACACACACACACTGTAACACACACACACACACACACACACACACTGTAACACACACACACACACACACACATTAAACATTAATTTATTTTTGTCATTTAATTTCATTGATTTATTTTAATTTCATTTAAATTCAGTTTTTTATTTTTTGTTAAATTTGAAATAAAAACAAATTTTAATTAAATTTATTTTAAAAATGACAAAAAAATAAAATCAGAAACTTTATTTAAATTAAATTAAATAATAATAAAAACAGTTTAAACTCGTTTTGTTTAATATTTTTAATTAATATTCATTATTACAGATAAATGTGAAAATGTTTTTAATTATTTTAATTAACCCGTTAAATCATCATTATAATAATTATCATTATTGTTATTATTAATATCACTGTTTGTATAATTATTATCATAATAATAATTATTATTATTGTTATCACAATGATTATTATTATTAAAGTTATAAATCTTGACATCGCTCAGACTTTCTTCTTTCTTTTTACGCACGGAGCGTCATTACGCGCCACAAGCGACACAAACTCCCAGAACCAGAACCTAAACCCGGGCAGACCGACCCGCTCCGGTCCGCTGCGGGCCGGTCCGACACTCACCACGAAGGAGTTGAGGGTGGCGGCGGCGCGCGGCTCTCCGCCGTACGGCAGGTGTGTGTTGAATCCGGGAGAAGTCGCTGATCCAGAGTACGGAGCGAAGGCTGAACCCGAAGAAGACCGACCCAACTCATCCGTCCTCGGTCCTAACAGAACCCCGGAACCGAAGGACGGACACGAGTGAAGAGCCAGAGACACCGAGGGCTGGAAGAGGAAACCCTGAGGATAAGACATGACGGGACGGAGACAGGAGCCCGAGTGAGAGGTACCGACCCAACTCACATGGAGGAGGAGGAGGAGAAGAAGGAGGAAGAGTAGGAGGAGGAGAAGGAGGAGGAGGAAGAGTAGGAGGAGGAGAGAGCAGCTCTAAACACTGAGCAGCATCCAGGTTTAGTTTGTCTGAGAGGAGGAGAGATCAGAGACAGAAACACAAACTGCAGTTCCTCTAACGTCCACTTGAGGCTGGCTCCAGAAGTGAGTCAGTCTCCATAAGTCCCCATGTTCAAATGTCCAACTTCACAGCAGAAATAAACATGTTTACAGCCTGGTACAAAAAACAGTTTTGGTCTCTATAGCTAATTTCCCCGTTCATGACAACTGTACTGAGGGTGAAGACTATGTCCAGGTTTTAGACAGTCTGCGGGGACGTCACGGAGACTACGCCCAGGTTTTAGACAGTCTGCGGGGACGTCACGGAGACTACGCCCAGGTTTTAGACGGTCTGCGGGGACGTCACAGAGACTACGTCCGGAGACTACGTCCAGGTTTTAGACGGTCTGCGGGGACGTCACGGAGACTACGTCACGGAGACTACGTCCGGAGACTACGTCCAGGTTTTAGACAGTCTGTGTGTGTGTGTGTGTGTGTGTGTAATCTCATTAGATCTCTATAATTAGACGGTCAGACTTTCAGTTGAACAGTGTATCACCATCACCATGGCAACCGTCTCAGTGTCTGTAAGTGTTTGTAAGTGTCTGTCTGTGTCTGTACCTGTCTGTGTCTGTACCTGTCTGTAAGTGTCTGTACCTGTCTATAAGTGTCTGTACCTGTCTGTGTCTGTACCTGTCTGTAAGTGTCTGTACCTGTCTGTAAGTGTTTGTACCTGTCTGTAAGTGTCTGTACCTGTCTGTAAGTGTTTGTACCTGTCTATAAGTGTCTGTACCTGTCTGTGTCTGTACCTGTCTGTGTCTGTACCTGTCTGTAAGTGTCTGTACCTGTCTGTACCTGTCTATAAGTGTCTGTACCTGTCTGTAAGTGTTTGTACCTGTCTTTAAGTGTTTGTAAGTGTCTGTACCTCTCTGTGTCTGTACCTGTCTGTGTCTGTACCTGTCTATAAGTGTCTGTACCTGTCTGTAAGTGTCTGTACCTGTCTGTAAGTGTTTGTACCTGTCTGTGTCTGTACCTGTCTGTGAGTGTTTGTACCTGTCTGTGTCTGTACCTGTCTGTAAGTGTTTGTACCTGTTTGTGTCTGTACCTGTCTGTAGGTGTTTGTACCTGTCTGTGTCTGTACCTGTCTGTAAGTGTTTGTACCTGTCTGTGTCTGTACCTGTCTGTAAGTGTTTGTACCTGTCTGTGTCTGTACCTGTCTGTGTCTGTACCTGTCTGTAAATGTCTGTACCTGTCTGTGTCTGTACCTGTCTGTAGGTGTTTGTACCTGTCTGTGTCTGTACCTGTCTGTAGGTGTTTGTACCTGTTTGTGTCTGTACCTGTCTGTAGGTGTTTGTACCTGTCTGTGTCTGTACCTGTCTGTAAGTGTCTGTACCTGTCTGTAAGTGTCTGTACCTGTCTGTGTCTGTACCTGTCTGTAAGTGTTTGTACCTGTCTGTGTCTGTACCTGTCTGTAAATGTCTGTACCTGTCTGTGTCTGTACCCGTCTGTAAGTGTCTGTACCTGTCTGTGTCTGTACCTTGTCTGTACCTGTCTGTAAGTGTTTGTACCTGTCTGTGTCTGTACCTTGTCTGTGTCTGTACCTTGTCTGTACCTGTCTGTAAGTGTCTGTACCTGTCTGTGTCTGTACCTTGTCTGTACCTGTCTGTAAGTGTTTGTACCTGTCTGTGTCTGTACCTTGTCTGTGTCTGTACCTTGTCTGTACCTGTCTGTAAGTGTCTGTACCTGTCTGTGTCTGTGTCTGTACCTGTGTTTACCTGTGTGTCTGTGTCTGTACCTTTCTGTGTCTGTGTGTTTTGTGGTTGGTCCAGACTCTGCAGGTGACAGGTGAGGTTAAACACACTGAGTCAGCTGACTCTTTCCTCCAATCAGCAGTCTCTGTGTTGTTCCCGTGGCGTTCAGTGACACTGACTTGACGTGATGAAGCCTCTCTAAGCACATCACGAGCATGGCTGCACTGGCGGGGGAAATGGTGCGAGCGCCGCGGCGTTAAGCCGCTCCTCCACAGATGGGTCGAGCAGATTAGCCACAACGTTTTCACGCTTTTTTAAGCATCTTTCATTACGGCGCCGCACGACGGCGGAGGTGAACGCACCTCTTCAGAGTAATGACTCAGAAAAGCTCCATCACTCTCTCATCATCGCCCAGTGGAGCCCCCCGCAGGCCCGCCCACGGGATGACACCGCAGCACAAAGTTATGTTCACAGTTTACATGAACAAAGTTGAATATTCAGTGAAATGTGCCGCGGCTTCCCCTCAAACTCTCCACGGGACGACTCGATGGTGAAGACTCTCACATGAAAGGAGCTCGTTTGTTCCCTCACTAACTCATAAATGAGCTGAGCCCGCGGGGCACATGTCCAGAGGTTACTTGAACACAGTGTGTTTAATTAATTGGAAAACACTCTTTTTAATCGTTATTATCCGAGTATGAAACACAGGCTGTGTTATCTGAGCGCAGACATAATTACCACCCCGGGGACTCACAGAGACTTCACAGAGATCACGTGTTCACGTACAGTCAGCCTCTGATGGAAACATTCAAACAACGTAAAACAAACTAAACATGTCGACTAAAACACGATGAGACGACACCACGACGAGTGTGTGAGGTCATCGTTATCGAGCAACTCTCCGTGATTCACACAGTTAGCTTTAGCCTAGCCACATGCTAAAATAGCTAGAATCTGCTGTTAGCATGCTAACAGAACTGGGCTCTGTTAGATTGGACCGGGCTGGGTTCAGAGGTCGTTCACCCGTCTGACTGTTTTCTCTCACATTCCAGGCCTCAAAGATGGACCAAGATTTCCCAGAATCCTCTCTGAACGACGAGCTTCAGACTGAGTTGCTGCGAGACCTGAAACTGGACCAAACGCTCAACCAGAATCCTGAAAGTCTCGAACTGGATCAGGATCTTCACTCTAGTCTGGACCAGGTCCAGGTTCAAGACAAAGATAGTACACAGGTTGAAGCGGAACTTGACCTGGGTCCTCCAGAACCACCTCAGGACCAGCTGGAGGAGCAGGGACTAGCCCAGAACCCAACAGAACACGATGGTGACCGAGGCAGACCTGCCCAAGATCAGGATCTGTTACGGGCCGAGCAGAGCCAGGACCTGGACAGAGGTGAGACCTGTTCCTGTTTCTGGTTCTGGTTCTGCAGTGTTTCATTTAGTCAGACTTTGAACTTATAAAAGTTTGTCAGGTGAAAATATAAAAAAATCAAAGACACGTAAAGTGTTATGACAGCTAGCAAAGTTTAACTAACCCTAACCCTAACGTGAAGCTAATGTGAAGCTAACGTGAAGCTAACTTTTTTTGTCTGACTGTTCTTCATTATTCATTAACATATTTTAAACATTGTAAAATACGAGGAAATGTTTGACCCGTCATCTCATATGTTCAAACCAGCTTGAGCTGCTACAGGAACCACGAAGCCGAGCTCGCCCTTTTATCTGCCGTTAGCCGGTAACGTAAACAGGCTCAGCAGCCTCAGACCGACAGCAAATACAGAACAGAGGTTGTTTATCTGCTGAGCACGGTATCTGTACCGTTAGCTTGGTTAGCTGTGCAGCTAG
>JADEYK010001365.1:4952500-4992500 GCA_015710095.1 Argyrosomus japonicus | reverse complement strand
TCACGTGTGTTCACACGTGTGTTCACATGTGTGTTCACGTGTGTTCACGTGTGTTCATGTGTGTTCACGTGTATGTTCATGTGTGTTCATGTGTGTGTTCATGTATGTTCATGTGTGTTCACGTGTGTTCACGTGTGTTCACGTGTGTTCATGTGTGTGTTCATGTGTGTTCACATGTGTGTTCATGTGTGTTCATGTCTGTTCACGTGTGTTCACGTGTGTTCACGTGTGTGTTCATGTGTGTTCACGTGTGTGTTCATGTGTGTTCATGTCTGTTCACGTGTGTTCACGTGTGTTCACGTGTGTTCATGTGTGTTCACGTGTGTGTTCATGTGTGTTCCCATGTGTGTTCATGTGTGTTCATGTCTGTTCACGTGTGTTCACATGTGTTTATGTGTGTTCACGTGTGTTCACACGTGTGTTCACATGTGTGTTCATGTCTGTTCACGTGTGTTCACGTGTGTTTATGTGTGTTCACGTGTGTTCACACATGTGTTCATGTGTGTGTTCATGTGTGTTCATGTGTGTTCATGTGTGTGTTCATGTGTGTTCATGTGTATTCACATGTGTTCACGTGTGTTCACGTGTGTTCACATGTGTGTTCATGTGTGTTCATGTGTGTTCACATGTGTGTTCACGTGTGTTCATGTGTGTTCATGTGTGTGTTCATGTGTGTTCACGTGTGTGTTCACGTGTGTTCACATGGAGGCAGGCGGACATTTTGTCGAGCTGTAAACTCTCTCGTACGCTAAGTTTGCGGCTCGTGGCGCCGCTTGAGGGACGCAAGTGAAGATTGTTGGTGACGGTCGACGTTCACGACGCTCTGCTGGGACAACAGGAAGGAAAGGTTTGTTCATTTTAACATGACGAAGACGACAGAGAAACTGTCAGACTGAGTAAACATCAGGATCATCAGAGAACATTAAACATGCTCACAGACAGGTTCATAATATTTATATACAATAATAAACTACATGAACATTACTGAAAAACTGTTTTACGTTACTGCAGAAAGAAAAGCCAGGGGTGCTAACGTTACGTTAGCTTCGATGCTAGCAGCAGATTTCAGGTTGTCTACATACTAAACTGTCTCGTTACGTCTCTGTCGAGTGTTTAGACACACACACACACACACACACACACACACACACAGCTACCTGAACCAATCAGCATCCTCCGTGTCTGTGAAGTGAAAACACAAATTGCAGCTCCTCTTGTCGTCCACTTGAGGCTGGCTCCAGAAGTGAGTCCCCATAAGTCCCCATGTTAAGATTAGATTATACTTTATTTATCCCACAACGGAGAAATTCACTCGTTACAGCAGCAGAGTGTGATACACACACAGAAGGACATCTACACAATATACACAGAAAAACAAACAACAGACAACGTGCAAAGGTGTGCTCTGTTGGTGAGGTAGTCTGTTGTCCATGCAGCCAGGTGTTGGTCCACTCCCACGTTCTCCATCTTCACTCTGAGCAGTGAAGGCTGGATGGTGTTAAAAGCACTGGAGAAGTCAAAGAACATGACCCCCACAGTGCTCCAGCTGTCCTCCAGGTGTAGCAGTCATCTGTGCAGCAGGTAGATCACTGCGTCGTCCACCCCGATCCCAGGCCGGTAAGCAAACTGCAGGGGGTCCAGCTGTGTGCCCACCAGCGGCCGCAGGTGTCTCTTCATCAGGTGAGAAGTCAAGGCAACAGGCCTGAAGTGGTTCGGCTCCTTGGGACGCGGCGTCTTTGGTACCGGGACCACACAGGAGGTCTAAAAAAAACTAAGAAACTTTAAAACTTCACAGCAGAAATAAACATGTTTACAGCCTGGTACAAAAAACAGTTTTGGTCTCTATAGATAATTTCCCCGTTCATGACAACTGTACTGAGGGTGAATTTATATACAACTCACCTGTTCAGATTATATTAAGGCTTAAAGTTATGCAGGATTAAGAGCACGTCGTTCCCCGTCTCTCTCTCTCTCTCTCTCTCTCTCCCTCCCGCTGCAGCTTATTTAAGAGTGTGGATGCTTTGATTGACAGGGACACTTCTGTTTTCCAGGCTCTGGGACCAGAACCAGCCGGCCCGGTGGGTCGAGCAGTGACACCTGCAGACCTGGTGATGGACCCAGGTCTGAGCTCCAGCAGTGACGGAGGAGACATGAGCTGCTCGGACCTCCTCTCTCTGAGGAGTGACTCCTTCTCTCTAATGAGCGAGCCGGCCGTCTGCAGGACGGTGAGTCCAACACGACAGCATGTTCTGGTGAAGAACCTGATGGGTTCTGATCCAGTAAAATTAGACAGGCGAGTTTCACTGAAGTCAGGTACTTCCTGCCTTCACACTGTGAAGATAAACAGCTGATGTTCACCTGTGTGACTCGTTCAGGTGTGTGAGCGTTAACGAGGCTCTGAGCAGAAATCAAATAACGATCGACCTCGTGAAGCGAACATCAGCGTTCCTCTGAGAGCGATCAGCTTTCATCATCGTCCAATGAGACGTCTCTTTATGGTGAGGTCAGCGGGGGGAAGATGGAGCCCGGCGAGCAAGCGCCGTAATCATAATTCTCTCGACCTCCAGCGACCCCGGCGAGGCTTCGACAACGAGGGCCATGGCGCCGAGCGGGCGCCTCCTTTCAGAGCGCCGCTCGCTCCAAAATGACTTTTTCATTTGAACAATCAGACGACGACGGCGCCGAATGAGAGGGCGGATCACATAAAGAGAGGGTCACGAGGTGAGACGAGACTTTCTGTCCAAAGACACAAAGAAGAAGAACGCAACGCCGTTAACGCTCCGCAGTCTCGTTAACGCTCACCGAGGTTTGAACAGAGCCGCCACCAAAACATGAAATATCAATTAATATGTTAATGAGGAGATTCCTCAACAGTTATCAAAGAGAGACCGCGACACACAACCTCCAAACGTGACCTCCACACATGACCTCTGTGATCCGTGATCAACGTTTAAAGAAGTTGAGAGCGATCAGCTGATCATCAAACATGAGAACAATAAAACACATCAAACATATGAAATAATGTCATAATCAAAGACGCATAAACGTGTGATCACATTAACAACAACTCATTAAAAGATAGATAGAAGAAGATGAGATGCAGTGACACAATAATTAATATTCGTTTATTCAGATTGACAGTTACACTGTAAAAGTTTTTTAACTTTTTAAATCAAATTATTTATTTTAATTACTTAAAACTAAAAGTTTAAATTCATCAAACTTAATAATGAAGTTGATTTAAAAACATTAAGTTGGATCAATGATCATACTAATATGAACATACTAACATGAACATACTAACATGAACATGAACATACTAACATGATCATACTAACATGATCATACTAACATGAACATACTAACATGATCATACTAACATGATCATACTAACATGATCATACTAATATGAACATACTAACATGAACATACTAACATGATCATACTAACATGAACATACTAACATGATCATACTAACATGAACATACTAACATGAACATACTAACATGAACATACTAACATGAACATGAACATACTAACATGATCATACTAACATGAACATACTAACATGAACATACTAACATGATCATACTAACATGAACATACTAACATGATCATACTAACATGAACATACTAACATGAACATATTAACATGAACATACTAACATGATCATACTAACATGAACATACTAACATGAACATACTAACATGATCATACTAACATGAACATGAACATACTAACATGAACATACTAACATGATCATACTAACATGAACATACTAACATGATCATAATAACATGAACATACTAACATGAACATGAACATACTAACATGAACATACTAACATGAACATACTAACATGAACATGAACATACTAACATGAACATACTAACATGAACATACTAACATGAACATACTAACATGAACATGAACATACTAACATGATCATACTAACATGAACATACTAACATGAACATACTAACATGATCATACTAACATGAACATACTAACATGATCATACTAACATGAACATACTAACATGATCATACTAACATGAACATACTAACATGAACATACTAACATGATCATACTAACATGAACATACTAACATAACATGAACATACTAACATGAACATATTAACATGAACATACTAACATGATCATACTAACATGAACATACTAACATGAACATACTAACATGATCATACTAACATGAACATGAACATACTAACATGAACATACTAACATGAACATACTAACATGATCATAATAACATGAACATACTAACATGAACATGAACATACTAACATGAACATACTAACATGAACATGAACATACTAACATGAACATACTAACATGAACATACTAACATGAACATACTAACATGAACATGAACATACTAACATGATCATACTAACATGAACATACTAACATGATCATACTAACATGAACATACTAACATGATCATACTAACATGAACATACTAACATGAACATGAACATACTAACATGATCATACTAACATGAACATACTAACATGATCATACTAACATGAACATACTAACATGATCATACTAACATGATCATACTAACATGAACATACTAACATGATCATACTAACATGAACATACTAACATGAACATACTAACATGAACATACTAACATGATCATACTAACATGAACATACTAACATGATCATACTAACATGAACATACTAACATGATCATACTAACATGAACATACTAACATGATCATACTAACATGAACATACTAACATGAACATACTAACATGATCATACTAACATGAACATACTAACATGATCATACTAACATGATCATACTAATATGAACATACTAACATGATCATACTAACATGAACATACTAACATGAACATACTAATATGAACATACTAACATGAACATACTAACATGAACATGAACATACTAACATGATCATACTAACATGAACATACTAACATGAACATACTAACATGATCATACTAACATGAACATACTAACATGATCATACTAACATGAACATACTAACATGAACATATTAACATGAACATACTAACATGATCATACTAACATGAACATGAACATACTAACATGAACATACTAACATGATCATACTAACATGAACATGAACATACTAACATGAACATACTAACATGATCATACTAACATGAACATACTAACATGATCATAATAACATGAACATACTAACATGAACATACTAACATGAACATGAACATACTAACATGAACATACTAACATGAACATACTAACATGAACATGAACATACTAACATGATCATACTAACATGAACATACTAACATGAACATACTAACATGATCATACTAACATGATCATACTAACATGAACATGAACATACTAACATGATCATACTAACATGAACATACTAACATGAACATACTAACATGATCATACTAACATGAACATACTAACATGAACATGAACATACTAACATGATCATACTAACATGAACATACTAACATGAACATACTAACATGAACATACTAACATGTATCTCACGTGTGATCATGTGTTTGTTTGTTCTTTAGTTCACCTCTGCAGTCATTTAGAGAAACAAACACCTCACTGACTGTTTATGGATTACTAATGAGAGAGATGAAGACCAGCTCCTCCTCCTCCTCCTCCAACCCCTCCTCCTCCCCCTTTCCCTCCTCCTCCTTCTCCAACCCCTCCCCCTCCTCCGCTCCCTCCTCCTCCTCCTCCTCGTCTCCTTGGACTCCCTCCTCAGTGTCTCTCTCCTCTCAGTGGGTAACCGTCCATCATAACTCCGGTCTTTCTAACTCGTGGTCGTCGTGCTGCGATGAAGCAGGCCTGACCTATTACCCATGATGCTTAGAGTTTGTCTTCACCTGATGTCTGCCACACAGGAAGTTTAAAGAACCATCATTTAAATCTGCTTCCTCTCTGTGAGTCGCTTTGGATAAAAGCATCTGCTAAATGTAAATGTAAATGCTTCCTCTGACTCAAACACAGGTCGAGCACGCTGTGATGTCACGGTCACGCCGTGATGTCACAGTCACATGTCAGTCAGTCATCAGTGTGACACGTTCACTGAACTATTTCCTGTTAGCTTTGTCAGACAGCATCCGCCTGCACCTTCAGGGCTTGTTACGTTAGCAACAATTAATATACAACTCATAGGCTAACGTAATGTATGCTAACATGACGTAACGTAGGCTAACATAATGCATGCTAACATAACGTAACGTAGGCTAACGTAATGCATGCTAACATAACGTAACGTAGGCTAACGTAATGCATGCTAACATAACGCAACGTAGGCTAACGTAATGCATGCTAACATAACGTAACGTAGGCTAACTTAATGCATGCTAACATAACGTAACGTAGGCTAACGTAATGCCTGCTAACATAACGTAACGTAGGCTACCTTAATGCATGCTAACATAACGTAACGTAGGCTAACGTAATGCATGCTAACATAACGTAACGTAGGCTACCTTAATGCATGCTAACATAACGTAACGTAGGCTAACGTAATGCATGCTAACATAACGTAACGTAGGCTAACGTAATGCATGCTAACATAACGTAACGTAGGCTAACTTAATGCATGCTAACATAACGTAACGTAGGCTAACGTAATGCATGCTAACATAACGTAACGTAGGCTAACTTAATGCATGCTAACATAACGTAACGTAGGCTAACGTAATGCATGCTAACATATCGTAACGTAGGCTAACGTAATGCATGCTAACATAACGTAACGTAGGCTAACTTAATGCATGCTAACATAACGTAACGTAGGCTAACGTAATGCATGCTAACATAACGTAACGTAGGCTAACTTAATGCATGCTAACATAACGTAACGTAGGCTAACGTAATGCATGCTAACATAACGTAACGTAGGCTAACGTAATGCATGCTAACATAACGTAACATAGGCTAAGGAAAACCCAACAGAACCGGGCTCAGCAGCCAGACCGGGTCAGGGAATAACGTCACACTGTGTCCGTGCTGACGGGTCGGAGGTCAAACTGTCAGGATTTCTTATTTCTGCTGTTCAGTTTGTTTCTGTTGATGAAACATGAAACACATTAATTTCTTCATGTGACTGAAATAAAGAATAACAGAGATAACGGAGCGGAGCTCGTTAACGAGAGTAGAGAGGACAGACTGACGTTAGACTTTAACAAAGACGTGGAGATGAAAGTCCTCTGAAGAGTTTACGGAGCCTCAGAGACCTCAAACGTCTTTTAATGGATTCGTTAGATTTGATCCTTTACGAGTCCTTCAGGGACGTTCAGTCATCATCAAACAAACGATGAAGATCATTATGAATGCAGAGAACACAGGCTGAACGCGTCCACGCAACATTTAATGTAGACACAGCTGATTTTATTATAACACCACCAGAGTATTACAGCCAGGAAATATATTTATATAGAACTAGTCTCTGAGACTGTCTAAAACCTGGACGTAGTCTCCGAGACGTCCCCGCAGACTGTCTAAAACCTGGACGTAGTCTCCGTGACGTCCTACAGACTGTCTAAAACCTGGACATAGTCTCTGGTGACAGTTGTCATGATCGGGGAAATTAGTTATAGAGACCAAAACTGTTTTTTGTACCAGGCTGTAAACATGTTTATTTCTGCTGTTGGACATTTGAACATGGGGACTTATGGAGACTGACTCACTTCTGCAGCCAGCCTCAAGTGGCCGTTAGAGGAACTGCAGTTTGTGTTTGTGATGATGTCATTCAGTCTCTTGTTGTTTCAGAGTGAGGACGATGACAGCAGGAGTGTCACAGCTTCTTCTGTCATGGTGAGTTCACGTGTGTGTGCGTGTGTTGTTCCCATGGTGATATGCCATAATCAGCGGCGTCCTCCGCGCTGACAGGACGCAGCGCTGGCTGCTTATTGGCTGTGACGGCCTCCCACCAACATCTGACAGCAGGAAGTCCAGTTTGAACTGACGACAAACAAACAGTTTAAAGTTTTAGAGATAAAATTATTAATGATTGATTATTAATATTAATATTTGATCTGTTGTGATGAAGTCAGTCTGTGTATTAATGAACAGTTGTTAATGATACACCTTTAGCATGTTGTCCTTTAGCGTGTTAGCATTTAGCATGCTAGCCTTTAGCGTGTTAGCATTTAGCATGCTAGCCTTTAGCAGGTTAGCATTTAGCATGTGAGCATTTAGCATGTTAGCCTTTAGCGGGTTAGCATTTAGCATGCTAGCCTTTAGCATGTTAGCATTTAGCATGTGAGCCTTTAGCATGTGAGCATTTAGCATGTGAGCCTTTAGCATGTGAGCATTTAGCATGTGAGCCTTTAGCATGTGAGCATTCGGTGGTGTTGCCGCCACTCGGCCTCGGTATGTGTTGCTGAGTGTGTTGCTGTGTGTGTGTTGCCTTGCAGTGTGTGTGTGTAGTCGTGCTATGCATCTTGCTGTGTGTGTTGCCGTGCTGTGTGTGTGTGCAGTGTGTGTGTGTGTTGCAGTGTGTGTGTGTTGCAGTGTGTGTGTGCTGTGTGTGTGTTGTTTGGTGAAGGACAGCCTCCCTCTGTGTGTGTGTGCAGACTCTAATTAACATGGAGGTATCAGGTAAACAGTGCGTCCGGCCCTGCAGGCCTCTGATTAAAGGCCTGGGTGGTGCTTCACAGCACCCTGCTGGACAATAAACACCACTAATGGCATCAGGACCCCCACCCTGCTGCATGGCGGGCCCGCCACGACTAGAGGACAACGAGGACGCAGAAATGTCTGAAATACCAAAACATGACAGAGAACATTAAAAAAGACAAACACACTTAAAAATAATTTAGACGAAGCTAGCTCACTTTGTTGAAGCTAGCTTCACTTACCTTTGACTCACCTGGACTCACCTGTTCTTTGTTCTCTCGATGGTCATCTGTGTTGAAATCAGAGAAATTCGACGGAAATTCACGACGAGAAATGAACGCAACGCAACGCAACGGACGAGTTTGTTTGGTTTTTGAGTTTTTGTGTTTGAGTTTTTGCGTACCTCAGGTTGGATCTCACGTCTCCACGTTGGCGGTCGGCGTCCTTCCCCACTGGACCATCTTCAGTACTGATGAAGAAGAAGAACCAGGATCAGATTGAGGGGAGGAATCATGCTGAAGATTCTCCTCCATCAGTCCTGACAGAGCTGCTGAAGAACATTTCTGTTCTTCACTTTGTTTGTCTCATCATGTAGAAGGAGAACCACGTCTCCATGTCCTTTTGGACCACATGGTCCGCTGCTCACTGCTCCTCATGTCCTCCAGTGGGTTACTGTCAGGGCACAGAGGAGCTTTTAGAGCCACAGGTTGAGAGTTCGAATCCCGCTCAGAGCAGCACTGAGGAGAAATAATCTACTTTAAATAAGTGAACTTTACTCAGTATTTTATTTTCATAAACTCATTTCAGTGTTTTTACAGGAAAACAGTTTGATGAACCCTCTGTCTCCTCGTTCCCTCGTCCCCTCCGTCCCTTGTCTCCTCATCCCCTTGTCCCCTCGTCCCCTCCGTCCCTTGTCTCCTCATCCCCTTGTCCCCTCGTCCCCTCCGTCCCTTGTCTCCTCATCCCCTTGTCCCCTCGTCCCCTCCGTCCCTTGTCTCCTCATCCCCTTGTCCCCTCGTCCCTCCTGTCCAGTCTCTGTTCCACAGGGTCCAGTTGGATCCTCTGGAGAAGTTCTGGTTGAGGAGTTCTGCTGTAGGAAACATGGCCACTCAGCGTCAGCTGCTGTCTCAGGACTCCAGCCTCGTCTTCAAAAAGGTCCAAACTGATACAATCAAACATATAAATAGAAAATATAAACATAAATATATTAATTATAAATATAAAGTGAAGGAGGTTTAATTTGTTTCTTTGTTTTTTTTCTGCCTCCATCAGGATTTCATCAGTGTAAGTTTGAACATTTGATTTTTATCATTACACTTGTACACTCTGTTATATTGTATATCTGCTATATATATATATACATGTATTATATACTTTATATATATTATATATGTATATATAATACATGTATATACATATATAATATATATGTATATACATATATATATATTATATGTATATGTATATACATATATGTATATACATATATATACATATATGTATATATATTATATATGTATATATATATGTATATACATATATATACATATATATATGTATATACATATATATATGTATATACATATATATATATATATGTATATACATGTATATACATTATATATATTATATATGTATATATTATATGTGTTGTGTGTGAAGATGAATGTTGGTTTGTCTCATCAGTCCACAGATTGTTCAGTTCAGACAGAAAACCATTTTGTTAAAGTAAAGAAACGTTGAGAGAACGTTCGCTGTCAGTGATCTGCCAGTGAAGCTGCTGACAGACAGATAACACTCTGCAAACGTTACACCAACGCTGTGACAACACCTCAGAGTGTCAAACAGGAAACTGTTTAAAATCATCAGTTCATTTCCTGTCAGTAACCACCACCAGATCACATGATCACCTGATCACAGGTGAAGAGGACACCTGTGTTCACTAACGTTGTTTAAACGTTCTTCTATCAGTGCATTAATAACTGTGTCATAATCTGAATGTTCACGTCATGATGTCATCAGCGTGTCACTGAACACACGGTAACATTCTCTGTCTCCTTGTCTCCTTGTCTCCTCGTCTCCTTGTTTCCTCGTCTCCTTGTTGTCGTCATGTGATCAAAGGGGGTAAGTCGTCTTTTCTTTTCATCTTTCAGACCGACACGTGGTAAAAGTAATCAGAGTATTTAGATTATTCAGAGTAATCAGATTACTTACAGGAAGCTGTTTGTTTGTTTGTTTGTTTGAAGATTAACGAGCTCGTTAATCTTCAGCCTTGTTAGAGTGACGTTTGTGTTTGTCAGGTTGTTACTGAAAGTTAGTGACGAGATGCACCAATCAGTGTGTGTGTGTGTGTGTGTGTGTGTGTGTGTGTCTGTGTGTGTGTGTGTCTGTGTGTGTGTGTGTGTGTGTATGTGTGTGGGTGGGTGTGTGTGTGTGTGTGTCAGTGTGTGTGTGTGTGTGTTCAGGTGTGTATGCGTGTGTGTGTGTGTGTGTGTGTGTGTGTGTGTGTGTCAGTGTGTGTGTGTGTGTGTATGTGTGTGGGTGGGTGTGTGTGTGTGTGTGTATGTGTGTGGGTGGGTGTGTGTGTGTGTGTGTATGTGTGTGGGTGTGTGTGTGTGTGTGTGTGTGCGTGTGTGTGTGTGTGTGTTCAGGTGTGTATGTGTGTGTGTGTGTGTGTGTGCGTGTCAGTGTGTGTGTGTGTGTGTGTATGTGTGTGGGTGGGTGTGTGTGTGTGTGTGTATGTGTGTGGGTGGGTGTGTGTGTGTGTTCAGACACAAACAGTCTCAGTGAGTGTCGGAGGACTCTGTTGGGCGTGGCGGGGTTCAGTTAGCACCTTCTAATGAAATCCGTCATCGTCATGCAGCCTGGTGGCCCCCACCCTCCCCCTCCACCTCCTCCCCCTCCACGCCTCCTCCCCCTCCTCCTCCTCCCCCTCCTCCCCCTCCTAATGAGAACATGAAGTTCTGCTGTGAGCCCGGACCACGAGTCCATTAACAGACTGCTCAACATGTTCCGATGACGGTCTTCATGAGGTTCTGTCAGTGTTCACAGACAGGCGGTCCGGTACAGCGTTACACTGTGAGCCTGTGCAAACGTTCAGAAAACATTATTTAAGTGTTAATGAAGCTACGCTACGTCCGCTAACCTGCAGACTGTAAAACACATGCAGATGCTAACATGCTAACGTTTCTTTCATGCTAACGTTTTTCTCTTCGTCAGTTTGTGAGTTTGTTTTTTCACTCGCTGCTTGTAGCGTTAGAGTTAGCATAGCCTGTTAGCATAGCCTGTTAGCATAGCCTGTTAGCATTAACGCAGAGTCTCAGCCCCTGATCTTGTGTGTGTGTTAATGTGTATGTGTGTGTTAATGTGTGTATGTGTTAATGTGTGTATGTGTGTGTGTATGTGTGTGTGTGTGTTAATGTGTGTGTGTTCAGACGGCTCTTCATTGGGCAGCCAAGCAGGGCCGTCAGGACTCGGTGGACTTGATGCTTCGCTCTGGAGCCGACGTAAACGCCAGATCGGTGAGCTGTGTGTGTGTGTGTGTGTGCAGAGTCTCTTATTGGCTCCATCATTAGATAATTAACTGTGTGTCTAATCATTAACGAGTTAATGGCTCTGATAAAAACATTGTCAGCTCGAGCAGCCAATCAAAAATCAAGAAACCGTAAAGAGACACGACGAGAGAGAAACAGTGCTGCTGTCAGGTGAGATGTTGATTGGTGTTTACAGCAGCTAGCACTATGAGCTAGCATCAGCGTCTACCTTCCAGTGAATACAGTAACAGAACCTCTGAACCAGCAGTGTCCAGTCTAACAGTGAATACAGCAACAGAACCTCTGAACCAGCAGTGTCCAGTCTAACAGTGAATACAGCAACAGAACCTCTGAACCAGCAGTGTCCAGTCTAACAGTGAATACAGCAACAGAACCTCTGAACCAGCAGTGTCCAGTCTAACAGTGAATACAGCAGCCTACCGAGGTGGTTTTCTTGCTGGGTTTGGCTCCTGGCATCCCGGGCTGAGTCAGTTCAGTTAGCTACACGGCTAACAGAGCTAACAACAGTTAGCGCTTCACTACTTATCAATGTTTCCATCATACAGTCTGTTCTCTGTTTCCTCTGAACACGTCTGATGCTCCATCTTCATCATCATCTTCATCATCTCAGCATGTGAGTCAGTTCTTCATGAATCTTCTCAAACTGTCTTCAGTATCAGTAAACACAGCTCTGAGTTCACTGACTGTCTGTGATCTTTACTTCACGCCTGCTGATCCTCCTCCTCCTCCTCCTCCTCCTCTTCCTGGTCTGTCTGAAGGGGGTAAGTTGAGTTTAAGTCACCTTTAAATGTTCACAACAACTCAAGACACAAACAAATATATATATATATAAATATATATATATATATATATCAACAACTGTTCATTTACATAAAAAAGACTTGAACCAGTCTACAGTTAGTCTACACATGGAGACACTGTAGACTGTGACTGCTCCACCAAGAAGTGAACACCAAGAGCACGACGAAGACTCGTCAGTGAGGTGAAGAAACAAGCAGACAAACATTTGAAGGCATCACTGGACCTGCTAACATCTGTAAAACAATGAAGGAAGGCTTCCATCAGTATACTAACACTCAGATCAGCTCACATTTTATGACAGATGTATTCTGGAAGGTTCACGCACTTTGTCTATGTTGAAACTGTTGTTTCAGTTCTGGGATGTTTTCTGACACACACTGAATTTATTGTCTTGGCCGGCTCCTGTTCTGTCACGACACCATGTGACTTAGTGCCGTAAAGCGTTACGTACTTCTCCCGACCCGGAGCCCAAAGTTACATAGTGTGAGAACAGACGTACGAATGACAGAGACACCATTCACCTGATCACAGGTCAGTGTAGATCAACCGGAGGTGACAGACGTTGCTGTAACGTTGCTGTAACGTTACAGCATCGTTACAGCAACGTTAAGCTCACGTTTGAATGGATGTTTGAACAGCTGATGTGAAGCTGACGGCGTGAACAGACTGCAGCTGACGTCACATGTTTGATTCTGGGCTCTTTATTGATGTGTGCGTTTGATTTGTTCACACTGATCTCTAAACGAAGGCGTCCGTCCGTCTGTCAGCGTGAATGTCTCTCAGCGTCCGTCAGCTGTCTGTTCTCGTTTCCTCTTCCTGTCTCCGTGAGTCTGCGGCGCCCGTCGTTTGTTCACATTAACACATGGAGTCCCAGCGGAGCCGCCGCCCGTCACGCCGAGCCGCTGTCAGCGCCGGAGACGAACAAACGCTCGCTGCTGTCAGGCCGACATTAACGGAGGAGTTAAAGACAGACAGACACAGACTGTCTGTGCTGATTAACACAATGGGTCTGTAGTTTAACGCTCGACGCCATCTTTAAACGTTTGAACAGAGAGAAGCTGTGAGACACCACGCTGTCACACTTCCTGTCAGCAGCTTTAACGCCACATCACACTGACATGATGAAGGGGAGGATGATGACGATGATGATGGTGTCAGTGTGATGATGATGAGCGCTTACAGAACATGCTAATGATCCGTGTGACAGCGGCTCATCCTGTAACGTTAAACTAACATTAAACCAACGTCTGTTACCTCCTGTTGATCTACACTGAGCTGTGATCAGGTGAATGGTGTCTCTGTCATTCGTACGTCTGCTCTCACACTATGTAACTTTGGGCTCCGGGTCGGGAGAAGTACGTAACGCTTTACGGCACTAAGTCACACACCACCAACTATTTCACTGATTTTGGTGAAACTGGATCATATTTTCTGTTGTTTCCAGGGTTACACGGCGCTCCACCTCGCCTCCATTCACGGACACCAGCACGTCGTCCACGCCCTGATATACACCTACAGTGAGTCAGTGCACCTTAAAGCTTTACAGTCAGTCCACCTTAAAGTTTAAGACTGATACAGACGTCCTCCTAATGTTTCACACTGGACCTGTTTAAAACCTGTAGTCCCCGTTTGTCTCTTAAACCTGCAAACGTGTGTAAATAATGTTCATGTTTCTTGTCTCATACCTGTCATGTATATATATGTGTGTATATATTTATGTATATGTGTCATCAAATATCTGCGTATAAAACCTCGGACGTTGTTATTGGTCAGTCTGAGTGTTCCGCCGTCACTTCCTGTTTTTCTGTCATCAGACGCTAAAACTACGATCAGAGATTATCACGGGAAGACGGCCAATCAGTACGCGAGCTGCAGCGACAACAAACCTGAAGTTCAGTCAGGTGAGATCTGACCTCATGACGCCTGTTAATCACAACATGTCAGACTTATGTATTATTAATATTATATATTATGTATATATTATATATTGTTTGTGTGTATATTACATTTATATTTCTGCATTATATATTATGTATTATGTTTATGTTTCTGTATTATATATTTCTGTATTATATATTATGTATATGTTTCTGTATTATATATTTCTGTATTATATATTATGTATATGTTTATGTTTCTGTATTATATATTTCTGTATTATATATTATGTATATGTTTCTGTATTACATATTTCTGTATTATATATTATGTATATGTTTATGTATTATATATTTCTGTATTATATATTATGTATATGTTTATGTTTCTGTATTATATATTATATATATATTCTGTATTATTATATTATGTATATGTTTATGTATATATTATGTGTATTTGTGTTTTTCAGGTGGGCGGAGTCATCATGGCCGACAGTCACAGCGTTCCGTCCTTCCATCTTTACTGTCTCGTTCTCGCAGTCAGGGTCAGCTGACCCTGGACTTTGTGACGACACCTCAGTCACATGACGGGTTGGACTTTTAACTTCCTGTTCAAAAACAAAATGGCAGCACCTTCAGACGCTGTTACTAAGAAGTTCTTTAAACTCCTCAGCTGCTGGTCCTGGACTCTGGTTCTGGTCCTTCACAGATAAACTATAAAAATAAAACAGATGTTTAAATAAATAAATAGAATTATAAATAAAGTTAAATGAGCTGAATAAAATGAATAAATACTGAGCCATGTGACATGTTATTGAATAATCAAACACGTCGACGTCCACGTGCGTGTTCTCGTGGTCACATGACGTCCTCTGCAGAGCGTCGTCGTTCTCGTGGTCACGTGACGTTCTCTGCAGAGTGTCATTGACTGACAGGCGGATGCTGCCTTCATGGAGCACTGTGTTTTTCCCGTGAAAAGGAGTTCCCAGCAGACCTGCAGAGTGCCGCCGTTGAAGCTCTTAACAAGCTGCACGCCATGACGTCTCAGCTGCCGCCATCAGCTCACCGAGAAACAGGAAGAGATCAACGGACGCCGTGACAGGATTTAAAAATGACTGACAGGATCCTCGAGATGAGACGACAAGTGGACACAAGACAAGAGCTTCCTCCGTCAGCGTCCTCTTCACTCTCTTCTCCTCTGCCATTATGTCCATAGAAGCTACTATTGCTAACGCTCGCCCAGCTCCTGTTCTGGCACGACACCGGCTCCGGCTGTATTTTTCATATTTTGACACGAACAGACGGCAAACATCAGTCAGTCGGTCTTTAACGTTACTTTAACGTTTGTAAACAAACGTGACGGAGCTGAAACTGATGAAATGTTCTGAGAATGTTTGAAGACGTTCAGCTTGTTTTTGGGCCCAGCAGGTTGGTTCTGGTTCTGACCAGACTGAGACAGGTGTGCCTCATTACTGAGACCTGCACAGTTAGCCATGCCCCCGACACTCAGGACACGCCCCCTGACAGGAAACAGGAAGAGGAAACAAAAATAAACAAAAGAGTGTTTGTGACGACAGAAGAGAAAAAAATAAATATTAAATATTAATATTAATTATTAATATTAGAGATCATAAATATTTAGTTTTTTATTTGTATGGTTTGATTTTTATATTTATTATATTATATTATATTATTTAATAACATTTCTTCATCCTGTGAATGAAGCTTTGAATTGATTCTCTGATGTTTCACCTCCGAGTCTTAAGTCAAAGAGTTCTAGTTTATCCTCCTCCTTCCTCTCCTCCTCCACCTCCTCCTCCTCCTCCTCTCTCCTCCTCCTCGTCTCCTCCTCAGAGCTTACAGTTGTAATTAAATCATTAGATTTTGGTGTGTGCTCCACAGAGCTGTTGTAAATTGACTTCCCACCGAGCTCATTTTCTGTTTGAACACCAAATAATGATTTTGTGCTCGTCTAATTACGAAGCTCAACATCTGATGAGGCCGCCATCCGGCGGGGAATGATGTCACGGGGCCGGCATTAGACCTCATTACCGACCTGAGTGCACGATTATTACATCTTGTAATTGGATGGGGATATTTATCAGCGAGCGTTAGCCTGAAGGCCGGACACCGCGCTGCAACACACGCTCGACTGAGCCGCACGCCTCGCCAAAGTTTACTGCAAAACAAAGAGTTTAACACGCCGTCAAACCATCAACAACAAAACATGAACACAGGTCACACACCTTTTTAAAATTCAAGGACCTCTCAAGGATTTTCCAGGACCCCTCCTTCAAATTTGTTGAATATTTAAAGTTAACGTCTGACAGACCAAATGTTATTTTTAGAGTTCATGTTTGTGTTCAGCTGATGAAGAATCTGATGAATTATTAATAAATCATCAGTGAGCTGCGTAAACAGACTCCATCTTTAAAATCTGTCGGTCACTTTCATCTGACTTTAAACAAACTCTTCGCTCTGTCACCATATGTCGTCTGTCAGTGTTTTTCACATCCAGCACACACTTCACTCAGCAGACTTTTATTTTGAAGTTTCCCTCATCAGCTGTTAGCGGTTAGCGATCATTAGCTTGTGTTTGTCAGCCTCAGAGATCTTTAATAAACGCGCAGTGATGAAACACATCAGTGAACAGCTAGTCAGTAATATTAGCTGGCTGCTATGTCTGCTGTTGGTGACCTTGTTGATGTTTGGCTGTTAGCAAAGTTGTCGACTCGCTAGTTTTTGATCAGAAGTAATGTAATCAGAACAAATACTCGAGTACAGCTGAACATGTTTACCACAGTGGGATTACACTCTGACACAAACACTGAATATTTTTATACAAACAAACATCAGAACCAACCAACAGTTCAAACATTCACTGTGTGTTGTGTGTGCGTGTGTGCGTGTGAGTAAAAATCACCTGGACAGGTGCTTCCAGGTGATCAGGCTGATTCTCCGGTACACAAAATGACCCACGTGACCGTCACAGTCGCTTCAAGACTTTGTGAAAACATCCCAACCCAACTGAACTCTGGGAGATTCAGAGGAAAGATGTTTGGATGTTGTTATCTTGTTTTCCCTCCGGTTGAGGTCCCGACGTGTCCAATCGATGCCTTAAGAAGAAGATTTCTATTTGTTATGAACATTGAGAACATGCAGTGACCTTTAACCTCACACTGAACAGAGCCGCTGGGATCATCACACAACCCGTCCATCTGAACCTTTACCCAAAACTACCGACACTGAAGGCCGAGGTGAGGTGAGGCAAAGCAGGCTGCGATATAGATCCACTGCTGAGGAAAACATGCTTTCAGACAGCCGGCGTCTCCTGATATCTGCTCTCATTTATTCATGCAGCCTGTGAGCAGCAGTGTGAAACAGTGAGGCGAGGGTCATGAAATATTCACCCAGACAATAAACACTCCCAGGACGGCCCAGAGGAGGGTTAGAAGGGGTAAAACACAGCGATGAAGAGAAAACTGAGAAAATAGATCCTGTTTCTCCAGGAAGTACAAAAGAAAAACAAGCCAGACAAATTCCCTTCACAATAAAACCTGCGTGTAAACAGAAGTCAATCGACTGAGAAAGAGTCCAACAGAAAAACACTGATAACATGTTTGTATGTTGAGATGATGATGTTCAATGTTTGTGTCTGCAGAGATGCTTCGACCTCACAAACAAAAGAAACAAACACAGTTTGGACAAAAACTGACTGCACATCCAAATAAAGAAACTTTGATTTGGTTCAATCCACCGACATTGACTCTGCTTAATGATGCTTAATTATAATTACTGCAAGACTCCTTTTAATCTGACCGCCTCCTGTAATTCATTACTTTGGACTGAAGAGGTGACGAGCTGTTTCTGTTTCTTTTTAGGTTTTTATTTAAATTAAAAACACGAAATGTGTTTATGTAAAATGTTTGTGTAAAATGTGTTTATGTAAAATGTTTGTGTAAAATGTGTTTATGTAAAATGTTTATGTAAAATGTGTTTATGTAAAATGTGTTTCTGTAAAATGTTTATGTAAAATGTGTTTATGTAAAATGTGTTTCTGTAAAATGTTTATGTAAAATGTGTTTATGTAAAATGTGTTTATGTAAAATGTTTATGTAAAATGTTTTTGTAAAATGTGTTTATGTAAAATGTTTTTGTAAAATGTGTTTATGTAAAATGTTTGTGTAAAATGTGTTTATGTAAAATGTTTGTGTAAAATGTGTTTATGTAAAATGTGTTTGTGTAAAATGTGTTTCTGTAAAATGTTTATGTAAAATGTGTTTATGTAAAATGTGTTTATGTAAAATGTTTATGTAAAATGTTTTTGTAAAATGTGTTTATGTAAAATGTTTTTGTAAAATGTGTTTTTGTAAAATGTTTATGTAAAATGTGTTTATGTAAAATGTGTTTCTGTAAAATGTGTTTTTGTAAAATGTTTATGTAAAATGTTTATGTAAAATGTGTTTTTGTAAAATGTGTTTCTGTAAAATGTGTTTTTGTAAAATGTGTTTCTGTAAAATGTTTTTGTAAAATGTGTTTCTGTAAAATGTGTTTTTGTAAAATGTGTTTCTGTAAAATGTTTTTGTAAAATGTGTTTCTGTAAAATGTGTTTTTGTAAAATGTGTTTATGTAAAATGTTTTTGTAAAATGTGTTTCTGTAAAATGTGTTTTTGTAAAATGTTTATGTAAAATGTTTATGTAAAATGTGTTTATGTAAAATGTTTGTGTAAAATGTGTTTATGTAAAATGTTTGTGTAAAATGTGTTTATGTAAAATGTTTATGTAAAATGTGTTTATGTAAAATGTGTTTCTGTAAAATGTTTATGTAAAATGTGTTTATGTAAAATGTGTTTATGTAAAATGTTTATGTAAAATGTTTTTGTAAAATGTGTTTATGTAAAATGTTTTTGTAAAATGTGTTTTTGTAAAATGTTTATGTAAAATGTGTTTATGTAAAATGTGTTTCTGTAAAATGTGTTTTTGTAAAATGTTTATGTAAAATGTTTATGTAAAATGTGTTTTTGTAAAATGTGTTTCTGTAAAATGTGTTTTTGTAAAATGTGTTTCTGTAAAATGTTTTTGTAAAATGTGTTTCTGTAAAATGTGTTTTTGTAAAATGTGTTTCTGTAAAATGTTTTTGTAAAATGTGTTTCTGTAAAATGTGTTTTTGTAAAATGTGTTTATGTAAAATGTTTTTGTAAAATGTGTTTCTGTAAAATGTGTTTTTGTAAAATGTTTATGTAAAATGTTTATGTAAAATGTGTTTCTGTAAAATGTGTTTTTGTAAAATGTGTTTTTGTAAAATGTGTTTATGTAAAATGTGTTTTGTAAAATGTTTTTGTAAAATGTGTTTCTGTAAAATGTGTTTTTGCAGCATTGTGCATCATCCGGACATCTTTTTTTTATGTATTTCATTAGAACACGTTCTGCATGCGCTCAAACAGGGTGGCTTCATTTTAACAGAGTCCAGGTACACTGACCCACCTGTAGTTCACACCTGTCCTCCTTATTAATTATTATATTAATTATGAAGCTGAGAAGACGACGATGGTCAAACGTGTCATAAAGAATAATGAGAAACAAAGAGAACATAAATATTCTGCCCTCACTTCCTTTTCATGTTTATCGTTTGATCAAAGCTCACATTGATTTTATAGATAAAGGGAAACAATGGCTAAGACGATTAGTGAAGATCTGTCTGTGCAGAAGATCCTCAGACGAGATATGAAGATCCTCGGGCTGCAGCCGCTGAGAAATATTCAAATATTCACACAGATTTGATTTTATGAAGCCGCTCGGCGTCATGGCTTCTTCTTCCTGTTGTCAGTTTGTTTTTTTATCGTTTGAATATGAACAACGTGAAATCACGACATCTCGTCCTTGAGTTTCCTCCTGATCAGTCGCCACTCGCTGAAGGAATCGAACAGGCGACACATGTTCCTTCATTTTTGTCTCTTTGAGGAATGTCGGACGAAATCTGCTGAGAAAATAAAATGTTCATTTAAGAAAAGAAAAAACCCCAGAAATGTTTGAAAGTAAAATCCCGTCAGTCCGTCCTGACACATTGTTCAAACTTTTTCTCTCCTCTGATGATAATTACTGATTTTTAATCGTGTTCCTCCGTTTGTAACGAACGCTGCTCAGATCTCTGCCTCATTGGCCGTGAAGCTGCCGGCTCGCTCGTGCCACATTACGGTGAGGACGAGGTCGTAAATCAGATGGCGGCTAATTTACCTTAACGATGAGAGCGGAGTGGAGTCAATGTGGCTGACGCAGTAATGAGTGGAAACGAGGCTCAACCTCATTAATCCTGATGAAATGTAAATAAGAGCGCGGCTCTCAGGGCGCCAGACGCTCCTGTCACACAACATTAGCCGCCACCATCAGGACTCAAGCACGCCGACACAGCTGATGGATGAACACACCGCTAACAATGACCCCGACATGTGGAGGCAGGAAGTCCACAGGAAGTAAACAGGAAGTACGCAGGATAAACGTGTTTGCTGCCTCACTTTGACGTTAATTATGATGAAGACGCTTCATGATCTGTCACTTCTTCTATCGAAGCGCCGACCGTCGTTTACTTTATCTAACAGACGATAAAGACTCGGGCGATGCCTCAGCAGCCTGTCAAGACGTGCTGAGGGCAAAAACACACAAACAGTCTGCATGATGGCAAGCGAGTGGTGGTCTGCTGCTCAGACTGATGACGAACAAAGACTTTTAAATCTCAGAGAGAAGAGGACGATATTTGTATATGTTTATATATGTTTATATACGTTTATATATTTATATATGTTTATATACGTTTATATATTTATATGTTTATATACGTTTATATATTTATATATGTTTCTATACGTTTATATATGTTTATATACATTTATATATGTTATATACGTTTATATATTTATATATGTTTATATATGTTTATGTTTATATACGTTTATATATTTATATATGTTTATATATGTTTATATGTTTATATATGTTTATATTGTCTCATGTTTATGGAGACAAATAAATACATTATAGAAGTGAACGAGGAAGACGGCACAACATTAACGGACAGGAAGGAAACGTCTGCAGAGAAATTCATGTTAGAAAACTGACTGACTGAATTTATTATGTTTATATTTATATTTATATTATATATCTGATAACACCCATGCTCTCTACAAGAAGTTGCCTCCACCTGCTGAGCAGACTGAGGTCCTTCAGAGTGTGCAGGGCTCTCCTCAGGACTTTCTATGACTCTGTGGTGGCTTCAGCCATCTTTATGCTGTGGTCTGCTGGAGAGGGGGCAGCAGACTCAATAGACATATTTATATGTATTATTTATATTTATATTCAGTATATGTGTTATTTATTATTTATATTTAGTATATGTGTTATTTATATTTATATTTATTATATGTGTTATTTATATGTTATTTATAGTTATATTTATCATATGTGTTATTTATATTTATTATATGTGTTATTTATATTTATTATATGTGTTATTTATATTTATATTTATTATATGTGTTATTTATATGTTATTTATAGTTATATTTATCATATGTGTTATTTATATTTATCATATGTGTTATTTATATTTATTATATGTGTTATTTATATGTTATTTATTATATGTTATTTATAGTTATATTTATTATATGTGTTATTTATTATTTATATTTATTATATGTGTTATTTATATTTATTATATGTGTTATTTATATTTATTATATGTGTTATTTATATTTATTATGTTATTTATATTTATTATATGTGTTATTTATATTTATTATATGTTATTTATATTTATTATATGTGTTATTTATATTTATTATATGTTATTTATATTTATTATATTTTATTTATATTTATATTTATTATATGTTATTTATATTTATATTTATTATATGTGTTATTTATATTTATTATATGTTATTTATATTTATTATATTTTATTTATATTTATATTTATTATATGTTATTTATATTTATATTTATTATATGTGTTATTTATATTTATATTTATTATATGTTATTTATATTTATATTTATTATATGTGTTATTTATATTTATATTTGTGACTGAGAGTCAAATCAGGTCTGACCTCTCACGTTAACGTTTATTTTGTTTTATCATGACGTTTGAACTGTTTGTACTTTTTGTTTAGTTTGAAGAACTGATACTTTTACGCGAGTACTTCCTCCTGGTCATCAGCTGACTTCCCGTCATCAGGTGGATGAACCTCGTTAAACATTCATAACGAAGCGTGTGATCCTCCGTCAGCAGACTGATGGAGTCGAGGTTCTGACACTGACGTGGCGTCCGTTAACATGCCGCCGTCTCATCACTCACTTCCTGTCAGCAGCTCATATTCACTTCCTGTCAGAACTGACAGCAGTAAATAGAACCTGGCCCGTCACGTGGCACCAGGCCTGGCGGCGCCGGGCCTCGTTGCCCTCCTTCAGGTGTGTGTGTTTATTTGAAAAGCAGAAGAAGAAGAGGAGCTGTCAGTGTGTTGATCTGTTTGTTTTCTCCTCGCGTGTCACTTCCTGCCCAGCGCCGCCTCCCATTAGCGCGCTAATTAACTCTGCAACTGTCAAGCTAGCCGCGGCTAACGAACGTGACAGCTGAAAGATGCTAATGACTCCAGAGGCTAACGATGGCTGACAGTCCAGAAGGCGGGAAAAGAAAGAACGCCACCGACATCACATCTAGTTACATCACCGGAGGAGGAGGAGGGGGGGGGGGGGCTGCTTCGCTTTGTCATGATGAACGGCGGCCGGGTGGCGCTCATTAAACGACGAGCCTGCGGGAGCTTCTGTAGGTCCAGGTTCAGGTCCAGGTCCAGGTTCAGGTCCAGGTTCAGGTCCAGGTCCAGGTTCAGGTCCAGGTCCAGGTCCAGGTTCAGGTCCAGGTCCAGGTTCAGGTCCAGGTCCAGGTCCAGGTTCAGGTCCAGGTCCAGGTTCAGGTCCAGGTCCAGGTCCAGGTTCAGGTTCAGGTTCAGGTCCAGGTTCAGGTCCAGGTGAGTCATGGTCTGAGAGATGACATCATGTGGTGACGCTAACGAGGTCATCACCTGAAACAAATCTGACTTAATGAGTTAAACTCTGCTGAGGTCATCACTGTCGTCCAATCAAAGCAGCTGGATGTCGAAACAGAAAATGATAAAAGATAAACACACACACACAGATACACACACACACACATTAATATTTATATGATCAGCTGTCAGACATCAAACATTTCATTGATGTTTAATAAAAATCATTCACTGTTAGAATAAAGCAGAGAAGCTTCAGTGTTGTTAAATATTCGTGTGTGTGTGTGATGACAGAATGTTCTTCCTACGTTCGTCAAACGTTCTCGTGGGTTTATTGAAGATGTGACATGTAAATCCTTGAACCTGCTCGCACCTGCCCACCTCACCCACACCTGATCCGAGCATCCACGGCGTGAAGGACGTGTGAATGCTGCGAGACGCTCACACCACCGAGACACAGAGAGCGAGCTCACAGATTAAATATGAACACGTCAGATTATTATTCATCACGTTAACGAGACACGGCAGCTCGGATTATTAAAAACACACAAACACACAAATGAAACTTATTTTATCAAATACAAACATGAAACATTAACACTGTTTGTTTAAAGTAGATTATTTATCCTCAGTGCTGCTCTGAGCGGGATTCGAACTCTCAACCTGTGGATCTAAAAGCTCCTCTGTGCCCTGACAGTAACCCACTGGACCAGTGAAGATGTAGGAGGACATGAGGAGCAGTGAGCAGTGGACCATGTGGTCCAAAAGGACATGGAGACGTGGTTCTACTTCTACATGATGAGACAAACAAAGTGAAGAACAGAAATGTTCTTCAGCAGCTCTATCAGGACTGATGGAGGAGAATCTTCAGCATGATTCCTCCCCTCAATCTGATCCTGGTTCTTCTTCTTCATCAGTACTGAAGATGGTCCAGTGGGGAAGGACGCCGACCGCCAACGTGGAGACGTGAGATCCAACCTGAGGTACGCAAAAACTCAAACACAAAAACTCAAAAACCAAACAAACTCGTCCGTTGCGTTGCGTTGCGTTGCGTTCGTTTCTCGTCGTGAGTTTCCGTCGAATTTCTCCGATTTCAACACAGACGACCATCGAGTAAGCGAAGCTAGCTGGCTTCAACAAAGTGAGCTAGCTTCGTCTAAATTATTTTTTAAGTGTTGGAGAAAAAAAAAAATTAAGTTCATAACATTAGCTAATGTTAGCTTTACATCTTCCCAACTAAAATGTTAGCAGTTAGCTACATTAGCACTGGCTCCAAACCAGCTGGATCCTCAGTGTTAGCTGTGTTAGCTTTGTTATATTAGCTTTAGCTCTCCTGCTACTGATCAATGTTTCCTTCATAAAGTGCGTCGATCACCTCGGTACTGTAACGTTATTCCCTGTTGGTCTCAGAGGCTGAGCTCCAACCCGGTCCGGTCCGGCTGCTGAGCCCGGTGCTAGACAAGAGAGTTAAAGCTGAACATATTAAAATATATTATTATATTATTATAATATATATTATATGATATATTGTGTGATCCAGTTCATCCAAACATCAGGACTTTGTTTAACGTGTTGTGGAGGGTTAACGTGAACATGAAGGAGCCGGGCGAGAGACCCTGACACAGACTGAACAGAGAGAGAGAGAGAGCGAGCTGGCAGAGAGCCTGATGAGACGATCAGTGAAGTGGAAAAGTCATTAAACAGTGAATAAGCCTCTTAATCAAATCAATAGCCAAAGTAACTCCAACCTGATCGCTCTTATCAGAGCTCAAGCTAAGCTCAGCACGTCTCGCTTTTTAATTACGAGCTGAGACAGATTTAAGAGACGAGTAAACACCAAATGAAGATGTTTGTCTCTCTGGTAAGGAGTTTAGACGAGGAGGAGACGAGGAGGAGATGAGGAGAAGACGAAGAGGAGACAGAGTTTATTCCAAACAAGACATGAGAAATAAATAAATAATAAATAAATAATCTGTGAAACAGGAAGTGAGATGACGTCATCAGTTCATCCAGATTACAGAAGTAAACATTTAAATAAAGTGTTGGACTGAAGTCAGGACATAACGTGTCCGTAACGTGTCCGTAACGTGTCCATCAAACCAGAGAAACAAACTCATCACGTGTTCGAGTTCTTCATGAACCAGCTGACAGACATTATTATTTTATATTAATATTATTCATAAATTCAGATTATTACAGTCTCTAACACGTGAACAGGTTCAAACTCTGTCGTTGGACACGTCATGACATCTCTGAGTTAGCTGGCTAACATTAGCATGCTTGCTAACACAGATGAATTGCTAGCTAACATAACAACATCCTGTCTGATGTGGCTAACATAACGTGTCCGCAGGTTACTTTCTCGGCTGGTGTCGCGAGGCAGTTGGTCAGATACACACTGCGTCACTGGCTAACGTTAGTTTGAGTGTTATTTTAGCTTTCAGCTAACGTGATCCACAATGCTAATGTGTTGATTTTAGCTGACAATAAATGATGTAACGTACGAAGCAGAGCTGTAAATTGGAGGTTGCTGATTGGTTAAGATGGATAATTACATTTTGTCTTTTCTGTGAACTGAACCTTTAAATTATTAAATTTGTGTGTCTGTGTGTGTGTGTGTGTGTGTGTGTGTATGCGTGTGTGTGTGCGTGTGTGTGTGCGTGTGTGTGTGTGTGTGTCTGTGTGTGTGTGTGTGTGTCTGTGTGTGTGTGTCTGTGTGTATTTGTGTGTGTGTGTGAAAACATCTGCACATTCAGTCCATCAACACCAACTCATTCACACACACACACACACACACACACACACACACACACTCTCTCTCTCTCAACTCAATCTTTTCCAGCTGACGGCGTCCGGCTGGCCGGTCGCAGAGCCGTTTAGGGGCGGCTGGTTGAGCGAGTCGGCAGTGGACGGGCTGAAGTGTGCTTTAATTAATTGAGGGGAGATTAGGCGTCCGTCATCAGAGCCGGCACAGATTGATACGAGACGCCTCTCCACGCTGTCAACAGCAACATGGAGGCAGCTGAAGAGGACAGGGCAAGATTGAGACACTACGGGTGGCAATTACAGTCCACGAGGGCGGAGCAGGGCTAACGGGGTATTTAAGGCTGCTGATAGGGGCTAACGGGATATTTAAAGCTGCTGGTCAGGGCTAACGGGAAATTTAAAGCTGCTGGTCAGGGCTAACGGGATATTTAAAGCTGCTGGTCGGGGCTAATGGGGTATTTAAGGCTGCTGATCGGGGCTAATGGGATATTTAAAGCTGCTGATCAGGGCTAACGCGATATTTAAAGCTGCTGATCAGGGCTAACGGGATATTTAACGCTGCTGGTCGGGGCTAATGGGGTATTTAAGGCTGCTGATCGGGGCTAATGGGATATTTAAAGCTGCTGATCAGGGCTAAGGGGATATTTAAAGCTGCTGATCAGGGCTAATGGGGTATTTAAAGCTGCTGGTCAGGGCTAATGGGGTATTTAAAGCTTCTGATCAGGGCTAACGGGATATTTAAAGCTGCTGGTCAGGGCTAATGGGGTATTTAAAGCTTCTGATCGGGGCTAACGGGATATTTAAAGCTGCTGGACAGGGCTAATGGGGTATTTAAAGCTGCTGGTCAGGGCTAACGGGATATTTAAAGCTGCTGGTCAGGGCTAATGGGGTATTTAAAGCTTCTGATCAGGGCTAACGGGATATTTAAAGCTGCTGGTCAGGGCTAACGGGATATTTAAAGCTGCTGGTCAGGGCTAATGGGGTATTTAAAGCTGCTGATTGGGACTAACAGGATATTTAAAGCTGCTGGTCAGGGCTAATGGGGTATTTAAAGCTTCTGATCAGGGCTAACGGGATATTTAAAGCTGCTGGTCAGGGCTAATGGGGTATTTAAAGCTGCTGATTGGGACTAACAGGATATTTAAAGCTGCTGATCAGGGCTAACAGGATATTTAAAGCTGCTGATTGGGACTAACAGGATATTTAAAGCTGCTGATCAGGGCTAACAGGATATTGAAAGCTGCTGGTCGGATGAATTCAACGTCTGACAAACAGTCATCTGATTATAATTAATATTATCCCTGTCAGACACCGCTGGGTTCAGAGGTTCTGTTCTGGTTTCAGAAGTTCTGTTCAGCATGCAGTGACAAAGACGATGAGTCATGTTGAAGAAAATCAAATTTAGTTTCTGTTAAATAAGAAACAAACATCAAATATAAAAATAAATATTTACAACACTTATTTAGACAAAGCTAGCTCACTTTGTTGAAGCCAGCTAGCTTCACCTACCTTTGACTTACCTGGACTCACCCGTTCTTTGTGGTCCAGTGGGTTCATGTCAGGGCACAGAGGGACTTTTAGATCCACAAGTTGTGAGTTCGAATCCCGCTCAGAGCAGCACTGAGGAGAAATAATCTACTTTAACTAAGTGAACTTTACTCCAGTATTTTATTTTCATAAACTCTCTGAACACTAACGTGTTAAAATCACCTGACAGGTGTGACACGTCAACACGATGATTAAACACCAGGAAGTTGACACAGGTGAGTCTTGAACTGTCACAATAAAAGCGTACTCTAAATAAAAGACACTGAACTGTGGATGTTTCCCTACGATTGGCTGATATTACAACAAAGACAACAAGTACAAACCATAAATATATAAATATATACTGGCTGAAGTCTGTTTACGTTTGAACTGATCAGCTGTTAAATGTTTATTTTAAACAGATTGTTTCAAACTAACCGTCTGATGTCAGACAACAACAATAATAATAACAATAATAACATGTCGTCTTTCTTTGTCTTTTGTTCTCTTGTTGTTGTTGTTGCAGCTCGTGGACACAGAAAATAATAAAATAATCCAGCATGAAATATTTCATGGATAAACATCTCCTTCATTCACTGCAGGCTTTATTCAGCCGGCACCAATTATTTAGATCCACGTCCAGATTTCATGATGACGACTAAATGTTCCACACTCACTGTTAAATACATCATTTAGTATTATTGTTATTATTATTGTTGTTGTCTGACATCAGACGGTTAGTTTGAAACAATCTGTTTAAAATAAACATTTAACAGCTGATCAGTTCAAATGTAAACAGACTTCAGCCAATATATATTTATATATTTATATATTTATGGTTTGTACTTGTTGTCTTTGTTGTAATATCAGCCAATCGTAGCAGGGCAGGTCTGTGTGAAACATCCACAGTTCAGTGTCTTTTATCTAGAGTACGCTTTTATTGTGACAGTTCAAGACTCACCTGTGTCAACTTCCTGCTGTTTAATCATCATGTTGACGTCTCACACCTGTCAGGTGATTTTAACACGTTAGTGTTCAGAGAGTTTATGAAAATAAAATACTGGAGTAAAGTTCACTTATTTAAAGTAGATTATTTCTCCTCAGTGCTGCTCTGAGCGGGATTCGAACTCTCAACCTGTGGATCTAAAAGTTCCTCTGTGACCTGACATGAACCCACTGGACCAGTGAAGATGTAGGAGGACATGAGGAGCAGTGAGCAGTGGACCATGTGGTCCAAAAGGACATGGAGACGTGGTTCTCCTTCTACATGATGAGACAAACAAAGTGAAGAACAGAAATGTTCTTCAGCAGCTCTATCAGGACTGATGGAGGAGAATCTTCAGCATGATTCCTCCCCTCAATCTGATCCTGGTTCTTCTTCTTCATCAGTACTGAAGATGGTCCAGTGGGGAAGGACGCCGACCGCCAACGTGGAGACGTGAGATCCAACCTCGGCTCCGACAACCTGAGGTACACTAAAACTCAAAAACCAAACAAACGTGTCGCGTCGCGTCGCGTCGCGTCGCGTCGCGTTCATTTCTCGTTGTGAATTTCCGTCAACTTTCTCTGATTTCAACACAGACGACCATCGAGGGAACAAAGAACAGGTGAGTCAAAGGTAAGTGAAGCTAGCTGGCTTCAACAAAGTGAGCTAGCTTTGTCTAAATTATTTTTAATTATTGTGAATATTTGATGTTTGTTTCTTATTTAATAGAAACTAAACTTGATTTTCTTTAACATGACTCATTGTCTTCGTCACTGCATGCTAAGGTTCTCGTGGCATCTTGTCCTGTGGTCTCGTTCCAAACGCTCTGACAGCGTTGGCGTGGACGTGCAGCGAGGCATGTTGGCAGTAAATAAATAGCAGTTAAATAAAAAGCTGCACCTTTCCACAGAGGAGACAATTCATCAGGGAGCGTTTTAAACATTTCAGAGTTTAATCGTCTGCAGTTTGAAGTGTCTTCCTCTTAATTGACGCCCTCGTCTTGGTTCAAACGCCGCTCGCTGATCCCTCGAGGATCACATTAAACATTGTTTGAGCTGCTGACTTTCTTTGACGAGTTTCTCTGCAAGCTTTAAAGAATATTATGAAGTGAGAGCGGCCGACTGCAGCTGCAGCGTTCACACAGACTAGGTCTGGAAATGACAAAATGTCTGGCGTGTTTTTAGGACGTGCTCTCTGAGCGTGATCTCACATGATTCATCTCACATGATCTGAAGATGTTCCTCTCAGGCGTCGACACATTTCTGTCACGCTGTCGTCAGGCAGCAACCTGTCTGCCAGCTCTGTTCAAATCTCGCCTGTAAGACCCCCTGATGCAGAATTACAACAGTTTTTGTTGTCCCCAAAAAAACCTATAATTTTTTTTGTTTGTTTTGGTTCAGCCACATTAACATGCTCATTGGGTCCTCCTCCAGTCTCACAATGCTATTGGGTCATACGTTTGTATATAAGGCCTGCCCTCAGGTCAAGAAGTCACACAAGCTCCAGACTTTTGATTGAGCATCATCCCTTCAATTTACTGGACTGGATTCATCTGACTGAAGTAAGTAAAATGCTTATTACAGTGTCTAGAACATGTACATATGTAGTTATTGTGGAAAATACTACACATACTACTTTTTATCTAGAGCTTGTTTTGTAATTGTTGCAGTATTCCAACGTTGGGTGAATGTGGTAGTCAAAACAGCCCTGTTTCTGAGAGGAACGTCTTGAGAGGAACTTCAATTAAAATGTTCCCAATATAACTTTAAACTACACATGATTTACACATTCTAGCCCTTAGCCTTATATTGGATTACATATATTATTGTATTAGAAACTAATGTGCAAAGATATATTGCCATATCTAATCATTTTCATTTACTTATAATGATTCCTAACCACCTTCAACACTCAGTATTTTCCCCTTATCACAGAAAGCAGGACTTTCTAACAAAGAAATTCTGTTCGTGCACGTCTGCCCTTTGTCTTGGCTGTTGATAAGAAAATGTTCCTATCAATTCATAGTCAAAGCAGTTGTGGGGATGCTTGGAGGGGCATTTTTTGCATTGTTCTGGAACAGGTGCTAATGTTCAGGAATGTAAGGTGTGGTTGTAAGTTGGAGGCTACATGCATTCCTGTTAGGATGATAATCAGAGTTTACAATTGGTCGGCCATACAGTATTGTGTGACCAGTGAAATGTGTGAATAGGTTACTTGGTACAAATGGCTGGAACCCGTATGTATTGGGAGACTGATACACGGCACCCCATTGTTGCTGATGTGATGTCACGCAACAGATTCCAATCTCTGTTGACAACATTACATTTTGTGAACAATTTGACGGTGTCAGAGATTGAAAAGAGGGACAAACTCTGGAAACTCAGACCATGGCTTGACTCATTCAGAGAGAAATGCCTGCAGGTGGTACCAGAAGAGCACAATTCTGTGGATGAGATGATGATTCCTTTCAAGGGGAAGTTCAGCAGCATCTAGCAGTATAAGCAGGGGTTCAAAGTATGGGTGAGAGCTGGAATCTCTGGCATGATGCTTGACTTTGATGTTTACCAAGGGAGCAACAATGGAATGAGTCAAATCTGAACTTGGATTGTCAGGTGATGTTGTGATGAAGCTTGCCTCCACACTTCCAAAGGGTCAGAACTACAAGATCTACACAGACAACTACTTCACCTCTTCCATTGGTAGTGAAGCTCCTTGAACATGGAATCCATTATATGGGAACAGCCAGGCAGGTACGCCTACCCAACTGCAACCTTGAAGATGAGAAGAGCTTGAAGAAGAAGGGTAGCGGAAGCTTTGACTACAGAGTGGAGGGGAAACACAACATCTGTGCTGTCAAATGGTATGACAACAGGGCAGTCACACTTGTGTCATCCTTCGCTGGACCAGAACTTGTGCAGGAGATTCAACGCTGGGACAAAGCCACCAAAACCTACATTGATGTTGAAAGGCCTTACGTTGTGGGTACCTACAACAAATACATGGGAGGTGTGGATTTGTTGGACTTGTTTACAGCAAAATACAAGTTTGCCCTGAAATCCCGGCCTCGGTACATGTACATCTTCTGGCACACCATCACCCTCGCCATGGTCAACGCCTGGCTCCTCTACAAGCGGCACTGCCAAGCTCTCAAGATGCCAGAGAAGGAGATACTGAACATGCATCCTCTCTCATTCTGGTAAGAATCTATTTCTGCTATTTGCCATGTTTGTGATATCTTTGACTTGTATCTTCATGCATTTTTGACATGTACATGAATTTATTATTAATATTAATACTGATTCTTCTCTTTTCAAATCAGGTGGACACAACACTCAAAACTCTGAAGAGAGGACGACCGTCTTCAGGCAACGGGAGCTCAGCCGCAGCAGGGAGTCCTTTGAATGCTGGGAAGAGACCATCTTCAGGTGATGGGAGTCCAAACGGTCCCTCTTCCAAGAAATCATGTGCACACCCCCCACTGGATGTGCGCAAGGACCTAACTGGACATTTCCCAATGAAGGTGAAGAGAGGACGCTGCAGACATTGCAGTAAAGGGTATACTAATACCCATTGCAGCAAGTGCGATGTTCGCCTCTGTTTTTCAGAGGACAAGAACTGTTTCTGGTCTATCAGTGTAAATAAATGTCAAAGTTCTTGTTGTTGGAATAAATGACTGTTCATAACAACATGACTGAGATTATTTTTCATGTTATACTGTTCTGGGACAAAAGCAAAACCCTGCAAATGAATCCTTAGTTCTGTATTGTTGTTCAGACAATGAGTACAAATACAGGAGATCCTGCTCCCCATTTAGCCCAGTGTTGCAATATTACACATATAATAATATAATATAATATAATATAATATAATATTACACATTTCCGTAAAAACTTACAAAAACATATATTTTTTTTAAAAACACTTCATTTTCAGGCCTCCTACAACAACATCTGAATGGTTGATTTTTTTTTTTTTTCAGTGTTTTTCTATATTTGGGTTTTACAGGGTTAAATGAAGTCAGAGTGATCTCTAAAGACTCACAGACTGAACAACAGACACCTCCAGTCTGTGCTGCATTTAAACTGCATGACAACAGACAGGCAGGCAGGCTCATTTTAAAACATTAATAATTATTAATAATATTTAAGGTTTTATATGAAATTCATTTTTTTCTCTTTCCTGTCGACGCTGAAGCGTCACGATGACATTAAACCCTAAAATATACTGAACATAGAAAATATGAGAGTATACACACACAAAAATAATAAATCACAAAAATGAATCAAGAAAAATGTTTTGAGGAGGAAAGTTAAAAATCCAACAAGAAGTCTGTGACCGAACATTTAAAGGCTTAAATACACACTGTCACTGTTCTACCACAGCTGCTGTTAGCTCAGTTTGATAGCTGGTGATGGAGAAGAGAGTGAAGAGGACGTTGACGGAGGAAGCTAAGAAGAGAAAAGGAGAGAGTGAGCGAGCAAGAAGCCGCCGGACAAGAGTAAATCTGGGACTGACTTTTAGTGGTTGGTGAGAGCTTGGTGAAATAAAAGGCTGAAAGACAGACGCCGAGCTGGGCTGACTGCTGTTGGACTAGTCAGTAATATTAGCTGGCTGCTATGTCTGCTGTTGGTGACTCTTTCTTTTTTTTTTTTTAAGATTTTTTTTTTGGGCCTTTTCAAGCTTTTTTTGATAGAGACAGCTGAAGAGTGACAGGAATGTGGGGGAATGACATGCAGGAAAGAGCCACAGGTCAGATTCGAACCCTGGGCCACCGCGGCAGGGACTGAGCCTTCACACATGGGACGGCTGCTCTACCAACTGAGCTAAACAACACCCTGATTGTTGGTGACTCTTTCTATCTGAATGACAGCTGACAGATCTCCGTGTGCAGTCCACAGGTTCAATTCCTAATCCGTGTTTATGACTCGGCTAAATAAAGATAAACCTGATCGGACCGTCTGCTTCAGGTCCATCACACGCTGACGAGCTGAGCCTCATCAGTCTGTCCGTTAGTCAAATCTGTGCTGATTAAAGTCGTTAGCGGAGTCTCAGCAGTGTAATTAAAGAAAAACAGTGTGCACCGACAAACGGTGTCATGTGTTCCTCTGGACCAGCTGGTCCCGTGACCCATACTGAGCCGGGTCGGATGGAGCACAGCCTTGTAACGCTGCACTCAGTCCTGAAGGGTTTCTGTGGATTTACACCCTGAATCTGACCGTCACGGACACGCGTGTTCACATGTATGTTTGACACACAAACGGGTCGATGCACTCACTCCATGCAGACTCTTCGTGAACGGTCCCCCAGAAAACAGCCTCGCTCTGGGCAGAGCGAGCCGGGTCAGTCCCTCTGTTCACTGATGGACATGAAGTTAATCTACGGTAAGCGCCTCATTACCGTACATCAAACCAACGCGGGATAAAGCCACTTCCTGTCCGCCGTGTTCCCGTTCCCATTAATGACGTTCAGAGGCCTCGCCGCTGAAAACGTGCTGCTCCGATTACACCGCCGTGGAAGGAACAGCCCACCAAATAGCGCTGTCAGCCCTCGGGTTTAATTGCTTTGGCACCGGTGCCAACTCTAATCACCTGTCACGGCGAACAACAGCTGCATCTGTTTACACGTCTGTCAGAGCGCCGGCGGCGGAGGGCTCGACCCCGGACACAGAAGGTCACATGTCCTCCTGATATGGAAGTCAGTGGCTCTGCGGGGAGGACGGGGGAGGACACGGGGCGATCCCGGGGAGGTCAAAGATCATTATTATTCATGAACATGAAACCAAATAAACACCTGATTAATAATTACTTTAATTATCGAGCAATATCTGGATTATTTATTTTATTTATTTTTAATTTGATGATAAAGCACAAAAATAATTAAACATAGAAACAAAAACAAATAAATTTAAAGAAAGCTGTTAGATTTTTTACATTCTTCTTATTTTGATTATATCACTGCAATAATCCCCAACAAACACAGAAACAGCTGAAACCTCCATAAGTCAACAAACAATAAACTATAAACACAAAAAATAAAATGTAAATGTAACATAAATATATAAATATAAACATGTTGAAGAAAAATAAGAAATAAATCTTTATGATTTATGAACAGCTGTCTGTATGATTAGTCTTTAGGAGGAACCAATGAGCTGAGAGACACAGACAGGAAGTCAGACAGTATTTAGAGACGGACCAACATTTATTTTATTCATAAATAAAATAAAAATTCATCTACTTCCTGCTTTGCTTGAGTGCAGACGCTTCACTCTTTTGCTCTCCGCTTTTACTCTCTTTTTTTCTTTTTTTCCATTGAAATTCTTTCCTTTTGCAAAAATATTTACGAAAAGTGGGTCCTGGATACCTACATATCACTGGGAGCTTAATTTTTGATAGTTACCGAAGGCTTCCACTATTATTTTAAACTATTTTACTTTGTGAGTGTGGCTTATCAGTAGTACAAGCCTCCGCTATCGTGACTGGGAGCTTGAGCTAACAGAAGCTAATTAGCAGCAAGATGCCTCCCTTTTCCATGGATGATTACCACAAACTGCTCCAGAAGATAGCAGTACTGCAAACAAAAATTCATCAGCTCGAAGTGAACGTGGAGATTAATGGACATTATGGGAATGAAACTACTCTGCCGATATCCCAAAACACTGAAAGGGAACAGGCTAACAGAAAGCTAACTGGCACCACCAAGACGCGGCAGGAGCCAGGTGTAAATGGCAGTAAAGCAACCTGTCCTCCCTGGAACTCTCTTGGTGCAAAGCCAAAGCACTACAAATCGCCTCCCTCAGATATGGGAAGACGGTTATCAGCAGAACCCAGCACCCGGAGACTCATTATGACACCGAGTGGCCTGCACTGCCATCACACAGGAATGTCTCTTCAACCCCAGTACCAAGGAGAAAGCAACCATGGACCGAGGCTACTACAAAAACGAAGAGCAAATTGTCCCAAGACGCAGGGATTCTACTAGAGAACAGATTTGCTCCACTTTCACATAACCCTGACTCCCCAAAAGAAGGCTCATCTCCCAGCACCAGAGAAAGGTATGAGGCTAAATCTTATGCTAAAAGGCTACCGAAAGAGCTAACCACTGGGCCTCAAACTCTGATAGTGGGTGACGGAGCTGTGAATGAAATAAAACGATTTTGCACCAAGAAAAACACCAAAGTACTCTGTTTTACCAACGACATGGTGTCTGATATCTCAAAGAAGATCCTAAACATTGCTGCTGAGCATCCGACACTGAAATCTCTCATCATACACACAGGAGCCCTTGATGTTGTGAAGCAACAATCGGAGGTATTAAAACAAGATTTTATTGATCTGATGAACAAAGTTCGGTGTTTAAATACTGAGGTGTTTTTCAGTGGACCCCTACCGACAGTTCGGCGAGGAGATGAGAGATTCAGCAGGCTGATGATGCTAAACAGATGGCTCAAAGACACGAGTGCCGCTCAATCACTGAACTTTAGTGACAATTTCAACATATTTTGGGGACGGAGGCACCTCTTCAAGGCAGATGGATTTTGCCTTAACAAGTCAGGAGTACAGCTGCTAAGCTCCAACATTTTTTATTCTCTGCGTCAGACACCAGCAGCCCCTGTCAAGGACAAGAGGCAAGACAAGCCAAAACAACAGATAAGACGGCGCTCTGGTGAGGGCGCTGAGATAAGGACTGACCACGGAGGACAGCGGATCCAGAAAGAACCTGCAACATCATCATCCTCACCCCAACAAGAGGAGTCTCCCCCAACCCCAACAGCACAACAATTGGAGTCTCCCCCAGCCCCAACAGCACAACAATTGGAGACTCCCAACCTTCACCCCCCCAGACCCCACCCAGCCCCCAACTCTCTCCACTCAGTCTGGACTCCCCACTTCTGGATTTCACCGACAGGATGAAGAGCCTTGTCAATATTGGAATCCAACTAACACCACGCCAAAATCCCATATTTTCCCCCATTAACCTCCCCCATCGTCCAGCCCCTCCCACTCCACCACCTCGGAAAGCACTCTCGACCAAAAGTCACCGAGCCCCTCCACCTCCTCTGAATCATATCTGTGAGTCTGACTGATATGTGCCGGGTCCAGGCTGCAATACTGATATCAACAATGTTCTTCCCCAGGAACAGTCAGGGCCCTATGGAGTTCAGGCAGTTTTCTTAATCCCTGTGATGACAGGTAACAGAAAAGTGGTTAAACTGCTGAGAAATAAAAAGGGTTCAATTAAATCTACCAATCTATTGAGTATAGCTTGCCAACCCCGAAACTCACCGGTGTCTCCTGTTATCTCCACAAGGTTAGCCCTACTCAATATCAGATCACTAGCCAACAAATCTCTGTTAGTAAATGACATCATTTTGACCTATAATCTAGACTTTTTACTTCTTAGTGAAACATGGCTGACTGAATGTAACTGTGCTACCATTCTCAATGAGGCAGCACCAGCAAATTTCAGTTTTATGAATAAGTGTCGAAGTGGTAAGAAGGGCGGTGGAGTTGCTGCCATTTTTAAATCAGTATTTCAGTGCAAGGAAACTTTATTTGGTGATTTTAGCTCTTTTGAATATCTCTGTTTTTTAGTAAAGGGAGATCCAAAAGTTATTTTTCTAATCATTTATAGACCACCAAAATACCCAGGAAAATTCTTTGATGAGTTTGCTGAACTGCTGTCAGTTATCTGCACTGACTACAACTTTTTTATCATAACGGGGATTTTAACATTCACATAGACAAAACCATGGACACAAATGCCAAAGAACTTTGTTCTCTACTTGACACTTTTGGCCTCTGCCAACATGTGAAAGGGCCCACACACACTCGAGGCCACGCTCGGATCTGGTTATCTCTAAAGGTGTTGACATTTTTTCTGTTGATATTAAGGACTTGGCTCTTTCTGATCATTTCTGTGTGTTCTTTGACTTACAGATAACTCCAAACATTCAGTCAACCTCTGTGTCTGTTAGAAAAAGGTACATCAATGAGAATACCAGTGCTAAGTTTATGGAGGCTATAGCTATGTCACCAACTGTGAGTGCAGAGACAGTTGATGAACTCTTGGATAATTTCAACTCGAAAATCTCAAATGTCATGGATACTGTTGCACCTATTAAAACTAAGATGACTTTGAGCAGACAGAGAACGCCATGGAGGAACACTATGATGGTAAAGGCTTTGAAAACAGAATGCAGGAAAGCAGAGCGTAAATGGAGAAAAACTAAACTTCAAATTCACCATGACCTCTACAAACAAAGTATTTTTAATTTTAACCACGGGTTACTCAAGGCTAGACAGCAACACTTATCTGAAATGATTAATAAGAACATCAACAACACTCGCACTCTGTTTGCTATGGTTGATAAGCTTACCACCCCCCCAAAAGAGATAGTTTCAGAACTTTCTTCCACAGATAAATGCAATGAATTTGCCTGCTTTTTCAATGAAAAAATCAAATCTATAAGGCTAAATATCAACACAAATCAGCAAAATAATAAAATGACGCAATCCTTAAAACCACCTAGGAATAAATCAGCTATGATGTCAGAATTTAATACAGTCGACCAAAAAACCATAGAGCAAACAGTTCAGCATCTTAAACCATCAACATACTGTCTTGACACAATGCCATCTGACTTTTTTAAAACTATTGTAAGCTCTGTCCAAACAGATCTGCAACAAATAATTAATTGCTCACTTCAATCAGGCACGTTTCCTAAACCCCTAAAAGTAGCTGCCATCAAACCACTCTTAAAAAAGAGAACGCTGGATGCTTCCATGTTAACCAACTACAGACCAATCTCAAATCTTCCTTTCATAGCCAAGATCATTGAGAAAGTGTTTTTTAATCAACTCAGCAACTTCTTGAACTCAAATGGACTTTTTGACAAATTTCAATCAGGCTTCACCACAGTACAGAAACAGCTCTCATTAGAGTGTTGAATGACATAAGGTTGAACACTGACTCAGGCAAGGTGTCAGTTCTAGTCCTGTTGGATCTCAGTGCTGCGTTCGACACTGTGGATCACAGTATACTGCTGAACAGGTTGGAAACCTGGGCAGGACTCAGTGAAACAGTCCTAGAATGGTTCAGGTCCTACTTGGAGGAGCGGAGTTATTTTGTGACCATTGGACGTTATCAATCCGATCGAGTGGCTATGACATATGGAGTTCCTCAGGGGTCAGTCCTTGGACCCCTTCTGTTCAGCCTATATATGCTGCCTTTGGGTCAAATTCTGCAGAATTCTAATGTCAACTATCATAGTTATGCAGACGACACACAGATATATCTTGCACTGTCTCCAGATGACTGCAGTCAAATAGAGTCATTGTGTCACTGTTTAGAGCAAGTCAGAAATTGGATGAACCAAAATTTCCTTCAGTTAAATCAAGAAAAAACTGAGGTCATTGTTTTTGGCAATAAAGAGAAGAGGGTTACTGTCAGTAAACACCTTGAGTCACTGTCTCTAGAAACTAAACACCAAGTCCGAAACCTTGGCGTGCTGATAGACTCAGATCTGACCTTCAATAGTCATATCAAATCAGTCACCAAAACAGCCTTTTATCAACTTAAGAACATATCCAGAATTAAGGGCTTTATGTCCCAAACTGATCAGGAGAAGCTGATTCATGCCTTCATCTCCAATAGACTCGACTACTGTAACGGTCTTCTGATTGGACTCCCCCAAAAAAGTATCAAACAGCTGCAGCTCATCCAGAACGCTGCAGCTCGAGTTTTAACCAGAACAAAGAAATCAGAGCATATCACCCCAGTTCTCAAGTC
>JADEYK010001365.1:4792500-4950000 GCA_015710095.1 Argyrosomus japonicus | reverse complement strand
TTCACTACATTTATCTGACAGCTCAGATTTATTCACAAACATTTTAAATTTGACGTGTTCAACAATTAATAAACCTGAAAATGTTCTTTCATATTAAAATGTCAGTGATGACAATGATGATTTAAAATACAGTTTGAGTAATGAGTAAAGTATGAACGTGTTGCAGAACAAAATAAAAAATACCTCTCTGATCTCTGACCTGACCGTGTAAATGTACTCTAATTATTACATGAAATTCTGATGTATTTGTATTCATACTGCATATCAGTACTTTATACTTTACTACATTTACATACTGATAATTATATTTACATTCAGATTAATAAAATAAAATAAAATAAAATAAAAACAAATCAATGATGGTCAATAAAACTGTTTTATATTATTTAATTAAAATGAGCTCCATTTTTCAAAGCTGCAACATCAAAGTGATGAACACGTGAACAACAACAACAACAACAATAAGAAGAAGAACATTATTATTATTACATATCTTATAGTAATAATAACAATAGTAATAATATTGTGTAGTATTTTTACTTTTGGTACTGTGAGTATATTTTGATGTCGATACGTTGTTATATTTTAAATGCAGTACTTTAACTTGTCACAGAGTATTTGTGCACTGTGGTAGTACTTTGACCAGTCACAGGTTAACGTGTATCCATGGTAATGCCTTAATGCACATACATGAACAGTCGATCATGCTGCGTGTTCATCAGTGTACCTGCAGAGACGTTCACACGTGTTCATCAGCTGCCCTCTAGTGTCACATGAAAGACTCACGGATCGGATCAGGCCTGAACTTCTGAGAGCTGCAGAGAAAATGTGTTTATTAAAACATATGTATTAAAATATGTTTATTAAAACATATGTATAAAAAACATATGTATTAAAATATGTTTATAAAAATATATATTTATTACAGGATGTTGGACTGTGGAGGACAGACGTACAGACAGACACCACATCTTGTCTGTCTGTCTGATTTATTCAGATGATGTGTGACATGTCTGCTCTGAGCTGAGCTGCTGCTCCTCCACCCTGCATGTGGAGGTGAAATCTGCCTTTATTACAATGTGAGCCGGGCGGAGGTGAAGAGGGTCCGTGCTCGTCTGGTTCTGGACTTGACAGCCGTTGCGTGGAGGCGGGCACGGCCCGTTGAACAAAAGGTCGGCAGGCATGATGATTTCAACAACAGGCTGACTCTCTGACAGACGCTCGCCGTCCCAGCGTGAAGAGATGAGGCGGGGTCAAAGGTCATGGCTGGTAGAGGCAGCAGTGATGGGAGACTGTCACGGCCCGGTGAGCCCGACATGCAGACTGAACTCATTCTGTCCACACAGCACTCAGCTCGGCCTGCTAAATGAGATCCATTCAGATTCATGAAAGGCAGACGTCTGACAGCACGTCTGTCAAAGGTACCGCCGAGCCATCAGCGAGCCATCACGGCGAGCCATCAGACCGCCACGCTGCTCATAAACATGTAAAGTCAGGTCAGAAGAAGTCCTCAAATTGGCCTGACGTCTCCCAGAAAGGTTGTCAGGGTAACAAGATGATGGAAATGAGCTAAGAGAGAGCTGATGGACGAACACGTGTGACACATGACGTAGGATGTTTCTATGTTATATTTATGTTTCTATATGTTATATTTATGTTTCTATATGTTATATTATGTTTCTTTATGTTATGTTATGTTTATATATGTTATATTATGTTTCTATATGTTATATTTATGTTTCTATATGTTATATTTATGTTTCTTTATGTTATATTATGTTTCTATATGTTATATTTATGTTTCTTTATGTTATGTTATGTTTATATATGTTATATTATGTTTCTGTATGTTATATTTATGTTTCTGTATGTTATATTTATGTTTCTTTATGTTATGTTATGTTTATATATGTTATATTATGTTTCTGTATGTTATATTATGTTTCTGTATGTTATATTTATGTTTCTTTATGTTATGTTATGTTTATATATGTTATATTATGTTTCTTTATGTTATGTTATGTTTATATATGTTATATTATGTTTCTATATGTTATATTTATGTTTCTATATGTTATATTTATGTTTCTTTATGTTATATTATGTTTCTATATGTTATATTTATGTTTCTTTATGTTATGTTATGTTTATATATGTTATATTATGTTTCTGTATGTTATATTTATGTTTCTGTATGTTATATTTATGTTTCTTTATGTTATGTTATGTTTATATATGTTATATTATGTTTCTGTATGTTATATTATGTTTCTGTATGTTATATTTATGTTTCTTTATGTTATGTTATTTTTATATATGTTATATTATGTTTCTGTATGTTATATTATGTTTCTGTATGTTATATTATGTTTCTGTATGTTATATTTATGTTTCTTTATGTTATGTTATGTTTATATATGTTATATTATGTTTCTGTATGTTATATTTATGTTTCTTTATGTTATGTTATGTTTATATATGTTATATTATGTTTCTGTATGTTATATTATGTTTCTGTATGTTATATTTATGTTTCTTTATGTTATGTTATGTTTATATATGTTATATTATGTTTCTGTATGTTATATTATGTTTCTGTATGTTATATTATGTTTCTGTATGTTATATTTATGTTTCTTTATGTTATGTTATGTTTATATATGTTATATTATGTTTCTGTATGTTATATTTATGTTTCTTTATGTTATGTTATGTTTATATATGTTATATTATGTTTCTGTATGTTATATTATGTTTCTGTATGTTATATTATGTTTCTTTATGTTATATTATGTTTCTATATGTTATATTTATGTTTCTGTAAGTTATATTTATGTTTCTTTATATTTGTAGTTAAATACATTTTGATTTAACTAGAAATATATAATAATATATATATAATAAAAAATCTTTTATCTGTGGAGTGAGAATAAAAACATGTTTTGTTTGTGTAAATAAAACATAAAAGCTTCTAAAACTACATTTCCCACAGGTCTCCTCACCCGGCGCATGCGTGTTTTCAGCATAGCGACATGTTATGTTTTCAGTAGCAACCGTCAGTCCGGAGCTAATAAAGTGATTTAAAGGTAAGAAACGTTTAAAAGTGTGTTTGAAGACGTGTTTATGTCAGGTATCAACACACATACGTCACTACTTCATTAACATAATTAGCTGCGTTAGCTAAGATAAGTATTTAGCTGCGGAGGTTAGCAGGCTAACGGAGCTAACGGAGCTAACGGAGCTAACGATCTGACAACAACAAACAGAAAAACCTCTCTTATTCTACGTCACACATCATGTTGTGACGTACATTTTCCCGCCCACGGGTCTGAATTATTTCATTTATCTCATGTTTAGTTTAAATCCGTGCACAGGAAGTGACGTCAGACTCGTTCAAACTGTCCGCTACTTGTTCACGCAGACACACGTTTCATGTATGTTCGCCTCATGTGAAGCACACACAGCAGCTCATACATGTTCACGTGTTTACTGTAATATGAAGTTATATTAATGTGACTATGAACTGTTTATCTATTCTCAGATTGAAACATGTCCACTCTGCTGGACGACACCGCTGCTGATGTTCCTGTCAGAGACTTCACAGACAACCTGTCCAGACCAGGTACAGACAACCTACAGACAACCTACAGACAACACACAGACAACCTACAGACAACATACAGACAACATACAGACAACACACAGACAACCTACAGACAACACACAGACAACCTGTCCAGACCAGGTACAGACAACCTACAGACAACATACAGACAACATACAGACAACACACAGACAACCTACAGACAACATACAGACAACCTACAGACAACATACAGACAACACACAGACAACCTACAGACAACACACAGACAACACACAGACAACACACAGACAACCTACAGACAACATGTCCAGACCAGGTACAGACAACCTACAGACAACATACAGACAACACACAGACAACCTACAGACAACCTACAGACAACCTACAGACAACATACAGACAACACACAGACAACCTGTCCAGACCAGGTACAGACAACCTACAGACAACACACAGACAACCTACAGACAACACACAGACAACCTACAGACAACACACAGACAACCTACAGACAACATACAGACAACATACAGACAACATACAGACAACCTGTCCAGACCAGGTACAGACAACCTACAGACAACACACAGACAACCTACAGACAACATACAGACAACATACAGACAACCTACAGACAACCTACAGACAACACACAGACAACCTGTCCAGACCAGGTACAGACAACCTACAGACAACATACAGACAACACACAGACAACCCACAGACAACATACAGACAACCCACAGACAACCTACAGACAACACACAGACAACCTACAGACAACCTACAGACAACCTATAGACAACATACAGACAACACACAGACAACCTACAGACAACCTACAGACAACACACAGACAACCTGTCCAGACCAGGTACAGACAACCTACAGACAACCTACAGACAACACACAGACAACATACAGACAACCTACAGACAACCTACAGACAACCTACAGACAACATACAGACAACCTACAGACAACCTACAGACAACCTACGGACAACCTACGGACAACATACGGACAACCTACAGACAACCTACGGACAACATACGGACAACATACGGACAACCTACAGACAACCTACAGACAACCTACAGACAACATACAGACAACATACAGACAACCTACAGACAACCTACGGACAACATACGGACAACCTACAGACAACCTACAGACAACATACAGACAACATACAGACAACACACAGACAACCTACAGACAACACACAGACAACCTGTCCAGACCAGGTACAGACAACCTACAGACAACATACAGACAACATACAGACAACACACAGACAACCTACAGACAACATACAGACAACATACAGACAACACACAGACAACCTACAGACAACACACAGACAACCTGTCCAGACCAGGTACAGACAACCTACAGACAACACACAGACAACCTACAGACAACATACAGGCAACATACAGACAACACACAGACAACCTACAGACAACATACAGACAACATACAGACAACACACAGACAACATACAGACAACATACAGACAACATACAGACAACACACAGACAACACACAGACAACATACAGACAACACACAGACAACCTACAGACAACATACAGACAACATACTGACAACACACAGACAACATACAGACAACATACAGACAACAGACAGACAACATACAGACAACACACAGACAACCTACAGACAACCTACAGACAACATACAGACAACACACAGACAACCTACAGACAACATACAGACAACACACAGACAACCTACAGACAACATACAGACAACACACAGACAACCTACAGAGAACACACAGACAACCTGTCCAGACCAGGTACAGACAACCTACAGACAACACACAGACAACCTACAGACAACATACAGACAACATACAGACAACCTACAGACAACATACAGACAACACACAGACAACCTACAGACAACATACAGACAACACACAGACAACCTACAGACAACACACAGACAACCTACAGACAACACACAGACAACATACAGACAACATACAGACAACCTACAGACAACATACAGACAACACACAGACAACCTACAGACAACATACAGACAACATACAGACAACATAAAGACAACACACAGACAACCTACAGACAACATACAGACAACACACAGACAACCTACAGACAACACACAGACAACATACAGACAACATACAGACAACACACAGACAACCTACAGTAGAGGTAAGATCGGGCCTAAAAAATCCAGCCCGACCCGACCCAGGCCCGCAGGCATTAAAGCCCGACCCAGCCCGAGCCCGACCAATTAACTTGATTTGCAGGCCCGAGCCCGAAGCAAACCCGAAATTTCAATTTATCCCATAGTATTTTTGGCAGAAAAAAACGCAAGATTTTTTAAGATTAAAATAATCTACATATTTTTATGATCATGATAAATGCATTTACACAACGAAATAACGCTGGAACACAGAATAAGAGGCCAGACAATGAGAGTGAAAGAGAGATCTTGCGCCTCCTGTTTAGTAGTAGTTATATAGCAATTACCTTACGGCGCCGCCTTCTCTGTTTTATCCAAATTATTTATTTACAACAAGTATTCCTTAGTTTAGTATCCACACATCGTTTTAGTATACATTTTTATAAACATATATTTATTTAAAAAAAAGTCAGCGAGAGAGAAGCCCGAGCCCGGCCCGACCCGAACGTAATGATTGACATTTTAGACCCGACCCGACCCGAATTTCGGGCCGGGTCGGGCTCGGGCTCGGGCTCGGGCTAAAGATCTTACCTCTAACCTACAGACAACATACAGACAACACACAGACAACCTACAGACAACATACAGACAACACACAGACAACCTACAGACAACACACAGACAACCTACAGACAACATACAGACAACATACAGACAACACACAGACAACCTACAGACAACACACAGACAACCTGTCCAGACCAGGTACAGACAACCTACAGACAACATACAGACAACATACAGACAACACACAGACAACCTACAGACAACATACAGACAACATACAGACAACACACAGACAACCTACAGACAACACACAGACAACCTGTCCAGACCAGGTACAGACAACCTACAGACAACACACAGACAACCTACAGACAACATACAGACAACATACAGACAACACACAGACAACCTACAGACAACATACAGACAACATACAGACAACATACAGACAACACACAGACAACATACAGACAACATACAGACAACACACAGACAACACACAGACAACATACAGACAACACACAGACAACCTACAGACAACATACAGACAACATACTGACAACACACAGACAACATACAGACAACATACAGACAACAGACAGACAACATACAGACAACACACAGACAACCTACAGACAACCTACAGACAACATACAGACAACACACAGACAACCTACAGACAACATACAGACAACACACAGACAACCTACAGACAACATACAGACAACACACAGACAACCTACAGAGAACACACAGACAACCTGTCCAGACCAGGTACAGACAACATACAGACAACACACAGACAACCTACAGACAACACACAGACAACATACAGACAACATACAGACAACACACAGACAACCTACAGACAACACACAGACAACCTACAGACAACCTACAGACAACATACAGACAACATACAGACAACACACAGACAACCTACAGACAACACACAGACAACATACAGACAACATACAGACAACACACAGACAACCTGTCCAGACCAGGTACAGACAACATACAGACAACACACAGACAACCTACAGACAACATACAGACAACACACAGACAACATACAGACAACACACAGACAACCTACAGACAACACACAGACAACCTACAGACAACATACAGACAACATACAGACAACCTACAGACAACATACAGACAACACACAGACAACCTACAGACAACATACAGACAACACACAGACAACCTACAGACAACACACAGACAACCTACAGACAACATACAGACAACACACAGACAACATACAGACAACACACAGACAACCTACAGACAACACACAGACAACCTACAGACAACATACAGACAACATACAGACAACCTACAGACAACATACAGACAACACACAGACAACCTACAGACAACATACAGACAACACACAGACAACCTACAGACAACACACAGACAACATACAGACAACATACAGACAACCTACAGACAACATACAGACAACACACAGACAACCTACAGACAACATACAGACAACATACAGACAACATACAGACAACACACAGACAACCTACAGACAACATACAGACAACACACAGACAACCTACAGACAACATACAGACAACACACAGACAACCTACAGACAACACACAGACAACATACAGACAACATACAGACAACACACAGACAACCTACAGTAGAGGTAAGATCGGGCCTAAAAAATCCAGCCCGACCCGACCCAGGCCCGCAGGCATTAAAGCCCGACCCAGCCCGAGCCTAACCAATTAACTTGATTTGCAGGCCCGAGCCCGAAGCAAACCCGAAATTTCAATTTATCCCATAGTATTTTTGGCAGAAAAAAACGCAAGATTTTTTAAGATTAAAATAATCTACATATTTTTATGATCATGATAAATGCATTTACACAACGAAATAACGCTGGAACACAGAATAAGAGGCCAGACAATGAGAGTGAAAGAGAGATCTTGCGCCTCCTGTTTAGTAGTAGTTATATAGCAATTACCTTACGGCGCCGCCTTCTCTGTTTTATCCAAATTATTTATTTACAACAAGTATTCCTTAGTTTAGTATCCACACATCGTTTTAGTATACATTTTTATAAACATATATTTATTTTAAAAAAAGTCAGCGAGAGAGAAGCCCGAGCCCGGCCCGACCCGAACGTAATGATTGACATTTTAGACCCGACCCGACCCGAATTTCGGGCCGGGTCGGGCTCGGGCTCGGGCTCGGGCTAAAGATCTTACCTCTAACCTACAGACAACATACAGACAACACACAGACAACCTACAGACAACATACAGACAACACACAGACAACCTACAGACAACACACAGACAACCTACAGACAACATACAGACAACCTACAGACAACATACAGACAACACACAGACAACCTACAGACAACACACAGACAACACACAGACAACACACAGACAACCTACAGACAACATGTCCAGACCAGGTACAGACAACCTACAGACAACATACAGACAACACACAGACAACATACAGACAACACACAGACAACCTACAGACAACCTACAGACAACCTACAGACAACATACAGACAACACACAGACAACCTGTCCAGACCAGGTACAGACAACCTACAGACAACACACAGACAACCTACAGACAACACACAGACAACCTACAGACAACACACAGACAACCTACAGACAACATACAGACAACATACAGACAACATACAGACAACCTGTCCAGACCAGGTACAGACAACCTACAGACAACACACAGACAACCTACAGACAACATACAGACAACATACAGACAACCTACAGACAACCTACAGACAACACACAGACAACCTGTCCAGACCAGGTACAGACAACCTACAGACAACATACAGACAACACACAGACAACCCACAGACAACATACAGACAACCCACAGACAACCTACAGACAACACACAGACAACCTACAGACAACCTACAGACAACCTATAGACAACATACAGACAACACACAGACAACCTACAGACAACCTACAGACAACACACAGACAACCTGTCCAGACCAGGTACAGACAACCTACAGACAACATACAGACAACACACAGACAACCTACAGACAACATACAGACAACCTACAGACAACATAAAGACAACCTACAGACAACATACAGACAACCTATAGACAACATACAGACAACCCACAGACAACCTACAGACAACACACAGACAACCTACAGACAACCTACAGACAACCTATAGACAACCTATAGACAACATACAGACAATCTACAGACAACATAAAGACAACCTACAGACAACATACAGACAACCTACAGACAACACACAGACAACCTGTCCAGACCAGGTACAGACAACCTACAGACAACACACAGACAACCTGTCCAGACCAGGTACAGACAACCTACAGACAACACACAGACAACACACAGACAACACACAGACAACCTACAGACAACACACAGACAACCTGTCCAGACCAGGTACAGACAACCTACAGACAACATACAGACAACCTACAGACAACATACAGACAACACACAGACAACACACAGACAACCTACAGACAACATACAGACAACCTACAGACAACATAAAGACAACCTACAGACAACATACAGACAACCTATAGACAACACACAGACAACCTGTCCAGACCAGGTACAGACAACCTACAGACAACACACAGACAACCTGTCCAGACCAGGTACAGACAACCTACAGACAACATACAGACAACACACAGACAACCTACAGACAACATACAGACAACCCACAGACAACCTACAGACAACACACAGACAACCTACAGACAACATACAGACAACACACAGACAACACACAGACAACCTACAGACAACCTACAGACAACACACAGACAACATACAGACAACACACAGACAACCTACAAACAACCTACAGACAACCTACAGACAACACACAGACAACATACAGACAACACACAGACAACCTACAGACAACCTACAGACAACACACAGACAACATACAGACAACACACAGACAACATACAGACAACACACAGACAACCTACAGACAACATACAGACAACATGTCCAGACCAGGTACAGACAACCTACAGATAACATACAGACAACACACAGACAACACACAGACAACATACAGACAACACACAGACAACCTACAGACAACCTACAGACAACATACAGACAACACACAGACAACACACAGACAACCTACAGACAACCTACAGACAACATACAGACAACACACAGACAACATACAGACAACCTACAGACAACATACAGACAACACACAGACAACATACAGACAACACACAGACAACCTACAGACAACACACAGACAACCTACAGACAACATACAGACAACACACAGACAACCTACAGACAACCTACAGACAACACACAGACAACCTACAGACAACCTACAGACAACACACAGACAACCTACAGACAACCTACAGACAACCTGCAGACAACACACAGACAACATACAGACAACCTACAGACAACATACAGACAACCTGTCCACACAACACACAGACAACCTACAGACAACATACAGACAACCTACAGACAACATACAGACAACCTGTCCAGACAACACACAGACAACCTATAGACAATAATAGTTTATCATTTAAACAGTTTTTTGTGTTTTCTGGTCGTAGAGTCGTCGGTGTATCAGAATGCTCGGGCGAGGCAGGACATCTCACGGGTGTCCAGGGAGGAGCTGGAGGACCGCTTCCTGCGCCTCCACGAGGAGACTCTGCTCCTCAAACAGACGATCCATCAACAGGACGACAAGATCAAGAAGTGAGACCAACAACACAAAGTTATCATCCTGACATATGAAACACACAGATACAATTATTATTATGATCTAAACTAATACAACACAGAATAACACCATTATTATGATCTGACATGGAAAAATATCATCACTGTAAGATATGACCTCCTCTTCCTCCTCCTCACTCCTTCTCCTCCTCCGCACTCCTCCTCACTCCTCCTCCTCACTCCTTCTCCTCCTCCTCAGGCTGGGCACTAAGCTGATGAGGTTGGTGAAGGACCGTCGTCGTATGGAGCAGCTGGCGGCGGGTGGAGGTCAGCCGGTGTCCAGTGTTCGTGATGTGGAGATGGAGGAGGTGATGGAGGAGCTGCAGGAGAAAGTTCGGGCGCTGCAGTCAGAGAACGAGGGGCTGAAACAGCGCCTCCTCGTGGCCAAACAGCAGCTCATCAACTCACAGAGCAGAAGGCCCACGCCGTACGGCCACGTCCAATCACGAGTCAACTCAGGGCTAAAGAAGCTGCGAGACGACGCCTCGTCCCCGTCACCAGGCCGACCAAAGAGTACGTCACATGTCACAGGTCATACGTCACCGGTCATACATCACAGGTCACACATCATACGTCACCGGTCATACGTCACAGGTCTCAGACTAATAGACTGAAACTCTTCAAACGTCTCCGTCAGGTACAAGGAGTCTGGAGGGAGGAGGGAGACCTCCAACCGGCCTCTTACCTCGATTTGGACACAACTTGCTGGAGGAGGCCAGGACCGAGATCCGCAACCTGTGAGTGCTGCACCTTCTCACCGTCAGACCCTCAGAGACAAACAGAGACCTTCAGAGACCAACAGAGACCTTCAGAGACAAATCAGAGACCAACTGACACCAACAGAGACCTTCTGACCCAGACCCTCCAGTCACAGAGGCTTTTTGTAGTCAAAGCTGCACCAACAGAGACCAACAGAGACCTTCAGAGACCTTCAGAGACCTTCAGAGACCAACAGAGACCATCAGATACCAACAGAGACCTTCAGAGATCTTCAGAGACCTTCAGAGATCTTCAGAGACCTACAGAGACCTTCAGAGACCTGCAGAGACCAACAGAGACCTCCAGAGACCATCAGAGACCATCAGAGACCAACTGACACCAACAGAGACCTTCAGAGACCAACAGAAACCATCAGAGACCAACTGAGACCTTCAGAGACAAACAGAGACCAACAGAAACCATCAGAGACCAACTGACACAAACAGATACCTTCGGAGACAAACAGAGACCTTCAGAGACCAACAGATACCATCAGAGACCAACTGACACCAACTGAGACCTTCAGAGACCAACAGAGACCTTCAGAGATATTCAGAGACCAACTGACACCAACAGAGACCTTCAGAGACAAACAGAAACCATCAGAGACCAACTGACACCAACAGAGACCTTCAGAGACAAACAGAGACCTTCAGAGACCAACTGACACCAACTTACACCAACAGAGACCTTCTGACCCAGACCCTCCAGTCACAGAGGCTTTTTGTAGTCAAAGCTGTCATATTTGTAGTTCTATTTTACAATTTTTAATTTTTTTCTATTGTTTGCAGAGAGAATGTGATTGAGCTCCAGCGGAGCCACATGGAGGAGATGGACGGAGCCAACGAGCTGCTGAGAGACGAGCTGAGAAAGAAGGAGGCCGACTACGAGGAGAGACTGCTGCAGGTCCGACAGCAGCAGACCAACAAACTGAGGTCAGAACCCACAAACTGAGGTCAGAACCAACAAACTGAGGTCAGAACCCACAAACTGAGGTCAGAACCAACAAACCCAGGTCAGAACCCACAAACTGAGGTCAGAACCCACAAACTGAGGTCAGAACCCACAAACTGAGGTCAGAACCGACAAACCCAGGTCAGAACCGACAAACCCAGGTCAGAACCCACAAACCCAGGTCAGAACCCACAAACCCAGGTCAGAACCCACAAACCCAGGTCAGAACCAACAATCCCAGGTCAGAACCCACAAACCCAGGTCAGAACTGTGTGTGTTCTAGAGTATCTCCATAGAAACACACACACTTCTTCTCTGTGGTGTCTACAGCAGAACTATTGAACATGTTTGTTCATATACAGTCTGTATGTACATGTAATGTAAACACATGACGCTCTGTAACACGCGTGTTTGCTGTCAGGTCACACGTCAGTGGTAACGTGACGATGATCAAACTTCAGAAGCAGCTGGCCGACCGCTCGAACGCTGTGACTGAGCTGGAGGGGAGATTCCTCCAGCTGCAGGAGGTGAGACACCTTACCTGTACAAAGTCCACCTGAACCTCTGTGGTCCTCTCTGCTCTGCTCTCTCATCATGAGTGTGTGTGTGTGTGTGTGTGTGTGTGTGTGTGTGTGTTCCAGAGTCAGAGCACGCTGAAGGTCAGCCATGACGCTGCCATGATGAAGGTGGACGAGCTGTCGGCTCAGCTCAAAGACGAGAGGATGAAAAGTTTGGACCTCGAGAGACGTCTGCAGAGCTCCACCATCACCAGCATGAAGATGGAGCAGGTGACCTATAGACAGGCTACAGACAGACTACAGACAGACTACAGACAGACAGACCACAGACAGACAGACAGACTACAGACAGACAGACCGACTACAGACAGACTACAGACAGACTACAGACAGACAGACCGACCACAAAGAGACTACAGACAGACCACAGACTACAGACAGACCACAGACAGACAGACCGACCACAGACAGACCACAGACAGACTACACAGACCACAGACTACAGACAGACTACAGACAGACCACAGACTACAGACAGACTACAGACAGACAGACCGACCACAGACAGACCACAGACAGACTACAGACAGACTACAGACAGACCACAGACCACAGACAGACTACAGACAGACAGACCGACCACAGACAGACCACAGACAGACTACAGACAGACTACAGACAGACCACAGACTACAGACAGACTACAGACAGACAGACCGACCACAGACAGACCACAGACAGACTACAGACAGACTACAGACAGACCACAGACCACAGACAGACTACAGACAGACAGACCGACCACAGACAGACCACAGACAGACTACAGACAGACTACAGACAGACCGACTACAGACAGACTACAGACAGACTACAGACTACAGACAGACAGACCGACCACAAACAGACTACAGACAGACCACAGACTACAGACAGACTACAGACAGACAGACCGACCACAGACAGACCACAGACAGACCACAGACAGACCACACAGACCACAGACTACAGACAGACTACAGAAAGACCACAGACCACAGACAGACTACAGACAGACCACAGACAGACTACACAGACCACAGACTACAGACAGACTACAGACAGACCACAGACCACAGACAGACTACAGACAGACAGACCGACCACAGACAGACTACAGACAGACTACAGACAGACTACAGACAGACCACAGACCACAGACAGACTACAGACAGACCACAGACCACAGACAGACTACAGACAGACTACAGACAGACTACAGACAGACAGACCGACCACAAACAGACTACAGACAGACTACAGACAGACTACAGACAGACCACAGACAGACCGACCACAAAGAGACTACAGACAGACCACAGACTACAGACAGACCACAGACTACAGACAGACTACAGACAGACAGACCACAGACAGACAGACTACAGACAGACTACAGACACCTCACTGACCACAGACAGACTCTTCCTCCTCCACCTCCTGCTCCTCCTCCTCTTCCCATGGATTAAAGTTCTCCGTCGCTGCGACGGATTTCCGTCATTCAGACTTCGCAGAGGCGACTTATGAGATCAGTGTAGATCGGAGGAGAACAAAAAAGTGTTGGCTGTTGGCTGATTTCTATTGGCAGATTGTCACACTCTGCAGCCAATGGCATCGTTTACAGCGTGTGCGCGCCTGACCACACAGGGCGGGATCTAAACACGGAGCATCTGCGCTAAAGTTTAGCTGCTTAGCTAGCATGGACTCGTCGCACTGCAACGTAACAATCAGTTTTTGACTGCGTCACAGAGCTGTGACGTCATTTTGAGACTCGGTTTGTAAAGTTTAGTCAACATGTGAGAACTCGTCTGACACAGAGAGTCTCCTGTTGTGTGCTACATGTGTGAGGGTCATTTTTCATTGTAATTATACAAAATGTTTCTGTTGACTTGTTGACTGTACATGTGACATCTATTACACGTCTGTCCGTCCTGGGAGAGGGATCCCTCCTCTGTGGCTCTTCCTGAGGTTTCTTCCACTTTTTTCCCTGTTAAAAGGGTTTTTTGTGGGCAAGTTTTTCCTCACTCGAACCGAGGGTCTAAGGACAGAGGGTGTCACTCCCTGTACAGATTGTGAAGCCCTCCGAGGCAAAATGTATTTTGCGACTTTGGGCTATACAAATAAAATTTGATTTGATTTGATTTGAAATAACAACTGTAGTCTGGACTTTGTCTGCAGTGTATCTGTGTAAATGGCTTCATTCAGCGGCTCTCCCTCCCCTCTGGCACCGTGAGTTACCATGGTTACGGGAACGCCCTGAAACTTTATAACGATAATCAATAAGAAGTTTTTTGGTTAGTCTGACTGTATAAATCATGAATGTAGCCTGATTGTACCTCTGCTGAAATCTTGTATTCTAACATATATAACAGATGTAAAGCCTCAGAGCTTCTTTGATTATTAACAGTATGTAGTGATGCAGAAAGCTGAGAGCTCACCATCACACTGAAACTGTCACAAGGCTGCAGAAGTTGCTCTGATTGTTGTTTAATCCTGGTGCTGTTTGTTTGATGTATTTTTCTGTTAAATAATAAGAGGCTCACTGGAAACAATATTAATAATTATAATAATAAATAATGATAATAATGAGAAAAAGAAGTAGAAAAATAACTTACTGAAGTTCTGTAGATGGTTGATTATTTCAAAGAGTAAAACTTGAGACAAACTTGGCAAAAGAGTATCAGTTTGATTTCATAGATTAAAAATTCCATTGAAAAGACAATAAAGAAAAGTGTGAACATGGTTGTGAGTGCAGTGGGGCTGTAAATCTTATCTTATTTTTTTTAGCACGTGTCAAGTAACGGTACCTGTAACATCTTTAACAAATTGCAAATGGGGAATATGACTTCGCTGCAGCTCGAAAAAAAATCAGTCAAAAGATTTTTTTTTGCTTTAATCCATGTCTTCCTCTTCCTCCTCCTCCTCCTGCTCCTCCTCCTCTTCCTCTTCCTCCTCCTCCTCCACCTCCTGCTCCTCCTCCTCTTCCTCCTCCACTTCCTGCTCCTCCTCCTCCTGCTCTTCTTCCTCTTCCTTCTCCACCTCCTGCTCCTTTTCCTCTTCCTCTTCCTCCTCCACCTCCTGCTCCTCCTCCTCTTCCTCCTCCTCCTCCATATAATGTAATAAAGTGCGTGATGACATCATGTTATCTCTGCAGCTTCAGGAGCGAATCAGTGAGCTGGAACAGGAGAGAGATCTGCTGAAGGAGACCAATGAGAAGCTGGTCAACAGGTGAGACTTCATTAACATGCGTGAGTGTCAGGTGAATAATTAATGAGTCTCTGTGACCTCACAATGAGGAGTCTGCATGTTGAACCTCCGTGTTTCTAGAGGAGACGTTAGGTTAGGGTGAGGTGAGGGGGCCTCAATCAGCAAACTGCATCTGGACATGGACACTGTGACTTGTCTGTCTCTCTGTGGACTCTGACTCGTCTGTCTCTCTGTGAACTCGTATGTCTCTCTGTGAACTCTGACTCGTCTGTCTCTCTATGGACTCGTCTGTCTCTCTGTGGACTCGTCTGTCTCTCTGTGAACTCTGACTCGTCTGTCTCTCTGTGAACTCTGACTCGTCTGTCTCTCTGTGGACTCTGACTCATCTGTCTCTGTGGACTCGTCTGTCTCTCTGTGAACTCTGACTCGTCTGTCTCTGTGGACTCTGACTCATCTGTCTCTGTGGACTCGTCTGTCTCTCTGTGGACTCTGACTCGTCTGTCTCTCCGTGGACTCGTCTGTCTCTGTGGACTCGTCTGTCTCTCTGTGAACTCTGACTCGTCTGTCTCTCTGTGGACTCTGACTCGTCTGTCTCTCTGTGGACTCTGACTCGTCTGTCTCTCTGGGAACTCTGACTCGTCTGTCTCTCTGTGGACTCGTCTGTCTCTCTGTGAACTCTGACTCGTCTGTCTCTCTGTGGACTCGTCTGTCTCTCTGTGAACTCGTCTGTCTCTCTGTGAATTCTGACTCATCTGTCTCTCTGTGAACTCTGACTCGTCTGTCTCTGTGGACTCGTCTGTCTCTCTGTGAACTCTGACTCGTCTGTCTCTCTGTGAACTCGTATGTCTCTCTGTGAACTCTGACTCGTCTGTCTCTCTGTGGACTCTGACTCGTCTGTCTCTCTGGGAACTCTGACTCGTCTGTCTCTCTGTGGACTCATCTGTCTCTCTGTGAACTCGTCTGTCTCTCTGTGAATTCTGACTCATCTGTCTCTCTGTGAACTCTGACTCGTCTGTCTCTCTGTGGACTCGTCTGTCTCTCTGTGAACTCTGACTCGTCCGTCTCTCTGTGGACTCATCTGTCTCTCTGTGAACTCGTCTGTCTCTCTGTGAATTCTGACTCATCTGTCTCTCTGTGAACTCTGACTCGTCTGTCTCTCTGTGGACTCGTCTGTCTCTCTGTGGACTCTGACTCGTCTGTCTCTCTGGGAACTCTGACTCGTCTGTCTCTCTGTGGACTCATCTGTCTCTCTGTGAACTCTGACTCGTCCGTCTCTCTGTGGACTCATCTGTCTCTCTGTGAACTCGTCTGTCTCTCTGTGAATTCTGACTCGTCTGTCTCTCTGGGAACTCTGACTCGTCTGTCTCTCTGTGGACTCATCTGTCTCTCTGTGAACTCTGACTCGTCCGTCTCTCTGTGGACTCATCTGTCTCTCTGTGGACTCGTCTGTCTCTCTGTGAACTCTGACTCGTCTGTCTCTCTGTGAACTCTGACTCGTCTGTCTCTCTGTGGACTCGTCTGTCTCTCTGTGGACTCTGACTCGTCTGTCTCTCTGTGAACTCGTATGTCTCTCTGTGAACTCTGACTCGTCTGTCTCTCTGTGGACTCGTCTGTGTCTCTGTGGACTCGTCTGTCTCTCTGTGGACTCTGACTCGTCTGTCTCTCTGGGAACTCTGACTCGTCTGTCTCTCTGTGGACTCATCTGTGTCTCTGTGAACTCTGACTCGTCTGTCTCTCTGTGGACTCGTCTGTCTTTCTGTGGACTCGTCTGTCTCTCTGTGAACTCGTCTGTCTCTCTGTGAACTCTGACTCGTCTGTCTCTCTGTGGACTCGTCTGTCTCTCTGTGAACTCTGACTCGTCTGTCTCTCTGTGGACTCGTCTGTCTCTCTGTGAACTCTGACTCGTCTGTCTCTCTGTGGACTCTGACTCATCTGTCTCTGTGGACTCATCTGTCTCTCTGTGAACTCTGACTCGTCTGTCTCTCTGTGGACTCGTCTGTCTCTCTGTGAACTCTGACTCGTCTGTCTCTCTGTGAACTCTGACTCGTCTGTCTCTCTGTGGACTCGGACTCGTCTGTCTCTCTGTGGACTCGTCTGTCTCTCTGTGAACTCTGACTCGTCTGTCTCTCTGTGGACTCGTCTGTCTCTCTGTGAACTCTGACTCGTCTGTCTCTCTGTGAACTCTGACTCGTCTGTCTCTCTGTGGACTCGGACTCGTCTGTCTCTCTGTGGACTCGGACTCGTCTGTCTCTCCGTGGACTCGTCTGTCTCTCTGTGGACTCGTCTGTCTCTAACAGTCTCATGTCTTTGTGTCTCAGCGCCTTGGATGTGTCTCTGCAGCAGAGATGGCAGATCCAGGAGCAGCAGCTGAAGTTACAGATTGTCCAGTTAGAGACGGCGCTGAAGGCTGACCTCGTTGACAAAAATGAAATCTTGGATAAGATCAAAGCTGAGAGAGGTCAGAGACTGCTTCACCTCCGGATCCTGATGATTCCTGATGATTCCTGATGATTCCCGATGATTCCCGATGATTCCTGATGATTCCCGATGATTCCCGATGATTCCGGATGATTTCTGATGATTTCTGATGATTCCTGACTTCATCCCGATGATTCCTGAATTCATCCCGATGATTCCTGAATTCATCCCGATGATTCCTGAATCATCCTTGATCATTTAAATCTGTTAATTATTTATTTTTATTATTTTTCAGATCAAAGTGAGAAACTGACAGAAGAAAACAGAAAACTTCAGATTCGGTTTCTGGAGCAGAAACAGCAGCTCGACGAGCTCAACGACAGACTGAAGTTCTACAGCCGGGTGAGTCTTTAAGACTGTAAGACCAGTCCTGACTTTTAACACACATATATGAATGTACGAATGAAGTGTGATGAGCTGATGTTTGTTATTTAAAGGAGAACGAGTACGACGTGGCTGAACTCACTGAAGCTCTGCTGCTCATTAAGGTGAGACTGTCACACCTGAGACTGATCCAGACTCAACAAGACTTTTATTGTCTGTCTGTGTTCATATGTTTATGGTAAACCTCATTCTCCTCCTCCTCATGCTTCTCCTTGTTCTCCTCTTCCTCCTTCTCACTCTCATTCTCCTCCGCAGACAAGGAGGTCCCAGAAGAATGGAGACTTGCTGTTCCTGAAGGAGGTGGAGGACGGAGCAAGCAGCGTCCGCGAGCTGCGAGCTGCTCATGCTGAAACCATCCAGGAGCTGCAGAAGACCAGAAACATCCTGAGCATGGAGACCAAGATCTGCAAAGACTACAAGGTGAAGGGGGTCACCTGTAGACCGGCCGCCTGCAGAACGGCCAGCTTTACATCTTTAAACTTTTCTTTGTTTTTATTCTTCATTGTCTCTGTGGGTTCAGTTTTTTATGCAGATTATTTACAGACCAAACTTCTCTCCTGTGGTGCTACGTCGACTTTTCTGTCTGACTTCACAAAGTCTCGCTGTGGTCCTCAGACTCTTCGGTCTCAGTCAGTGTTTATTCATGATGAAGTCTTGGTCTGTCTTCTCTCCTGAGGCGGAGCTGGAGGCCGTGATGAGGAAGATGGATGCCGACAGAGTCGAGTACGAGCAGAAGCTGGAGCGCCAGGCGCAACTGTTGGACACGAGGGCGGCCAAGATCAAGAAACTGGAAGGTATTTATTAAGGACCGAGCAGGAACCTGCAAGGTCCTTATTGTAATTGGTCCGTTAGTTTATTATTATTCTTTGTCTTCACGACTTTACGTCATATTTCGACTGCCTTAGCATGGACATTACGGAATTTTTACTTGGCACATTCGACATGCGTGTTGAAAAATTGCATATTCTACGCGTTACGTTCAAGTCACTACCTAGCAACACCCCTAGGTGGCGCTATGTGTGGTCAAATTTTCAGGCCCGAATAACTCCCACCCCGTTTGTCGCACATCCATAAAACACATATCCACGCGTTCAGTGAATGCAGCTGAGTCGCCCTGGATAGGCCACGCCCACTTCCGCCTAAACTTTTTTTCCACTAGGGGGCGATATATACGAAAAACACCGTTTTCCCACTCAGCCATGCACGTTTGTCCGATTTGCACGAAACTTTGCACGTACACTCTGGAGACCCTACTGACAAACTCACTAATGTACAGTCTGTTGAAATTTTCAAAGATGAGCGCGTTATGAACTTAGCACTTCCTGCCGATTTCGCATGAAAACAGGAAGTGGGTTGTTTCGTCACAATCGTATGCCCGATTCACACCAAATTCGGACCAATGGTTTATCATGTCTTCATTGCGTATCCTGCACAATTTTACACAATTTCAACCAACCACCACACGGTGGCGCTCTTTCAAAGTCAACGGCTTATATCTCGGCAACGCAATATGTCATTCAAACGAAACTTGGCACGCTGATTGCCCATACCGCCCTCAGCCTCCCCTAAAATGGGGGAGAAAATTCCACCGCTAGGTGGCGCTCTGGTAGACAAAATCTCATTCTGAGCTGACCGTAACACTTATGAATATGAAATTCACAGGACACGTGTAGACTGCTGACTGGAGCTCACATACCAAAAATCACGTTTCTAGCCATTTTAGCGCCCCCTACAGGAACTTTAAAGAACAGCCCCAGAGCCACGTTTCGCCGATTTCTACGAAACTTGGTGGACCCATAGAACATCCCAAGACGCACCAAAAAGCCTCTTGGACCCATGGTCCAACTCCCACAGGAACTCAGATATTGTCAATCTAATTTTTCATTTTTAGCACTTTTCAGCTTTAACTCCTCCTGAATGATTTATCGGATCGGCTTCAAACTTGGTCAGTGCACTCATAAGGACGTCCTCTATCTAAATTGTGCTCTGCGTAACTGTACGTCGAAGGGCGTGGCCATACCATCGTATCAAATTTCACCGTTTTAACCGAATTTTATACTACTTCCATATGCTGCCCAGGTCTGACAATTTTTAAACTGCTTCCATATGCTCCCCCTATCCTGCCAATCACACGCTACTCTCTTTACAGCACAGCAGATGGCGCCATTGCATAACAGTTCAACATCTAGATGAAAGCTGAGTCTTTTGCAGTATCTCACACATGTTACAGCATACACTGCTGTCACACACCTTCTGTACATGACAGCTTGGGACTACAATGACGAGGACTTGCTACAGCAGTGACGTCACGCTTTAGTTACATGATCCACACATATCACGACAGCACATATCACGGCGGCACGTGTGACGACGGCACATGTTACGACGGCCCATGACGCGGTTGCACCACAGCCCGAGTTACGTCAGAGCGAGGTCCGCCTCAACGCTGCTCGCAGCTTTAATTTATTATTAGAATTTCTTTATCGATCCAGGAGACATCTTTGAATCAAGTATCACGATGAGGAGATCCACCACCTCTGAAACCTTTTACAGCTTTTATTCTGAAAGCGACGTTCTGAACAGGAAGCAGAGCCAATAAACGACCAGCTGAACGTCTCTATAAATCTCCTTCATCTTTGACTTCCTGTGGTTTGACTTCCTGTTTCCTGTCGCTGCTCCTCAGCTCAGCTCAAAGACATCGCCTACGGCACCAGATCCTACGTCTTCAAACTGGACGCCACTGCTGAAGACGAGGCCAACGAGCTCGATGAGACTCTTTGCCTCGAGCGTGGCGAGAACCTCCTCGAGCTTCAGATCGTCAGCGCCACCCTGTCTTCACCCGCCCTGGAGGTTCTGGGTGACGGTGACCCGTCCACCTTCTTCACCTACTCCTTCTATCTGTTTGAGCTGCACTCCACGCCGGTGGTGTCGGGCCACAAATCCAAGTACGGGTTCACATCCAAGTATGTGGTGAGCATGGACGACCGTTTCCTGGACTACCTGCACAGGTGCTCGGTCACCGTGGAGCTGCATCAGGCCATCGGTCTGGACTGGAGGACTCTGGCCTCAGGTCAGCTTCCACTGCAGCAGCTGCTCGAGCAGGACGGGAAAATTCACGGGACGATACCGCTGATCGGTGAGTGAGGCTGACAGACAGCGTAACCAGTTCATATCCTGTTTGACCGGAGCACCGTGTCATGTATCATGGACCGACCTGTTGTGGTCTTTGTTCTCAGGTACGTCTGATGATGTTCGCTCCTTCGGCTCGGTGGACTACTGGTTGCAGTTGAGGATCCCCATGAGCGAGACCATCCGTCTGTTCAAAGAGAAGGTGAAGGCCGTCGGCTACGTCCAGACGGCTCTGAACCAGGACGCCCAGGTACCAACACCGTTTATTACAGCAAAGTTTATTTCTGTCAGTCTTATTGACATTATACTGACCACAGTACCTCCTGAAACCTCCTCCTGTTCCTCCATGGTTTCCTCTCAGTCACCTGGCAGCAGCAGCCTGAACCAGCTCGACATCGTGGTCCGATGCTGCAGAGACTTACAGTCCAGAAGCTCCCAGCAGCCGAGTCCCTACGTGGTCTACAAGTTCTCCGACTTCCCCGACTACCCAACCGCCACCATCCACGACTCCTGCGACCCCCACTTCAACGACCTCAAGTCCTACTCCGTCCCCATGGAGGCAGACCTGGACCAGTACCTGAAGTCCGAGGTCCTTCAGTTCTACGTGTTCGACGACAAAGAGGAGCAGATGGATGAGTACGTGGGGAAGGCCCGAGTGCCTCTGCTGCTGCTGGCCCAGGACCAGGAGATCTCTGGTGAGGGTTTACGGGGGGTCGGTGTCAGGCCACCTGATCCTGGATGGTTCAGTGGTTTAATCGTACAGTGGTTCAATGGTTCAAATGTTAAACTGACGTCCTGACTGTGATGGTGTTTGTCCTTCAGGTGTGTTCAAGCTCTCTGACCCTTCTGGACTTCCAGCTGGTCACATTGAAGTGACGCTGAGGTGGAGGTTCACTTACCACCCTCCATCAGGCTCCATCATGACTGTAGAAGAGCCCAAACTCATCCTGAAAGAGGATGAGAAGAAAGATGGAGAGACTGATGAGACACTGCAGGAGGAGGAGGCCAGGGACCTTCATCATCTGTCCACCTCGGTGCCTGAAGCCTCTGTGTCCAAGGTCAGGAGATCAGTCAACCAATCAATACAAAGATAGATGAATGCTGAGCGATCACTGATCACTGATCACTGATCTGATGTTCTGTCTCCATCAGGCTCGGCTGCCAAAGCTCAGACGTCAACCTCAGGTGAAGGTGAAGGACGGACCGGCCGCCAAAAAAGTCACATTCATCAACCCGACAGCTGCAGACACACAGCAGGTGAGTCCAACAGGTCCAAAAGGTCCAACAGGTCCAACAGATCCAACAGGTCCAACAGATCCAACAGATCCAACAGGTCCAACAGGTCCAAGTTCAAATCAGCTGATCTCTGTGTTTCAGGTCGATGAGTCGAGCTCAGAAAAGAAGAGACAGACGTCATCACCTGTACAGGTAAAACCTGAACCGGTCTTCACTTCACTTCACTCAGGAATCAGTCATTAATCATTAATCAGTCTCTCTGTGTCTGTTTGAATCAGCATGTTTCAGCTCCATCGCCTCAGAGAACCACAGAAGAAGAGGAGGATGAAGAGTCTCACTTCTCTGAAGGTCAGCTGATCCCGGTCAGCTCTCAGTCTGACGACTCTGAAATCTCTGAAATCATCGAAGGTACGGACACGTGAATATTAATGACGTGAATATTAATGATGTGAATATTAATGATGTGATCAGTGTTCATGGTTTCATCAGGTCTGTTTAAATGACTTTGTCTTTAAGGTTGTTTGTCTGTTAAACATGCTTCAGCGTGAATGAAACGCCATGTTCTGATTGGCTTATGCTCTAAAGCACAAATAAACACGACCTCAGCATGGCGGCTGTGATGTCACTCAGGCTCTGTCCATTCTCTGTGCTGTGATTGGTCCTGGCCTGCCTGCTCGCCGTTCGTTAACTATGAATCATGAGTCCAGGTGATTGCTCCGTCTGTTAGTCCAATTATATTTTTTAATAATTGTTTTCCTAACCTCCAAAACCAGCTGATTATTTTATTGTTCTTCAGTTTTTATGGAGCTGCAGTGTGTCGGTTCATTTTCTGTGAAATAACAAAAAGTTTTAATTTCTGTGAACCGTTGGATGTTTTTACGTCCTGCTCTCCGTCTCACAGGTGCCGATGTTTCCTGAGCTGACATAAATATTAAATGAGTCTGTCGATGATGTTTCATAAATGTTGAACGTCTCTGTTAGCTTCCTTCTTAAACATGTTCTCCGTGTTTTCCTCCAGACGCTGATGCCTCGGCAGCCAAAGACGATCACAGCGAATCCACTCAGTCTGACAGCGATGACTGCATCGTTCACGGACAGGCGGTGGCCAGGAAGGTCAGTGTTTACCTGCTCACACCTGAGAGGAAACTTCGGAACGAGCGTGGATCGGTGTGTTGTTATCGAGCAGAGTTTGATCGTCGGTTTATTTTTGTTTTCAGTTTGATTTTTTTCAGACAAGCAGGAAGTTGATCTGACTCGATGGTCTGAAGTTCTGATTCTGTTTTTACTTGGTAGTCCAGGCCGTCAACACAAACACAGAAAAATAACGTTACAGTAACATTCTAATAACGTTATCGATGAACCTGACAGGTGTTTTCTTTAATAACTGAAATACTGATGTACATCCACACACACACACCGATCAGTAGATCAGAATATAAATATATAAATAATAGGTGTGTGTGTGTGTGTGTGTGTGTATGTGTGTGTGGTTTGAAACAGCAGCTCTGTTATTGATTGGGTGTCCTTCGTCTTCCCTCTTCATCATTCACCGACCTGCAGTGACCTCATCGTCGCTCTGAGGTTCAGAGTGATGTCACTGAGTTTATTTCATGGAAACAAATTAAAGTGTGACGGCTGATCAAACTGTTCCATCAGAAATATCTACAGATATCTGTGTTTATTGATCGATATATTGATCAACAAACTGAAACACTGAAAATGTTTTTATCGATCTCTGTTTGTACGACCTCAAATCTGATCTGAAGTTCTCTGCTAAAAAAATAACTAATAACTATAGTTAATTATAACTAACATTAACTATAACTAACTACAAGTAACTTTAACTATAATTAACTATAACTCACGTTAACTATAACTAACTTTAACTATAATTAACTGTAACTAACTTTAACTAATTATAACTAACATTAACTATAACTAACTGTAACTAACTTTAACTATAACTAACATTAACTATAATTAACTTTAACTAACTATAACTAACATTAACTATAACTAACTGTAACTAACTTTAACTAACTATAACTAACTATAACTAACATTAACTATAACTAACTAACTAACTTTAACTAACTGTAACTAACTTTAACTAACTATAACTAACTTTAACTAACTATAACTAACTAACTATAACTAACATTAACTATAACTAACTTTAACTATAATTAACTGTAACTAACTTTAACTAATTATAACTAACATTAACTATAACTAACTGTAACTAACTAACTATAACTAACATTAACTATAATTAACTGTAATTAACTTTAACTAACTATAACTAACATTAACTATAACTAACTGTAACTAACTAACTATAACTAACATTAACTATAATTAACTGTAATTAACTTTAACTAACTATAACTAACATTAACTATAACTAACTTTAACTAACTTTAACTAACTATAACTAACTATAACTAACATTAACTATAACTAACTAACTAACTGTAACTAACTTTAACTAACTATAACTAACTATAACTAACTAACTATAACTAACATTAACTATAACTAACTGTAACTAACTATAACTAACTATAACTAACTAACTATAACTAACATTAACTATAACTAACTTTAACTAACTATAACTAACTTTAACTAACTATAACTAACATTAACTATAACTAACTGTAACTAACTTTAACTAATTATAACTAACATTAACTATAATTAACTGTAACTAACTTTAACTAACTATAACTAACATTAACTATAACTAACTGTAACTAACTTTAACTAACTTTAACTAACTATAACTAACTTTAACTAACTATAACTAACTACAACAAACATAACTATAACTAACTATAACTAACTAACTATAACTAACATTAACTATAACTAACTGTAACTAACTATAACTAACTACAACAAACATAACTATAACTAACTATAACTAACTAACTATAACTAACATTAACTATAACTAACTGTAACTAACTGTAACTAACTTTAACTAACTATAACTAACTTTAACTAACTATAACTAACATTAACTATAACTAACTTTAACTAACTATAACTAAGTTTAACTAACTATAACTAACTTTAACTAACTATAACTAACTAACTGTAACTAACTGTAACTAACTTTAACTAACTGTAACTAACTTTAACTAACTGTAACTAACTTTAACTAACTAACTATAACTAACATTAACAATAACTAACTTTAACTAACTATAACTAACTAACTTTAACTATAACTAACTTTAACTAACTATAACTAAGTGTAACTAACTTTAACTATAACTAACTTTAACTAACTATAACTAACTATAACTAACTTTAACTAACTATAACTAACTTTAACTAACTATAACTAACTAACTATAACTAACTTTAACTAACTATAACTAACTAACTATAACTAACTAACTGTAACTAACTATAACTAACTTTAACTAACTATAACTAACTAACTATAACTAACATTAACTTTAACTAACTATAACTAACTTTAACTAACTTTAACTAACTATAACTAACTAACTGTAACTAACTTTAACTATAACTAACTTTAACTAACTATAACTAACTGTAACTAACTATAACTAACTTTAACTAACTATAACTAACTAACTAACTATAACTAACATTAACTATAACTAACTGTAACTAACTATAACTAACTGTAACTAACTTTAACTAACTATAACTAACTATAACTATAATGAACTATAACTAACTGTAATTACTGTCTTTAACTGTTCTAAGTCATTCCTCTCTAGTCAGACTGATGAATGCTGGTTTTTGTCATCTTTTGTCACATTTTGATAATTTATTGATTATATTCATTTATTTTTTATTTGTACAATCTGACCTCTGTGAGGTTATTAAAGCTGTTTGTTATAAAAAATTGTTATTTTATTATGATATTTAATATTCTAATTATTTATTATTATGACAGACTGTTAATGAACTCTTTGAATGAACGTTTGAATGTTTTTATTCATTAGTCACGATCAGAAAATATCAAATATTAAATATGCTGAACTGGTTTCATCTGTGAGACGTTCAGGGACGGTCGGTTCTGTCACAGATATTTTGTTGGTCATGTGATCTGTTCTCAGAAAGACTTCATGCTGTATGTATCATCATAACGACCTTCATAATGATGTTGGTTCTGATCCATGTCATCCTCAGCCCTCGGACCGGGTCCGTGTGGAGATCCAGTCTCTGAGCCTGAGGCCGGGTTCTCGTGTGGCCCGTGACAGCAGTGTGGTCCGTCTGTTTGTGGAGTACTCTCTGCTGGACCTGCCCACCGAGGAGACGCCGCTGTCTCTGCCCAAACCAGGCCAGGGCCAGAACATCAACTACAACTACAGCAAAGGTAATCTATTACTGCTACAGCAAATGTAATCTATTACTGCTACAGCAGAGTGGTTGGTTCTGCTAGTCTGGACAGGTAAAACCTGTTTTTTGTGCTGTGATCGTCATGATGACGTTCTGATGATGTCATGATGACGTCATGATGATGTTATGATGACGTCATGATGATGTCATGATGACGTTCTGATGATGTCATGATGACGTTCTGATGATGTCATGATGTTCTGTTGTTGTGACCTTGCAGTCGTTCCCGTGGACGCAGAGAATAACGCAGCGAGGCGGCAGCTGCTGAGGAGAGTGCTGCAGGGACGAAACCCTCAAATGGAAAGGTGAGGACACGAGACAGATGTTACGGGTCAGAACCAGAACCGACTGGTTAAACCATCACAGAACAAAACTTAATATTGTACATCATCTATATATGCAAAGGTAATCTATTACTGCAGACATGTTCTGTACTGGACCAAGGTCCTCTGATTCTGGCCCAGTTCGTGGTTAAACGAGGAGGTCCAGACCTTGCCGTCCTCAGCTGCTCTTGGAGGACTGGGAGAACCAGATGAGATCCAGAATCCAGTGTGTTGTGGTTCTGGTCCAGGTGATCCTGGTCTGAACCGGTTCCTTCCAAGACACATTTTTTATCATGCGACAAAAAAACTCAATAAATGTTACCATGGTTCTATATCATCTATATAATATTATACGTTATTTATATAATATATGTTATGTCTATAATATTATATGTTATAGACATTTAGTTTCTGTTCAGTGACTCGTCGTGTTTGCTGTAAAGACGTCACTTTGTCTGTCCGTAGATTAAAGTTACTTCAGATAACGACTCATAACATTAAACTGAGAAAGAAGCGATTTAATTATTAACATAATAAATAACAAATATTCACCTGGATGTTGTTGGACAGGATCCGGTTCACGGTGGTCAGCGAGCCTCCGGAGGAAGAGGAGCAGGAGAAGGAGTGTGAGGACGTCGGGGTGGCCTTCGTGAGGATCAACGAGATCCTGGAGAGACGACGAGACCTGACCGAGACCAGTCTGGACGGTACTGATACACACATATATACAGTGGGTACGGAAAGTATTCAGACCCCTTTAAATTTTTCACTCTTTGTTTCATTGCAGCCATTTGCTAAAATCAAAAAAGTTCATTTTATTTCTCATTAATGTACACTCAGCACCCCATCTTGACAGAAAAAAAACAGAAATGTAGACATTTTTGCAAATTTATTAAAAAAGAAAAACTGAAATATCATATGGTCATAAGTATTCAGTACTGAGTAGAAGCCCCTTTTGAGCTAGTACAGCCATGAGTCTTCTTGGGAATGATGCAACAAGTTTTTCACAGCTGGATTTGGGGATCCTCTGCCATTCTTCCTTGCAGATCCTCTCCAGTTCTGTCAGGTTGGATGGTGAATGTTGGTGGACAGCCATTTTCAGGTCTCTCCAGAGATGCTCAATTGGGTTTAGGTCAGGGCTCTGGCTGGGCCAGTCAAGAATGGTCACAGAGCTGTTCTGAAGCCACTCCGTCGTTATTTTAGCTGTGTGCTTAGGGTCATTGTCATGTTGGAAGGTGAACCTTCGGCCCAGTCTGAGGTCCTGAGCACTCTGGAAGAGGTTTTCTTCCAGGATATCTCTGTACTTGGCCGCATTCATCTTTCCTTTAGTTGCAACCAGTCGTCCTGTCCCTGCAGCTGAAAAACACCCCCATAGCATGATGCTGCCACCACCATGTTTCACTGTTGGGATTGTATTGGGCAGGTGATGAGCAGTGCCTGGTTTTCTCCACACATACCGCTTAGAATTAACGCCAAAAAGTTCAATCTTGGTCTCATCAGACCAGAGAATCTTATTTCTCATAGTCTGGGAGTCCTTCATGTGTTTTTTGGCAAACTCTATGTGGGCTTTCATATGTCTTGCACTGAGGAGAGGCTTCCGTCGGGCCACTCTGCCATAAATAGGGCTGGGTATCAATCAAAAATTTTCGATACCGATACCTTCACTTCGATACCGGTTCCTGAACGATACTTTTTTCGATACCAATTTTATAAGATTATAAGATAACAAAAAGCAAATTACATTACACATTGTACAAATCTTCAGTTTTATTTTTCAGCTGTGGTAATTTTCCACTCCAAGCAGTTTTCTTACAGAAAAAATAAACAACAAATAATTTCCAGTGCAAAAGAACACTTGCAAATAAGTTACAAATCAATCTAATGTTCTGCTACATACTGAGGACCTTTTCACTTAGCAGTTTTTCTTCAGAAAAATCAACATGTCTGCTTTCTCAGGACACAGACAAGCCTGCTCCTGGCTGATGGTGTCCCCAGCTGTAGAAAAAGTACGCTCTGAGGGTGTGGATGATGCTTGCACACAGAGATACCTGGTTGCCAAGTTTGATAGCATTGGCATAGTGTCCCTCGCATTCCACCACCAGGTTACTGGATTCACTGAGGTTAGGGTAGATGGCAGACCTCTGTACCGCTGTATCTCTTCCTCAATATTCTCTGTGGTGCTAAGAGTGTTCTCTTGTCTTATTCCAACTGCCATGTCCTCATCAGCAAATAGCTCCTCAAGGGCAGAAAGCTTTGGCTTCTTCTGAGAAGAAGAAGAAGAAGAAGAAGAAGAAGAATAGATGCCAACAAGTAAATTTTGGGGGCAGGATGTCTTTGTATATTTTTATTTTACCAGTGTTGTTACTGCAGCTGTACAGTCTTCATCAGAAGAGTTGTCATCATGGTCACCAGCTGTCCCTTCAAGCTCCTGCTCCATCTGCTGGGCCTGGGTCACTACACCTTTATTCTGCATTCAATAGATTATGGGAGTCATATAAACTGATCTACAATGGAAGAGGAATCAAATATTATCAATAACAAAAAACACCTGTTGTGAGGTCCTAGTTACCAGCTCCTCTTGTAGTCTGGTCCACACTTCATCGGCCACTTTCGTCTTAAATCTTGGGTCTAAGGCTGTGCCCTCCTCCAAGAACTGCCTGATGCTCTCATCCTGCAAGACAAAAACATACTATAGTAGTCAAATCTCTGAGTATACCTAATGAACACAACTTAAAAATCTACAGGATTATGCTACATACTTGGTATCGTTTTGAGAGGTCACCCCAGACCTTGTCCTTGATGGTCTGTGTAAAGGAGGAGTCCTCATCACTCACTGTGAAGTGGTGCTGGAGTTTCCCCAAGATGGGAAGAATCTGGCCCAAAGTTGGACTCCTTCCAGCAGAGATGCAGATGGTTGAAGTATAGAGTATCTTCATTACTCTGACAAACTGTTCTCCTTTTCTATAATCCTCATCAGAAAGTCTCTCCAGTCTGAGAAAAATATACACATTGTTTTATTAGCTAGACCACAGCCCAGCACATTAGTATTCATTGATAAAAGAATAAGGTAATAACAATGTCCATCCTTATCTATACCTGTCCTTCTCCATTGATTTTTTTAGCCGAGGGTCCATGGAGGCTGCCTGGATGGCAGGAAACTGCTCCAGAAATCGCTCCACCGTCAGGAACAGGCTGTTCCACCTCTTCTTTACATCCAAAATGATGGCATGTTCAGGAAGACCTAGAGAGAGACAGTGTGTGTGTGGTTGTCAAAAGGGTTGTTTATTTGTAGTAATAGTTCAATAATTGATTTAGCCATGTAATGTTGCACTAAGTTTACTCTATTTTGATTTACACTTACCGAGAAGACGCTGCTTCTCTTTAAGGACAGGTTTAGCCAAGCTGCACCGCTTTAACCACACCACCATAGCTCTGATTCTTCCTGCCCACTTTGAGATGGCAGGTATGGTGTACAACTTTTGAGCAGCAATGTTTAGTGTATGAGCAAAGCAGCCAATTTTTCTAATGCTCATCTTTTTTACTGCTACATCCATATTAGCTGCGTTATCTACAGTGATGGCAACCACTTTTTCCTTTATGTTGAATTCATCCAGAATATCCCCTATCTCCTCGGCTATTACATTCCCTGTCTGTGATGTATAGACTGCCCTGGTATGTAGGATTTTCTCCTTCATGGTACCCTCTCTCACAAAGTGGACTGAAACAGTCAAGTAGTGGTCTTGTGCCACACTGGTCCACCCATCCGCGGTCACAGCCACATCTCTGACGTCTTTCAATTCTCTCTTGACATTTCCCTTCTCTACTGCATACCATGCAGGTATGAGTGTATTTGACAGCATGTCTCTGCTGGGGGGCTGATATCTGGGGTTTAGGGCTCTTATCATCTCCCTAATTGACATTAGAACACAAAAAATCAACAATAACATGGCTGTGTTATTATTGTTATTATATTATTATTATTATCTAGGCTGAGAGATAAAGGCTTCAACAATATCCTTTACAGCTTACTTACTTCCACCATGGAGCCTCCACTGTCAAAAAAGGCAGCAAACCTTTAACAACAAAGTTTGTGACTGCCCTGTGGCACTCATCTTGTTTTTCTTTTGTCATTTTTCCTTTTTCTGCCAGTGTGAATGGATTCACACTGGCTGGCCTTGTCCCCCTCACATCAGGGTCAGAGGCTACTGTGAGGAGAAGATAAACATAACAGTGAGTGCACATTATGTGAGCTGTTTAACCAGCCGACCCAATTGATGAGCACATCTTAACAGGCTAAGCTTTATCTGTTACTGTCAATCTCTAGTTAGCTTTTGATTTAGCTAACTACATAGCCATAAAATAAAGCTACAGTAATATCTTAAGTTAGCGTCACATGGACCCCAGTTTAACTCACCGCGTGATGCACGTATTAAGTTGCAGTAACATTAAGTAAACGTGCCTGTTGATATCACACACATAGCACCGTCGTTGGTAATCTCAGATGAAGCGGAGTCCGGTGGTGTAGATTTTGAATCAGGCCGCTCGGGCTCTGTAACGTCCACAGGCGGACTTGAATGCTGAGAGGAGGATGGCTGCGGTCCGCTCTTCTTGCAGTCAAACACGGAGCAACTTTCTGCTCTTAAATTGATTCCGTGCACGGTCAGGTGTTTCATCAAATTAGTCGTATTGCCAGCCTTAGCAATTATGACTTTTTTGCATATATTGCATCTAAAATGGAGCCACGCTTTTGACCTCGGTGGCATTTTTTTTCAACGACACACAACTACAGTTCACTATCACAACACAGATACACGTGAACCCCGTCTGTGGGAGTAACCACAAAACGTCTCTGTCTGGTACCACGTATTTTTCCTGCATGCCGCAACGTATAACGTTACAGCCAATCACAGGCAGCATTATCAGGTCTTGATCACGTGATTAACCTCTGGGTACCGAAACTTGGCACCGAAAGACGAGGCATGTTTTGATACTCGGTACTACCGAAGCATTTCGGTCGGTGCCACAAAAGAACCGAAGTTCAGTACCCAGCCCTAGCCATAAAGCCCCAACTGGTGGAGGGCTGCAGTGATAGTTGACTTTGTGGAACTTTCTCCTATCTCCCTACTGCATCTCCGGAGCTCAGCCACAGTGATCTTTGGGTTCTTCTTTGCCTCTCTCACCAAGGCTCTTCTCCCACGATTGCTCAGTTTGGCTGGACGGCCAGGTCTAGGAAGAGTTCTGGTCGTCCCAAACTTCAAATGATTCTCATGATTCTCATTTGCTCTGACATGCACTGTGAGCTGTAAGGTCTTATATAGACAGGTGTGTGCCTTTCCTAACCAAGTCCAATCAGTTTAATTAAACACAGCTGGACTCCAATGAAGGAGCAGAACCATCTCAAGGAGGATCAGAAGAAATGGACAGCATGTGAGTTAAATATGAGTGTCACAGCAAAGGGTCTGAATACTTATGACCATGTGATATTTCAGTTTTTCTTTTTTAATAAATTTGCAAAAATGTCTACATTTCTGTTTTTTTCTGTCAAGATGGGGTGCTGAGTGTACATTAATGAGAAATAAAATGAACTTTTTTGATTTTAGCAAATGGCTGCAATAAAACAAAGAGTGAAAAATTTAAAGGGGTCTGAATACTTTCCGTACTCACTGTACACATATATATATATATATATATATATATATATACACACACATATATACATGTCTTGACAAACAGACATTATAATACTATAGTATTACAATGTGGTGTGTACACTCATGTCCTCATATAGTGGACAAACCAACACACACACACACAGTGTGGCGTTCAGTGTCCGTCTGTTTCTTGCAGTCATGGACGTGGAGGACAGCAGCGAGGTGGTCGGCAGTCTGACTGTGTCTGTGGAGGGACTGGACGCTCTGCAGGCCATCATGGAGGACCAGAACCTGGACCTGGACCAGGACCTGGACTAGGAGCCGACCCACGTCTCCTCTCTGCTTCCATCAACGTGAGGCAACAAACAGTAGAACATGTGAGGCCGAGTGTGTCGAGACCGAGTCCAGATCTCAGAGTCATAAAGACCTTCAGGACCAACGCTGAAGTGGTCTGACTGGTCAGGACGGACTCTGATGGACTCTGATAGTCTCTGATGGACTCTGATGGACTCTGATGGTCTCTGATGGTCTCTGATGGTCTCTGATGGACTCTGATGGACTCTGATGGTCTCTGATGGACTCTGATGGTCTCTGATGGACTCTGATGGACTCTGATGGTCTCTGATGGACTCTGATGGTCTCTGATGGTCTCTGATGGTCTCTGATGGACCATCAGAGACCATCAGAGAAGTGAAGTGACTTCTGTCTCAGTCTGTAAACAAAATAAAAGTTCAGATAAATGTTAGTCGTGTTGTTCGTGCGCTGTGTGGATGTGAATCTGTTTTCAGTGTAAATGATGTTATTTATTAAATATCTGCAGTGTGTGTGTTAGTGTGTGTTAGTGTGTGTTGATGTTTTCAGGCAGCAGCTCTCGTTAGTGAGTTCATTTAATATTTAATGAGCTCAGGTCGACGAGCAGCAGTTTGATTTATAATAATGTCGGTGTGTTCATGTGTTTGTACGACTCGTGCCTTATGCTGATGTTTTATACTGAGCTCTAATAAAGAGTTTTCTATATTTTACACGTGTTGAACTTCATGAAGCTGCTTATTTAAAATGGTTTTAATATGAATGAATTCAATGTTTTCATTCATGTTCTGTAGCTGCTTAGCTTAGCTTAGCATAAAGACTGGAAACAGAGGGAAACAGCTAGCCTGGCTCTGAACAGCTGATCAGCATGTTCTGTTTGGTTTCATCTGGATCAAACGTGTCAAATGAAACTTTGAGTTCTGTTCTGAACATTCAACATGTGACTCGTGTTTTATTACAAACTGAATCTGTCCTTTAAAATCACATGAAGTGTTCATTAACAGCAGACATCAACTGCAGTAATTAATCAGTGGACTAAAGATTAACGGCAGCTTTACTTGTTTGTCATCAGTATTATTATTCTTATTATCAGAGTTAGATTTCTGCCTCACTATATCTCAGATAACACGATCGTCCACGACACCATGAAGCTCTGCTAACCCTAACCCTAACCCATTTATATAAAATGTTCACATCTTTATACAGAGATACTTCAACATATTTCTCATCTTCTCTTTCAGTGTATTTTATGTTTTTATATTTTGACCTAAAATTTTATTGAGTTTTTTCTTTAACTTATTTGTATTCTTGTTTCTCTTCATGTTGAACTGACGCTTCCTCTCGTCCATCGTTGATCTTCACAACAAATAAACCTGAAACTTCAATAATTCTGGATAATTCTAGTTAAATGTTGTTTCTTCATTCACACGTCGTCGTCGTCGTCGTCGTTGTCGTTCTCTCTGTTTCTTTTTTATTTCTCACGTCGTCTCTCTCGGTGGGCGGCGGTCTGTCAGAAGCAGCTGACACCGACTGAAGGAGGAGGAGGAGGAGGAGGAGGAGAAGAGGAGCCAACAGAAACATCAAACTCAGGACGCAGCAGGTTTCGCTGCAGAAGGTAAAACTGACTCATTTAATTTGTTTATTTGTGATTGAAACGAAATTAATCTGCAAATATTTGAATCATCATTTTGTTTCAAATCATTTGATGTTTTCAGTGAATTTAATATTCACGTTTAATGACGTCACATTTTACTTCAGGACGTTGTGACGTGTGTTTTTTACTGTTTTATAGATCAAATGAATCGATCATGAACATATTGATGTATCTAATGTATCTAATGTTTTTTTCACTTCAAAACTTAAAAAATAACCTGAAACAGGTTCTAAGGTTTTAAGAGTTCAGGTTTTTGTTATATATATATATAAAATGGACGATCAGCTGAGTCTCTGTAGATAACTGTAGACCTGCTCTGTGTGGAAATATTCATACTTGTTGTGGAGGGTTAATCTGCATTCTCTTCATTTTTTTCATCTGAACAAAAAAACATTTGTTTATTGTCTCGGGTAGTTTTTATTGGTTTCCATGGAAACGTGGTAAATGTTGCTGCAGTGTGTCAGCAGTCGTCTCTGTGCAGGAATACAGCAGGACGTCTGCAGGACGTCTGCAGGACTTCAGCTGTTCATGAAGGTTGGACATTCGAGCCTCACAGGACTGGTGAGGACTGATTCACAGTCTGTGGCGTTCCTCAGGGATCTGTCCTGTGTCCTGTAACGTTCTCTGTATTTAAACATTTCACAGAAACATGTCGTATAAATCAGCATTTATACCCCCTCTGTGCAAAATATGCTGCTGTTGGACTAGTCAGTAATATTAGCTGGCTGCTATGTCTGCTGTTGGTGACCTTGTTGATGTTTGGCTGTTAGCAAAGTTGTCGACTCGCTAGTTTTTGATCAGAAGTAATGTAATCAGAACAAATACTCGAGTACAGCTGAACAGATACCACAGAGATCAGAGATCACATCTCTCCCATTTTGGCTTCCTTGCATTGGCTGCCTGTTAAATCTAGAATAGAATTTAAAATTCTTCTCCTTACATACAAAGCTCTTCATGGTCAGGCACCATCATATCTAAAAGAGCTCATAGTACCTTACTACCCCTCTAGAACACTGCGCTCTCAGAATGCTGGGTTCCTTGTGGTTCCTCGTGGTTCCTCATGGTTCTGACTGTTGAATGAATCAACAACAAAGACGATGTTGGAGTAACTTTGTTTGAAGCTGGAGGACTAGAATGCTGGGGGACTTCCCATGATGCACTGAGCTCTGTCAGCAGTGTCAGGAATATTTATATATTAAACAGACTGTTGTTTTGTTGCTATTGTGTTGTTGTGTTGTTTTTGTTGTTGTGTTGTTGTTTTGTTGCTATTGTGTTGTTGTGTTGTTGTTGCGTTGTTGTTGCATTGTTGTTGTGTTGTTGTTGTGTTGCTATTGTGTTGTTGTGTTGTTGTTTTTGTTGCGTTGTTGTTGCATTGTTGTTGTGTTGTTGTTGTGTTGCTATTGTGTTGTTGTTTTTGTTGCGTTGTTGTTGCATTGTTGTGTTGTTGTGTTGCTATTGTGTTGTTGTGTTGTTGTTTTTGTTGTGTTGTTGTTGCGTTGTTGTTGCATTGTTGTTGTGTTGTTGTTGTGTTGCTATTGTGTTGTTGTGTTGTTGTTTTTGTTGCGTTGTTGTTGCATTGTTGTGTTGTTGTTGTGTTGCTATTGTGTTGTTGTGTTGTTGTTTTTGTTGCATTGTTGTGTTGTTGTTGTGTTGTTGTTGTGTTGCTATTGTGTTGTTGTTTTTGTTGCGTTGTTGTTGCATTGTTGTTGTGTTGTTGTTGTGTTGCTATTGTGTTGTTGTGTTGTTGTTTTTGTTGTGTTGTTGTTGCGTTGTTGTTGCATTGTTGTTGTGTTGTTGTTGTGTTGCTATTGTGTTGTTGTGTTGTTGTTTTTGTTGCGTTGTTGTTGTGTTGTCTGAAGGTTTATGTGGTCCAGCAGCAGCACAGACGGTCACCATGAGTCTGGACGAAGACGCTCGTTGGCTGGAGTGGGTCACCAAACAGTTTGAGAGCATCGCCGGGGAAGACAAGGAGATCGACCTCGACGAGTTCAAGACCGCCCTCAAAGTCAAAGAGGTGGGAAAGTACTCAGAGCACTCAGAGTACTTCAAAAAACTTTAAAGTGCTTCAAAGTAAAAGTACTCAGTGTCAATACTGCAGTCTAAAAGTATCATCAGCTTCATGTAGTTAAATAAAAAGAAAAAGTATTTTCATCTGAAATGAAGTAAAAAAAAACTTCACTGTGAATTATGACTGCTGTTATGACGTGTGTTATAATGTGTGTGTTGTGTGTGTGTTGTGTGTTATAATGTGTGTGTTGTGTGTGTGTTGTGTGTTATAATGTGTGTGTTGTGTGTTGTGTGTGTGTTGTGTGTTATAATGTGTGTGTTGTGTGTGTGTTGTGTGTTATAATGTGTGTGTTGTGTGTGTGCAGTCGTTCTTCGCTGAGCGGTTCTTCGCGCTCTTCGACTCAGACGGCAGCGCCTCCATCAGTCTGGACGAGCTGCTCAAAGCTCTCGACCTCCTGATCCACGGCAGCGAGACGGACAAACTCCGGTTCCTGTTCCAGGTGTACGACGTGGATGGTAAGTGAACACACACACACACACACACACACTGAGTCTTTCATGTTTTAATGAACTGTCAGAGGTGTCGACTTCCCTGTCTGGACTTGGGAACTACAGTCGGCCATGTTCTGTCCCGTCTGAACTACAGTCGGCCATGTTTGGTTGTTGTCTTTCAGGCAGCGGCTCCATCGATCCGGACGAGCTGCGAACAGTTTTGAAGTCGTGTCTCCGTGAGAGCGCCATCTCTCTGCCGGAGGAGAAGCTGGATGACTTGACGCTGGCACTGTTCGAGTCGGCCGATAAAGACAACAGTGGCGCCATCACATTTGAGGAGCTGAAGGCTGAGCTGGAGACGTTCCCCGAGGTGATGGAGAACCTCACTATCAGGTCAGAGAACTTCCTGTTTCCTGTTTACTTTAAGACTCTCCTTCATCCTCTCCTTCATCCTCTCCTCCATCCTCTCCTCAGTGCTGCTAACTGGTTGAAGCCTCCTGACCTGGATGAGAAGAAGCGTCACGCTCCTCGGTACCTGACTCGGGCGTACTGGCACAATAACAGCAGGAAGCTTCTCTTCCTGTGTTTGTACGCCTGCCTCAGCCTGCTGCTCTTCATCGGGGCCATGCTACAGCACAGTCATGGAGGAGCCTGGTACATGGTGGCCAAAGGCTGTGGACAGTGTCTCAACTTCAACTGCACCTTCATCATGGTACGACCCGAGGATGTCTGATCATCATGTTTCTGTAGAACAAAACCAGGTCGATCAATCAGGCTCTCTAAAACAAAGGAGAAGTTCTCTTCAACATTTGATCCATGTAATCATGGAGAACGTGGATGTTTTATGGCTGATGTTTGTCTCCAGGTGCTGATGCTGCGTCGCTGTCTAACTTGGCTCAGGGCCACGTGGGTGGTCCGGGTCTTACCTCTGGACCAGAACATCTTGCTGCATCAGATAGTCGGCTACGCCATCCTCTTCTACACACTGGTTCACACCACCGCTCACATCTTCAACTTCGGTACAAACTCTGTAGATTATAATTTTCTCTCAGTGGCCTGATGGTGGCGGTATAACAGTGAACTTTAGTGACACAAAGGTTCCTCAGGCGGTCCAGTCTGACTTATATATCACGTGACATCTATTGCACGTCTGTCCGTCCTGGGAGAGGGATCCCTCCTCTGTGGCTCTTCCTGAGCTTCCTTTTTTCCCTGTTAAAAGTTTTTTGTGGGCAAGTTTTTCCTCACTCGAACCGAGGGTGTAAGGACAGAGGGTCTAAGGACAGAGTGTGTAAGGACAGAGGGTGTAAGGACAGAGGGTCTAAGGACAGAGGGTGTCACTCCCTGTACAGATTGTAAAGCCCTCCGAGGCAAAATGTGTTTTGTGACTTTGGGCTATACAAATAAAATTTGATTTGATTTGATTTATAAATCTTCAAGAACTTCTATTCTTCTGAACATGAAGACGTCGCTGTGTTTTTGAGTCTCTCTGCGTCCTCTTTGTGTTCCAGCACAGATGTCGAACATCAGTGGCTTCAGTCTGTGGGAGTACCTGCTGACCACAAGGCCGGGCATCGGCTGGGTGAAGGGGACGGCCTCGGTGACCGGGGTCATCCTGCAGGTCATGATCTGCCTCATGGTGCTCTGCTCCAGCACCTTCGTACGACGCAGCGGACATTTTGAAGTAAGACATGCTAACATCATGCTAACATCCATCCATCCATCATCCATTCATCCATCCATCCATCATCCATCCATCCATTCATCCATTCATCATCCATCCATTCATCCATCCATCATCCATTCATCCATTCATCCATCCATCCATCCATCATCCATCCATCCATTCATCCATTCATCCATCCATTCATCTATCATCCATCCATTCATCATCCATCCATCCATTCACCCATCCATTCATCATCCATCCATCCATCCATCCACCATCCATCCATCCATTCATCCATCCATTCATCATCCATCCATCCATCCATTCACCATCCATCCATCCATTCATCCATCCATTCATCATCCATCCATCCATCCATCCATCCACCATCCATCCATCCATCCATCATCCATTCATCCATTCATCTATCATCCATCCATCCATCCATCCACCATCCATCCATCCATTCATTCATCCATCCATTCATCCATCCATTCATCCATTCATCCATCATCCATCCATTCATCCATCCATCATCCATCCATTCATCCATCCATTCATCCACCCATCCATCCATCCATCATCCATCCATTCATCCATCCATCATCCATCATCCATCCATTCATCCATCATCCATCCATACATCCATCCATTCATCCATCATCCATCCATACATCCATCATCCATTCATCTATCATCCATCCATCCATCCATCCATTCATCCATCATCCATCCATCCATCCATCATCCATTCATCCATCCATCATCCATCCATCCATCCATCTATCATCCATCCATCCATCATCCATTCATCTATCATCCATCCATCCATCCATTCATCCATCTATCATCCATCCATCCATCCATCCATTCATCCATTCATCTATCATCCATCCATTCATCCATCCATCATCCATCCAACTATCCATTCATCCATCATCCATCCATACATCCATCCATCATCCATCCATCTATCATCCATCCATTCATCCATCCATCCATCCATCATCCATCCATTCATCCATCATCCATCCATCCATCCATCATTCATCCATCATCCATCCATCATCCATCCATCCATCTATCATCCATCCATCTATCATCCATCCATCATCCATCCATCATCCATCCATACATCCATCCATCATCCATCCAACTATCCATCCATCCATTCATCCATCCATCCATTCATCCATCCATCCATTCATCCATCATCCATCCATCATCCATCCATCCATCTATCATCCATCCATCTATCATCCATCCATCATCCATCCATACATCCATCCATCCATCCATCATCCATCCAACTATCCATTCATCCATCATCCATCCATACATCCATCCATCATCCATCCATTTATCATCCATCCATCCATCATCCATCCATCCATCCATCTATCATCCATCCATCCATTCATCTATCATCCATCCATACATCCATCCATCATCCATCCATCTATCATCCATCCATCCATCATCCATCCATCCATCCATCTATCATCCATCCATCCATCATCCATTCATCTATCATCCATCCATCATCCATCATCATCCATCCATCCATCCATTCATCCATCTATCATCCATCCATCCATCCATTCATCTATCATCCATCCATCATCCATCCATCATCCATCCATCCATCCATCCATTCATCCATCTATCATCCATCCATCCATTCATCTATCATCCATCCATCCATTCATCTATCATCCATCCATCATCCATCCATCATCCATCCATCCATTCATCCATCTATCATCCATCCATCCATTCATCTATCATCCATCCATCATCCATCCATCATCCATCCATCATCCATCCATCTATCCATTCATCCATCTATCATCCATCCATCCATCCATCCATTCATCTATCATCCATCCATCATCCATCCATCATCCATCCATCCATCCATTCATCTATCATCCATCCATCATCCATCCATCATCCATTCATCCATCTATCATCCATCCATCCATCATCCATTCATCTATCATCCATCCATCCATCCATCTATCATCCATCCATCCATTCATTTATCATCCATCCATCCATCCATCCATTCATCTATCATCCATCCATCATCCATCCATCATCCATCCATCCATTCATCCATCTATCATCCATCCATCCATCCATCATCCATTCATCTATCATCCATCCATCATCCATCATCATCCATCCATCCATCCATTCATCCATCTATCATCCATCCATCCATCCATTCATCCATCATCCATCCATCATCCATCCATCATCCATCCATCCATCATCCATTCATCTATCATCCATCCATCCATCCATCCATCATCCATCCATCCATTCATCTATCATCCATTCATCCATCATCCATCCATCATCCATCCATCATCCATCCATCCATCATCCATCCATCATCCATCCATCATCCATCCATCCATCATCCATCATCCATTCATCTATCATCCATCCATCCATCCATTCATCCATCATCCATCCATCATCCATCCATCATCCATCCATCCATCATCCATCCATCATCCATTCATCTATCATCCATCCATCCATCCATTCATCCATCATCCATCCATCATCCATCCATCATCCATCCATCCATCATCCATTCATCTATCATCCATCCATCCATCCATCCATCATCCATCCATCCATTCATCTATCATCCATCCATCCATCCATCATCCATCCATCCATTCATCCATCATCCATCCATCCATTCATCCATCTATCATCCATCCATCCATTCATCTATCATCCATCCATCATCCATCCATCCATCCATTCATCCATCTATCATCCATCCATCCATTCATCTATCATCCATCCATCCATCCATTCATCCATCATCCATCCATCATCCATCCATCATCCATCCATCCATCCATCCATTCATCCATCTATCATCCATCCATCCATTCATCTATCATCCATCCATCATCCATCCATCCATCCATTCATCCATCTATCATCCATCCATCCATTCATCTATCATCCATCCATCCATCCATTCATCCATCATCCATCCATCATCCATCCATCATCCATCCATCCATCCATCCATTCATCCATCATCCATCCATCATCCATCCATCCATCCATTCATCCATCCATCATCCATCCATCCATCCATTCATCTATCATCCATCCATCCATTATCCATTCATCCATTGGAGCTTCAGTGGACCTGAAGATGGAGAGTTTTGCCTTCAGGCTCAGCTGACACCAGTCCTCCATGTTTGTTTCTCCATCTTCACTCATAAACCCGTTTCTACCTCTGTGGTGTCTTCAGTCCACATGCAGGGTGTGATGTGTGTGATCAGCTCCCTCTGGTGTCTGAAGCTGGTTATTACAACAGTGACAGACACATCATCAGCTGAGCCGGTGTCCTGTCCTCCAGGTGTTCTACTGGTCTCACCTGTCCTACATCTGGGTCTGGTCTCTGCTGATGGTCCACTGTGCAAACTTCTGGAAGTGGTTTGTGGTTCCCGGTCTGGTCTTCCTGTTGGAGAAGATCGTTGGAATCGCCGTTTCTCGTATGGGAGGTCTTTACATCGTGGAGGTCAACCTGCTGCCGTCCAAGGTGACGAACCGACCAATTATCTTCAACATGAGTTGAAGCAATGAGTTGAACATGTGATCAGTAGCTGTGGATGTTCTTTGTCTGTGCTCAGGTGACTCACCTGGTGATCAAGCGTCCTCAGTTCTTCCATTTCAAACCTGGAGATTACGTCTACATCAACATCCCGCTGATCGCCAAGTACGAGTGGCATCCGTTCACCATCAGCAGCGCGCCCGAGCAGTCAGGTACGCCTCACCTGTCCTCACACCATGACAGCAGTATTAACACAGTTCAGGTTATCTTCACGAGGTTCTGATCCAGAGTCAGCGACACGGTTAGGTTCCGCTTCATAACACACTGAGTCTGGATCAGAAGGTCACATGACTTGTTGGGGTGTGACCTTTGACCTGCAGAGTCTCTGTGGCTTCACATCCGCTCGATGGGTCAGTGGACGAACCGCCTGTACGAGAACTTCAGACAACCTGAGAACCCGACGGTCAGCCCCAAGAGGCTCGCCACGAGCCTGAGGAACCACCGGCAGCTGATGAAAGCCGAGGTGCAACACACACACACACACACGCACACACACACACACACACACACACACACACACGTTATGTCATGTGACTTCCTGTCTCACATGTGACTTCCTGTCAGGAGGACTTGTTCAGCTCCACAAACCATAACGGAGCAGTTGCCTCGAACGAAGACGACGCCATTGAGCTGATGATGTACCGTCAGTGCAGCTCCCGGTCCGACGCAGCGTCGTGCTCGGCATCGGCGTCTGGATCTCAAGGTCCAGACGAGCCTCCTTCAGACGAGCTGGGACCGGCAGAGCGAGGCGAGGCTCCTCCGCTCAGAGAGGTCGACAGGTTTGTCTTTTAAATTTATCCAAACTGTGAGGAAAGTTTTAAAACACTTTGTTTGGTTCTGCAGGTTTCTGCAAAGTTTGGAGAGAATCATCGATTCTGCAACATCAAGGTGAGAAGAGAAACGTGTGGCGACACCTCGTGGTGATTAAAAACACTGCAGTCACCAGAATAATCCTGTTCTGTTCAGTGTTACGTTGATGGACCATACGGGACTCCCACCAGACAGATCTTTGCCTCGGAGCATGCGGTTCTGATCGGGGCCGGTATCGGCATCACGCCATTCGCCTCCATCCTGCAGAGCATCATGTACCGGTGAGATACCAGAACCAGAACCAAAGTGTGGATCTGACATTAGCTCCACACAGCAGCTACAGTTGGCAGCAGTTTACTGTTCACTTTAAAGTTCTTGTGTATCAGACTGACTTAACTTGTGACCCGGTTCTGATCCAGATACCGCCGGAGGAAGCAGAACTGTCCAAACTGTAACTACTCGTGGTGTGAGAACATTAAAGACTCAGACATGAAGCTCCGTAAAGTAAGACAGCACCACACGGACCACACGGAGCCCCCATGATGTTCTTTAATGATCTGGTTTGATACAGGTGAGTCTGTTCTGGACCTGCAGGTCGACTTCATCTGGATCAACCGGGACCAGAAGTCCTTCGAGTGGTTCGTCAGTTTACTGACCAAACTGGAGATGGACCAGGCCGATGAGGAGCCTGAAGGTGAGGAAGAGTGCGATAAACGATAAAGGCAGGTAAAGTCAGGTGATCACAGCTGTGATGTCCTTCAGGTCGCTTCCTGGAGATGCACATGTACATGACGTCAGCACTCAGCAAGAACGACATGAAGGCCATCGGCCTACAGATGGCGCTGGACCTTCTGGCTAAGAAGGAGAAGAGAGACTCCATCACCGGGCTGAGGACCAGAACCCAGCCGGGACGACCCGAGTGGGGGAAGGTGAGGAGGACCGCCAAGCCCGGAGTTTTCTAACAACGATGAAGACGGATCAATCTCTGAGATACTCGTGTTCATAAATGTTCATTTTTATTTTTGTGTTTTTTATGTTTTTTAAATGTTTTTAAATGTTTTTCAAATGTTTTTCAAATGTTGTTTAAACGTTGTTTCGTGTTTCAGGTGTTTCAGAAGGTGTCCGAGGAGAAGAAGGGGAAGGTTCACGTGTTTTATTGCGGCTCTCCGGCTCTCGCTAAAGTCATCAAAGCTCAGTGTGAAAACTTCGGCTTCAACTTCTACAAAGAAAACTTCTGAGTGTGTGTGTGTGTGTGTGTGTGTGTGTGTATATCTCCATGACAACCGTCTGTGTTGTGTTTCCTACCTGTTGTTAGATGACGTGTTGCTGACTCATATATGCATGGCTGTGATTTTACTGCTGACTCATCGTTTATTTAACGACCTGCTTTGATCTCCTTAAGGCTCATCATGTCTGTTTTGATAATTAATCAGCTCATTCATTAAATGATCATTTGATCCCTGATTGATTGTCACCACATAGCTGTTACATCATCACATTTTTACACGATTATCGTGAAAGAATCCCGAATAAAAAAAAAAATTCAATTCTTCTTTAACTTTGATTGTTTGTCAAATTAATTCAACTGAAACAATCTGAAACCATCAAACCCTCGAACATCAGAGGGTCCTGAAATGCTCCTGAATCATTCCTGAAACATTCCTGAATCATTCCTGAAACATTCCTGAAACGCTCCTGGTTAGAAATTAAGCTGCATGGAGAACAAACCATAACGGGATGTGATGTCACAGAGTCGAGTGCTGTTAGGTTTAGCAGTCAGATCAATGACAGGGTGGGAACCACACATACAGAGCAGCTCTGATTGTTCACACGATGTTATGACGCATTTATTATTAACATGATGTCAGTATTTCATTTTACATGTCAGGAATATCATGTATGATCATGTATGTAGATGTGAGAGCGACGTGAGTCAAACTCTGTATGTGAACTCATCATCAATAAACCTCATTTTGACTCCTACATTTCCCAGAGTGCATTTCAGTCAACAGAGTTAATCTGCAGAACATTTAACGAGGAAACACGAGACAATAAAAAGATCAAACGAGATGAATTCATATAATTAATAAAAGTTTGAATAATTAAACTGATGAATGTAAAGAAGTATACAATGGAAGTACTCAGGTAAAGTACAGTAAAGAGTTGAAGTACTCAAGTAAATGTACTCAGTTACTCGCCACCTGTTTTTCTTCTGAACGTGTCCTGATGAAAACTCACAAGTCATTAAAAACATCCAGCAGAACATCTGTCAGCATCACTGCAGAACCAGAACCACAGGCCCGATCCACAGATCCACCAGAACCACAACCAGAACCACAGGCCTGATCCACAGATCCACCAGAACCACAGGCCCGATCCACAGATCCTATCAGCCTCCACATGAAATATTCGACCACATTCAGAGTCCAGGAGAGTTTTTAATTGATCAACAGACAGACAGGCAGGCAGGCAGGCAGGCAGACAGCTCTCTGCTCTTCAGACTCATTGAAATATATAAATATATGTTAATACATATATGTGTGTATTTGTTAATATGTTAATATATATATATATTACTAACAGCCTTTAATCGTCACGTGGTGTGTTAATATTAATAGTTTGTCACGTGATGACGTGTTTTATAGATCAGTGATTTTTTTAATGACTTTTTATTTTTTAACAAAACTGATCAAAGGATCATTTTCAGGCTTTATAATCGATGTCAGAGTTTCCTCTCGCTGTTGCTGATGGTGATATTTCCTGATGAGTTAATTGTTTGAGCATCTCAACATAATTTAAATATTTATATAAACACTGTGAATGTTTAGTCCTCAGGTGGTTCTCGGGTTACATCTTTAAAACGTTTGTTTAATGTTGAATGGAGGTTTCGGTGAGTTCGATCAGTTCTGATCGGTTTTCTGTTGATAAGCCTGTATGCGGCTAGCTAGCAGCTAGCTTGTTACGCAGTAGCAGTCAGTCGTCGGGCATCAAACCGGAGCGACGCGTTAAAAACCGATTTTATTCGTTAATGATCGGTTTGTATGAACGGACTCCACTGGCGGGAACCGACGCCGCTCGGCAGGACAGCCGTAAATCACCGATGTTCGCGGTAAACTCTCTTTTATCCGCCGCGGCCACATTTTCCGTCTCTGGCCGAGCTAGCTGCTGTTAGCTGGAATTAGCCTGTTAGCATCAGTACATGAAGGTAGGCCGTCCTCTTCACTCTCTGCCATCAGCCTCATTAAAGTCACACATCATCAATGTCTTTATGTCTGTAAGTAACCGTCACTGTTATTAAACCGTCCGGACAGTTCGGGTCGTCCTCAGACTCGTCGGCTCGGTTCGTTTATCCGGACTGAGCTAGGTTAGCTCTGCGGCTAGCTGCCTCAGGTCGGTTTAAATGGCTGCTAACAAGAACTTCTCTCCAGTTCTGGAGGTTCTGGAGGTTCTGTGTGTGTCATGATGGGTTAAATTGAAGCTAACACGATGAGCTGCAGTCACATCAAACCTGTGGGTGTGTGTGTGCTTGTGAGTGAGGAGGCTAACTGTTTATTTTGGTGTGGCTTCTGTCTAAAATGTCTCTTTTGATTTAATCAGACTTTCAGTCAGCTGTTCACTCTGATTAAAGTGTGTGAGGCGTCATCAATCAGCTGTTCACTAACAAACTTATAATTAACATTAATATTTTATATAAAGGGACGATGATCTGCTGTGAACGATCAGCTGTGAACGATCAGCTGTAGGTGATCAGCTGTGAATGATCAGCTGTAGGTGATCAGCTGTGAACGATCAGCTGTAGGTGATCAGCTGTGAACGATCAGCTGTAGGTGATCGGCTGTGAACGATCGGCTGTGAATGATCGGCTGTGAGTGATCGGCTGTGGGTGATCGGCTGTGAATGATCAGCTGTGAACGATCAGCTGTAGGTGATCAGCTGTGAATGATCAGCTGTAGGTGATCAGCTGTGAATGATCAGCTGTAGGTGATCAGCTGTGAATGATCAGCTGTAGGTGATCAGCTGTGAACGATCAGCTGTGAACGATTAGCTGTGAGTGATCTGCTGTAGGTGATCTGCTGTGAACGATCAGCTGTGAACGATCAGCTGTATGTGATCAGCTGTAGGTGATCAGCTGTGAATGATCAGCTGTAGGTGATCAGCTGTGAACGATCAGCTGTAGGTGATCAGCTGTAGGTGATCGGCTGTGAATGATCGGCTGTGAATGATCGGCTGTGGGTGATCGGCTGTGGGTGATCGGCTGTGAATGATCAGCTGTGAACGATCGGCTGTAGGTGATCAGCTGTGAATGATCAGCTGTAGGTGATCAGCTGTGAATGATCAGCTGTAGGTGATCAGCTGTGAACGATCAGCTGTAGGTGATCAGCTGTGAACGATCGGCTGTGAACGATCGGCTGTGGGTGATCGGCTGTGGGTGATCGGCTGTGGGTGATCAGCTGTGAGTGATCAGCTGTAGGTGATCAGCTGTGAATGATCAGCTGTGAGTGATCAGCTGTGAATGATCAGCTGTGAGTGATCAGCTGTAGGTGATCAGCTGTGAATGATCAGCTGTGAGTGATCAGCTGTAGTCTCTCACTTCCTGTCTGTGTTTGATGTTCCTCAGTTGGCTGAGCTCTCTGAGCTCTCTGAGCTCTCCGGGCTCTCCGCTCGGCCTCGCTCTCCTCCACGTCCTCTCTGGTCCAAACTATGTCAGACCTCCTCAGTGGGAGTCGAGTGCTGTGACCACAGAGCTCTGCTGGAGCAGGTGGGATCAAAGCCCGGCCCGACGAGAGCTGCTGACAGATCGGACCTCCTCATTAGCTCGAGCTCTGCCTCGGCTCTCTGTCCCTCTGCACCGGACTGGACCAGAGGTCTAAAGTTCTGCTGCTGTCACTGAGATGGTGCCGTTAAATGACACAGCAGTTTGTGATGCTGAGTCATGGCTGTGTTTGTCTTTATGAAGTTAAACCTCGTCTGTGATCTCATTGGATCATTGTGACTCACGTTTATTATGTATTAACTGCTGCCATTAGCAGGCAACAGAACCGGGCTCAGCAGCCGGACAGGACCGGGTTGGAGCACAGCCTCTGAGACCAACAGGGAATAACGTTACAGTAAGAAGGTGATTTACAGACTTCATGATGGAAACATTGATAAGTAGTGAAGCGCTAACTGTGGTTAGCTCGGTCAGCCGTGTAGCTAACTGAACTGACTCAGCCCGGGATGCCAGGAGCCAAACCCGGCAAGAAAACCACCTCGGTAGGCTGCTGTATTCACTGTTGGACTGGACACTGCTGGTTCAGAGGTTCTGTTCTGGGTTCAGAGGTTCTGTTCGGTCCGGCTGTGTTCACTGGAAGGTAGACGCTGATGCTAGCTCATAGCACTAGCTGCAATGCTAACGCACACCTGCTATTGGCTGCTGTAAACACCAATCAGCATCCACGACAAGCCCCTCCCTCTCTGAATGATTACTGATGACAAACGAGTACTGAGGCTCAGGAGGTAGAGCGGGTCGTCCACCAATCAGAACGATCGGTGGTTCGATCTTCGGCTCCTCCTCTGCATGCCGAAGCGTCCTTGAGCAAGATCCTGAACCCTAAACTGAAGATGCGTCCTCTCGTACGTCTCACCTCATCTTCTCTCTCAGCCTAGACTCTGCATGGCGACGGACTGGCAGCAGCAGGAGTGAGCAGCCAATCAGTGAAGGCCTCTGGTAGCATCATGGCGTCCCGTCAGAGGAACTCGGTCCGGATCCTGTCGAGCCGGGAGCGAGGCTCCCAGACGTTCGGCTCTCAGAGGCTGCTGCAGCTGCTGGTGGAGGAGAAGGTCCGCTGGATGAAGTGGCAGAGTCAGGTACGAACACGGAGGGCAAAGTTCTGATGGCGGTTCTCCAGATGTTCTTCAGAATGTCTGGAGAACATCTGGAAAACATCTCTGACAGATGAACCTTTTAAAGTGACTCCATCACTGCTCCACCTGACTGTTTGTTCTCTGACAGAAAGTGGAGCTGCCGGACAGTCCTCGCTCCACCTTCCTGCTGGCCTTCAGCCCCGACAGGTGAGATCATCACACACACACACACACACACTGAACGTTTCCTCAACGTTTCTCAGCAGAGCTGAAGTTAACCTTCGATCTAATACTGTGTGTTCTGTCAGGACGCTCATGGCTTCCACGCACGTCAACCACAACATTTACATAACGGAGGTGAAGACTGGAAAGTGCCTACACTCCCTCGTGGGCCACCGTAGGACCCCCTGGTGTGTGACCTTTCACCCCACAATCCCCGGCCTCGTGGCCTCCGGGTGCCTTGATGGTGAAGTCCGCATCTGGGATCTGCACGTGAGTAAAAGATGGGATGAGCTTCAACTGTGTGTTTTTATTTTGGCGAGCTGTGGTCACTTCCTGTCTGCTTCTTCCTGCAGGGCGGCAGTGAGAGTTGGTTCACAGAGAGTAACGTCGCCATTGCCTCCCTCGCCTTCCACCCGACCGCTCAGCTGCTCCTCATCGCCACCAACAACGAGCTCCACTTCTGGGACTGGAGCCGGCCCGAGCCCTTCGCCGTGGTCAAGACGGGCAGCGACACGGAGAGAGTCCGGTGGGTCAGACAGAACCAGAACCAGCATGGTGTCAGTTCAGACTAAAATAACCTGAACGTCCCGTCTGTGTCTGTGCCGTCCACCACACATCGAGTGTCTCTGCTCAGGATGAAGACGTGAATGACGTCATGTTGGTCAAATGAAATCGTTGATTTATAATTAATAGTTTCATCATAATTTCAGTCGTTCATGTTGTTCTCATCTTCAGACACCAGCAGCTTCTTATTTTAAACCCAGGACCGGATGGACAGACTGCCATGCCAACAGACGGTTCTGTAGAGTTCTTCACCGGTGTGCTCGCTCACGTGTTTTAATCGTGTGTTTGTTCCCGTGTTGGTCTCAGGTTGGTTCGGTTCGACCCGCTCGGTCACAATTTGCTGACGGCGATCGTGAATCCATCCAATCAGCAGGTGAGCTGTCGCCCATGTTTCTGTGGTTGGTTTGTGGTCGAGCGGCGTTCTCTGATCTGTTGCTTCCTTTCAGAACGAGGAGGACTCCGAGGTTCCGATGGACAGCGTGGAGATCCCTCACTTCCGTCAGCGCTCCTTCCTTCCTTCCCAGCCGGTCCGCCGCACGCCAATCCTCCACAACTTCCTCCACATCCTGTCGTCTCGCTCTCCGGGCGCTCAGGCGGGCGGCGAGCAGCCGCGCCCTCTGGGTGAGAATGGAAGTAATGTTGGAGAATCTCCCAGCATGCCTCTGGCTCAGTACCCGAGCTCTGAGCATGGGCCGTCCTTCCCGGGCTGCACGCAGCACCTGGGCCTGGTCTGTCTGTGCAGTCGCTGCTCCGTCAGTCGAAACTCTTCCCTGGCCGCCAACACCGCCGCCTCTGATCCGCCCCAGCCTCCCCCAGCCTCCACCTTCTCTTCAGCCCGCACGGAGCCCAGGCAGCCCTCGGAGCGACCCTCCGCCTTTACCTCGGTCTACTACAGCGCTACGAGCGGCATTGAGCCGCACTCCACCTCCAGACCAGGACCCGACTGGACCCGCAACCTGCTGAGCATGAGGGAGGGTGGGGTGGGTCCGGGCATGCTGCCTCCCAGAACCTCCTCTTCCTCCATCAGCCTGCTGTCAGTGCTGCGACAGCAGGACGGCTCCTCTCAGTCCCCCGTTTATACCTCTGCCTCTGAAGGGCGGGGCTTCCCCCAGCAGGGCGAGCTGGGAGCCCGAGATGGCGCCGGCACGAGCAGTGGCCATCACCCGTTCTGGGACGGCGCTCGCAGCAACACGGCGTCCTTCCGTAACGTGCTGCAGTGCAACCTGAGCCGCTACTTCATGGAGTTCGACCGCATGCAGGACCTGGAGCCGCCTTTAGGGGGCGGCATGGTGGACGGAGGTCAGGAGCAGAGCCAGGAGCTGCTGAATAATAACATGGACCCAGAAAGACCTGGGCCGTCCTCATCTTCCTCCACCTCCTCCCCCACCATCATCCACTACCAGCCTCCTCTCCCGCCTCCTCCCACCTCCCACAGCCTGGAGAACAACGTTCCTCCGCCCGCCTCCCGAGGACACCTGAACCGCTGCCGGGCTTGCCACAACCTGCTGACCTTCAACCATGACTCTCAGCGCTGGGAGCGCACCAACCAGGCCTCCTCCACCTCCGCCTCCACTCTGGAGCCCTCCTCTTCATCCACTTCCTTCCCTCCTTCGTCTTCCTCCCCGTGGCAGCCCGAGGAGGGCCGGAGGACACTTGAAGCCCAACCCCAGGAGAGGAGGGCGCCTCCGGAGCCCAGCGAGCAGCCGCCTCCCCCCGGAGGTGGAGGAGCAGGAACAGTGGCCTTCCCGATAGCACAGACGCCCAGCCAGCCCGGAGAGCAGACAGTGGGCCTGGTGTACAACCAGGACACGGCACAGTGGGAGAGGGTGTACCGGCAGGCTGCTGCCGGCAGGTCGGCAGAGCCGCCGGAGGCCTTAAGCCAAGAAATGCCTGTTGACCCCCCAGACGAGGACTCCCTGAGGAGGTACGAGCAGTTGACAGGCTGACAACAATGATCAACATTTACAAATCACTTCGTCAGTAATTAACATCATCCGTCTGTTCTTTATTTCACACAGACGACTGCTGGAATCATCTCTGCTATCACTGTCCCGCTATGACATGTCAGGATCAAGAGACCACCCCATTTACCCCGACCCCGCCAGGTAAACGCTTCATTTACCCCGACCCCATCAGGTAAAGGCTTCATTTACCCTGACCCCATCAGGTAAAGGCTTCATTTACCCTGACCCTATCAGGTAAAGGCTTCATTTACCCCGACCCTGCAAGGGAAACGCTTCATTTACCTTGACCCCGCAAGGGAAACGCTTCATTTACCCTGACCCCATCAGGTAAAGGCTTCATTTACCCCGACCCCATCAGGTAAAGGCTTCATTTACCCCGACCCCATCAGGTAAAGGCTTCATTTACCCTGACCCCATCAGGTAAAGGCTTCATTTACCCTGACCACGCAAGGGAAACGCTTCATTTACCCTGACCCCATCAGGTAAATGCTTCATTTACCCTGACCCCATCAGGTAAAGTCTTCATTTACCCTGACCCCGCAAGGGAAACGCTTCATTTACCCCGACCCCATCAGGTAAAGGCTTCATTTACCCCGACCCCATCAGGTAAAGGCTTCATTTACCCCGACCCCGCAAGGGAAACGCCTCATTTACCCCGACCCCGCAAGGGAAACGCCTCATTTACCCTGACCCCATTAGGTAAAGGCTTCATTTACCCTGACCCCATCAGGTAAAGTCTTCATTTACCCTGACCCCATCAGGTAAAGTCTTCATTTACCCTGACCCCATCAGGTAAAGTCTTCATTTACCCTGACCCCATCAGGTAAAGTCTTCATTTACCCTGACCCCATCAGGTAAAAGGCTTCATTTACCCTGACCCCGCAAGGGAAACGCCTCATTTACCCCGACCCCGCCAGGGAAACGCCTCATTTACCCCGACCCCGCCAGGGAAACGCCTCATTTACCCCGACCTTGCCAGGTAAACTCTTCATTTACCCCGACCCCGCCATGTAAACGCTTCATTTACCCCGACCCTGCAAGGGAAACGCCTCATTTACCCCGACCCGGCCAGGTAAAATCTTCATTTACCCCGACCCCGCCATGTAAACACTTCATTTACCCCGACCCCGCCATGTAAACGCTTCATTTACCTCGACCCCATCAGGTAAAGGCTTCATTTACCCCGACCCCGCCATGTAAATGCTTCATTTACCCCGACCCCGCAAGGGAAACGCCTCATTTACCTCGACCCCGCCAGGTAAACTCTTCATTTACCCCGATCCTGCCATGTAAACGCTTCATTTACCCCGACCCCGCAAGGGAAACGCTTCATTTACCCCGACCCTGCCAGGGAAACGCTTCATTTACCTCGACCCTGCCAGTTAAACTCTTCATTTACCCCGACCCCGCCATGTAAACACTTCATTTACCCCGACCCCGCCAGGTAAACGCTTCATTTACCACCATGTTCCTAGTTAAATAACTGCACACACTCAGCAGTTCATTAGAGATGCCGTCTCGTTAACGTCCACCTCGTTAGTACGACCTTGTTCTGTCCTCTGTCCTGTGCAGACTGTCTCCAGCTGCTTACTACGCCCAGAGGATGATCCAGTATCTGTCGAGGCGGGACAGCATCCGTCAGCGCTCGCTCCGCTACCAGCAGAACCGCCTCCGGGCCATGTCGTCTTCATCCGACAGCCCGGCCAGCAACCCGTCCAACTCCATGGACAACAGCGACGTGGACTTTGAGGAGCTCGAGTAAGTTTCACTGACGTGACGACGAGTGACGAGTGATGACTGTACTATGTGTTGCTGCGTGTTGTTGTGTTGCTGTGTGTTGCTGCGTGTTGTTGTGTTGCTGTGTGTTGCTGTGTGTTGTTGTGTTGCTGTGTGTTGCTGCGTGTTGTTGTGTTGCTGTGCATTGCTATGTGTGGTTGCGTGTTGCTGCCTGTTGCCATGTGTTGCTGTAGTTGTGACGTTGTGTTTGTGTCTTTCAGTGATAACGGAGACCGAGCTCGGCACAGGACACCACGTAACGCCCGGATGTCTGCGCCTTCGCTGGGTCGCTTCGTTCCACGGTGAGTCCACACGGATCAACACCTGGAGGTTGATCAACACCTGGAGGTTGATCAGTGATTCTGTGATGGTCTTATCTTTCTCTGCTTGGTTCTGCAGACGGTTCCTCCTCCCGGAGTATCTGCCCTATGCTGGGATCTTCCATGAAAGAGGGCAGCCCGGCCTGGCTACACACTCCTCTGTCAACAGAGTACTCGCTGGTAAACACACACACACACACACACACACACACACACACACCTTTGTTTGAAGGTGTTCATCACTGACTGCTTCCTGTCCGTCTTCCCAGGTGCGTCCATCGGGGACGGTCAGTCTGCGGTCGCCAGCAACATCGCCAACACCACCTACCGCCTGCAGTGGTGGGACTTCACCAAGTTTGACCTGCCCGAGATCAGCAACGGTACAACACATTAACGAGTCACATGTGTGACGGAGTTAAAAACACGTTTATCCTGCTGCAGTCGTCATGTGACGTCTGATTAATTGAGTTTAATTAACTAAATAGTTTCCATTCATCATTTTCTTCATTACTGTCTGAATAAATAAACAAAGACTTCCTGACCTGTAACAAACTTTACAGCTCCAAAGGTTCGTCTGGAGCTTGTTTTGTTTTAGTTAGAGCTAGGCTAGCTGTTTCCTTCTGTTTGCAGTCTTTATGCTAAGCTAAGCAGGGGTAGACAATAAGGCTTTTGAAGATCACTGGCCCCACCATTGTAACCACTGGCCCAGGAATTGAACATATCTAACATCTCCTGCCTGTATTCATCATAAATATAAAAAAGTAGCTACTTTAATTTCTATAAAGCAAGTGTTTGTCATTAGATTATTAAAATAATTGTATCATAATAATTCCAAGTTATTAATAATAATAATATAATAATAATTCAAACGCTGATCTACAGTGTGTCACAAATGGGACACGTGTGCTTGCAGATCTGCGTTTTCAAGCCTCTGTAGTTACACAGCAATGCGTTATCATACGCTTCTGTTCAAACACTTCAACTTTTCTCTAACTTACTTGTCTGCAAAGGTGGGCATTGCCCTGCATAGTTCGCAATATACCTCATTCTTTTCCTCGTCATATCCCAGCCAATTCCAGCGGTCTCGCCACTGAGGCTGGAACTTTCTTGCCCTTTTCTTTTCATAATTCCTGTCACTCTCTCTCAACTCCTCTGGTGCCTTTCTTTTCTTTTTGTTTTTTGCCTGGCGTTTGGCCGGGTACTGGGGGTTTTAGAAACATTACTGATGTCGGGAACAGAAACTCTGTGTCAGCAGTCAGCAGCAGTGAGCGAGCGGTACGCGTTACGCGGGAAAGAGCGGGCTGTGCAGGTGGTGTGTTTACGTCCCAGGGAGAGCACAGCGCTGGCTGTCTTTGATTGGGATCACGTAACACTATGTGTTAGCGGTAATAACCGAGACAATTTCACAGAAGTCATTGCAGAACACAGTACCACAGGGATTTCATGTGAAATTAGACATTTTTTTTTTCAAGGCATATTTTTCACTGGCCCCACCGGGCCAGTGCTTGGAGCGTTCTGGTGGCCCAGACGGTTTTAAAAGTACGTCCGGGCCACCGGGCCATTTATATTGTCGACCCCTGCTAAGCTAACTAGCTGCTGCTGTAGCTTCATATTAAACAAACACTCACTGATAATGACCTTGTGACATGATTTTAACATCCCTCCTCTCTCTCTCTGTCTGTCTGTCTGTCTGTCTGTCTCTCTGTCTCTCTCCGTCTGTCCCTCCGTCCAGCCTCCGTGAACGTCCTGGTGCCAAACTGTAAGATCTACAATGATGCGAGCTGTGACATCTCTGCTGACGGTCAGCTGTTGGCGGTCTTCATTCCCAGCAGTCAGCGGGGTTTTCCTGACGAAGGCATCCTCGCCATCTACTCGCTCGCCCCGCACAACCTGGGAGAGATGCTGTACACCAAGAGATTCGGTACACGGCACACCGTGGATCACTGATCCAAACACACCAGAACCTAACACACATGATCCAAACACACCAGAACCAAACACACATGATCCAAACACACATGATCCAAACACACCAGAACCAAACACACATGATCCAAACACACCAGAACCAAACAAACCTGATCCAAATGTGTCCTGAGTCACAGAAACTCTTTGTTGGATCTTTGTCTCATTCATAAATTCTTTTTGTCCGTCGTAGGTCCGAATGCGATCTCCGTCAGCTTGTCTCCGATGGGCTGCTACGTCATGGTCGGCCTGGCCTCTCGCAGGATCCTGCTGCATCCCACCACCGACCACATGGTGGCGCAAGTCTTCCGTCTGCAGCAGCCTCACGGAGGAGAGACGTCCATCAGGGTGAGACGACCAACAAGCACAGCAGTTTGAACACATTTAATGAGCTCTGAAAACTCATTAAGTAATTAATACAGTTTTTATTCCTCAGATGGAAACATCCAGTCAAAAATCATCACAAAGTTTCCAGACAAAATAAAATCTGTTTCAATAAATCGACCAACTGAATCAATCAATCAATTAACATCATGGTTCAGTTTTTCAGCTCCAGACGACACAAAATCAAAGATGAGCTCATGAATAATTCATGAGTGATCACATGATGTCACTGTGTGACATCACACTGACTCTCTGGGGTCGTTGCCGTGGAAACGCTCACCATCATCCTGTTGGTTCTGTTTCAGATGGTCTTTAACGTGGTCTACCCGATGGCTCCGGACCAGCGCCGCCACGTCAGCATCAACTCTGCCCGCTGGCTCCCTGATCCGGGGATGGGCCTGGCTTACGGAACCAACAAGGGGGACCTGGTGATCTGCCGGCCCGTGTGAGTCTCCTGGAAACCAGCACCGCAGAGTCGAGACCAGAACCATGAGTCACTGGGTTTAGTTCAGTTTTGGGTCCGATAGTGGATTTAATCTGAGTCCCACAAAGAGTTAACCTGAGAACGCTCAGAGAACACGTGAACGCCTCCACGTCTGAGTTATTTTTATCACTGATGATGATGATGGTGGTTGTCATGGTGATGATGATGATGAGTTGTAGTTTTCAGCTTTAATGAGTTTAATGAGAAAAACATCGTTAACAGTTCCTGAGAGAAAAAAACATTCAAACATCATCGATTCATCGATCGTCTGATTGGTTCTGTGCTTTAACAGCTGATTGATGATGTCACAGAACGACTGAAACATGAACTCAGTCCAAACTCGGAGAATTAAAGATCGGGCCGGGCTGGGCGGTTCTGCTGGTTCTGTAAGAAGTTCCGCCGTGTCTCTGTGCTGGTTGGACTCCAGCTGGTCTGTTGTGGGTTCTGACCTGGACTCATGTGGACCGATGTGGACTGATGACATTATCTTAATGGTCACTGTGAACAGGAAGGTCGTTAATTGGAGGAGGTCAATTAGAGCTTAACGAGGTTTTTGTCTCAACGATTCCACGAAGAAATCCTCCTCTGCTCCGAGGACTTCCTCAATTAATGAAGTTAACGAGTGTGTGTGTGTGTGTGTGTGCAGGTTCTATCGGAGTGACGGTGAGAGCCCTGCAGAGTCAAGCAGTGAACCTTTATTTTCCGTCAACAACAGCGGAACCAGCCGGACCCGAAGTTCTGACAGACCAGGGTGAGACTCAAACAGGAAGCTCTCCACTCTGGCAGCGTTTTATTGGACGTGAAGGTGACAGGTGTGTTTGTGTTTCAGGCCGAACCGCTCCGGATGGAGACTGGACCGAGACATGGGTTTGATGAACGCGATTGGTCTTCAGCCGCGACACCCCGCCCCTTCAGTGACATCACAGGGAACTCAGACGCCAATCATCCAGCTGCAGAACGCAGAGACCCAAACGGAGCGGGACCTATCAGAGCCCGGCGTGTCGCAGCCAGCACCGAGTACTGACCAATCAGATCCTTCGTTACACAGTCAGCTGATCATCGTTTCCTGCAGTAATGAATCATGATTGGTCGGCTTGTTGTTGAGGTTCATCACGGTCTCTGTCTCTCCTCAGATGTCCCTCCTGAGACTCCGTCCACGAGTGGGTCGGCTCCGGGACCACCCGAGACGTCTCAGACCAGCAGAGCTCAGGACGGCGTGCAGGGTGACGCTGCAGCCGAGCCCAACACGTCCACAGCGAGCACCGGTACCGGTCCACTTTAACACCTCTGAACTCTGAGTGATGTTAGTGACAGGTCAGAGACAGGAACAGGAAGAGGCGGGGCTAATCTGTGTCTGCAGAGAGGTGTAAGATAACTGCTAACAGCTAAACCAGCTAACTGCTAAACCAGTTGCTAACAGCTAACAGCTAAACCAGCTAACTGCTAAACCAGCTAACAGCTAAACCAGTTGCTAACAGCTAAACCAGCTGCTAACTGCTAAACCAGCTGCTAACTGCTAAACCAGCTGCTAACAGCTAAACCAGCTAACTGCTAAACCAGCTAACTCACTGTGACATTATACTTCCTGTTTATATTCTCCAAAGCATCATGGGAACTGTAGTTCTAAAAGGTTTCAAACAGGAAACAGCCTCTGACGTGTCCGTGTTGTCTCGGTCCAGCAGAGTCGGCAGAGTTCGGTTCTGGCGAGGACGCTCTGGCTCGGATCCGCCGGCTGATTGCGGAGGGCGGGATGACGGCGGTTGTGCAGCGGGAGCAGAGCACCACCATGGCGTCCATGGGCGGCTTCGGGAACAACATCATCGTCAGTCACCGCATCCACCGCGGCTCCCAGACGGGTGCCTCCAGGCCCGCAGCCGACCCGACCGGGACCACTGGCACTGGGGCCACCCCCTCCACCTCAGGGCCTCAGACCTACGCCCCTCCCCAGGCTTCCAGCCCGGCTGAACCGCTCGCTCCCGTGTGGGGCCCCCCGGTTCTGTCGGGCCCACCGCCCTCGGGCCTGTCTCTGGACATGGACGACGTGTTTGACGGGGGTCGGACAGACGAGGACTCCCTGCCGGGCCCCTCCTCTTCCTCCCTGCTGTTGTCTTCCCCCTCCTCCTCCTCCTCCTCCTCCTCCTCCTCCTCCTCCTCCTCCTCCTCCTCCTCTCACAGCCCCCTCCCCCTCCCTGGTGGTGGTGGCGGGGTCGCACCCCCTAACAGTTACCCCGGCAACCCGTACAGCAGGTAGTTCTCCTATTGGCCAAGAGAAGCCGAGCGTCGGCAGTTGCCGGGTCCAGCAGAGGGCGCTCCTCGAAGCCTTAACTCACAGAATGGGTGCTGCTTTGACTCGCACGGGGTCTCCCACCTGGAAACGAAGGGACACGAGAACCCCCGCCACCCCCCCACCCCATCCTGAAGCGGCAGCGGCGGCGGCGTTGGCGTGCACTTCCTCTGCACTTAACTCGGACTGAAGCTAAGCCGCCATCATTCCTCGTCAGAAAGGGCTTCGACCTGAACGGAGGCATCACAGTGCCATGAGGGGGGGTGGAGGGGGGGCGTGGTACCAGGCCCTGACCTGCCCCGCCCTGACCCGCCTCGCCCTGACCTGCCCCGCCCTGAACCGCCTCGCCCTGACCCGCCTCGCCGTGCGGCTCGTCGCGGCGCCGGTGCCATGTGATGTGAACTTTGATGTGAATCGTGTGATTGAAGTGTTTCAGTGAATTCAGCACTATGTGTCTGTGTGTACTGTGTTACCATGACGACAGAGAGGAGGCGGGACTCCGCGGGTACTGTCCAATCACAGACAACTGAACTTTAGCTCACCGAGGGGGCGGGGCCATAATGTCCTGCTCCACCCCCACCCTCTGACATCACCAACCATGTTGCACTGTGTGTGTGTGTGTGTGTGTGTGTGTGTGTGTGTGTGTGTGCGTGCGTGTGTATGTGTGTGTGTCCACCACAGGAAGTCCTGGTTCTGTGGCTAACGTCATGCTAACGCTAACATGCTATTAAGAACGCTAACATGACGCACAGCTGACAGGAAGTCATAAACAAACAGAATCAGTGAATTTTCAAAATAAAAGTCTGAACAGGAAACAGTTTGAGAATCATCGACGATCATGAAGACCAGAACGAGTCTGGTCCTGGTTCTGGTCCTGGTCCTTAAGTTAAATCATGAACAAGATCGGCCAATAGAAACACTGCTCTGTGATGATGTCAGAGTTCTGATCACTGCAATCAATATTTACCTGTCTGAGCCGTGACATCACTTCCTGTTTCAAGACAACTTACTTTGAACGTGAAGACGAACTTTAAAGGTTACCTGATGGTTACCTGATGGTTACCTGATGGTTACCTGATGGTTACCTGATGGTTACCTGAAGGTTACTGTTCTCACCTGACGCAGCTTTACAGTCGGCTTCCTGTGGTGGAGCAGTCTGATTGGTGTGTTCACACTGGGCCCCGCCCCCTCCTCTCTCCTCCCTCTTAAGAAAAAAAACTTGAATTTTTTGATCAAGTGCTACTTTATTTTATTTTATTTTATTTTACTTTTTTTTGTTTCTTTGGTGGTTGCTCTGCTGCTTCATTTATATTCACACACACACACACACACACACACACACACACCTGTACTGTAAGTTGTATGTGATGCAGTGGGCGGGGCTACAGGATGGGCGGGGCTTTAACGGACCTATGAAGACGTGGAGGGGGCGGAGCCTGTTTCTTTTTATCCTTGTACTCTGCAGGTGGTCCTCGTTTCCACGGTGACCTGTCAGTTGACAGACTGACTTTACTTGATCATGAACATTTGAAAGCGTCTGATTGGCTGATCTCGTGTCTGTATTTTTGTGTGTGTGTTTGTTCGGAGGGGGCGGGGTCATGTGTGTGTCCCCGCCCCCTCCCTCTCCTGTGAATGATGAGCGCCTCCCATAATGCACCTGGTCAGTGAAAGGTACCTGTGTCAGCTGACCTGCTGCGTCTGTACAGCTTCGACTTTTAGACGTGATGTCATTAAAAACTTTGAGTTTTTCTGTCAGGACGTGTCGACCATTATTGATCAGCTGAGCCATGACACGTGTGTGATGTCATCACTGTCAGGTGATTAAATAATTAATTTAAATGTTTGTGACCTGAGGATGAGGCAGCAGCTACTCTGTCATGGAGGCTACAGCAGCTCTGAAGAGACAAACTGAGGTGAGGGCTGTTCACTTGTCACCACTAGATGTCACTAAATCTGTAAAGTTCAACAAATATTCAAAAAGAAAATCACTTCCTGTGACGTGAAGATCCTCCATGTTTATGTGATGTCATCACAAAGATCAGACAGACATGATGATGTCATAGATCAGTCAGAAAGGTCTCCATGGCGATGGTTCAAACATCAAAATCAGACCTGTGTTTATGTCTGCGTGCCATCAGCGGTCCACAGACCACCGTTTGAGAGCCAGTGATATAGTCATACGTAGTATCAGAAGACAAACGTGACTGTAACTTGAACAAAGTACTGCAGTACTCTAGCTAAACAATGATAAGTATATATAATAATAATAATACTTCAATACTTTAAAGTACTCTAACTATTTTAACTTCACTCTGATAATAATACTCGGATACTTTGACAGACTTTGTCTCCACGAGGTGTTTCCATTATTTTGTCCAACACGTCTGCTGAACGTTACATTTATGTTTTATTTATGTTGCTCGATGACGACACGTCCAAACACTTCAGAGCTCCTTCATCCACGAAGACCAACGACGCCACTGAGAACACAAACCAGACCAGACTGGTCCTGGTCCTGGTCCAAACCTGATCAGAGAGCTGCAAAGTAAAGAAGTACGTTTACTCGAGTACTTCATTTCTCTGACAGCTTCAGTTTCTTTAAACAAACACGAGTTCATAAAATCTGTTTTAATAAGAACAGAAGAAACCAAATCTGAGAGTTCTGGTTCAGACCGCTGTGTCTCTAACAGATGGTGTCTGCATGTGTGGTTCCCAGTGTTTGTAGTTTAACGTGACTGTAAACAGAGTGTCAGCTCACAGGAGGCGGATCTGAGGTCAGCTGATGCTGCATGACGTGGTGGAGACGGGCGGAGCGTCTGTTAATGAGAACAAGAGGGGAATCCTCCACCTCCACTTATAAACTGAGGCTGCTGCTGACGGGCGGAGGAGACGCAGAGAGGAGGTGATGTGAGCCAGCAGTCTGAGACCAGGAGGTCTGACGAGGAGGTCTGAGACTAGGAGGTCCAACATTAAGTGGACACACATTAACTGTTCTGGGATCAGGAGGTAAAGTGGATTAAAATGTTCTTTCTTAATATTTAAAGAATTCTGAATGAATTATTTGTTATTAATGATCTTAATTATGGATTAATTATCAGGATGAATCATGTTTAATATTTGAACACTGACTCTGATAATATTTCAACATGTTTTAGTTTTTACTGACTTTATCATTAATAATAAATATGAATAAATGAAGTCGACAGTCGAGTTTATATTTAATGTTTTTATTATATTTAAAGGAAAAATCTGAAGAAAACAAAATAAATCAATCAAACTGACGATGAATCATATAAGTGTAATCTCACTGTGTTCGGCTGTACTCGAGTATTTCTTCTGATTACATTACTTCCCACATCATCATGTTTTTATAACGTGTCCGTCTTTTTCAGCATGGGACCCGAGCCCGGCTTCAACGCCTCCGCCTGGCTCCGCCCCTGCGTCAATGCCTCCTCTCAGCCTCCAATCACGACGTGTCCGTACGACAAGGCTCAGCTGATCCTCATCGCCATGGTAACTACCTCCCTGAGCACCGTCACCGTCCTGGGCAACGTGTTGGTGATCGTATCCGTAAAGGTGAACCGTCACCTGCGGACCGTCAACAACTACTTCCTGTTGAGCCTGGCGGTGGCCGACCTGATCGTCGGCCTGGTGTCCATGAACATGTACGCACTGTACCTGCTGTGGGGCCGCTGGCCGCTGGGCGCCGCCGTCTGCGACATGTGGCTGGTCGTGGACCACGTGGTGAGCAACGCCTCCGTCATGAACCTGCTGATCATCAGTTTGGACCGGTACCTCTGCATGACGTGGCCGTTCAGCTACCCGGCTCGGCGGACCGGCAGGATGGCCGGTCTGATGATCGGCGCCGCCTGGCTGCTGTCCTTCATCATCTGGGTCCCCGCCATCCTCTGCTGGCAGACGGACGGCGGCAGACGTGTCGTCCCTGACGGGAAGTGTTACACTCAGCTGCTTGCCAGCCCCGCCGTCACTTTGGCAACCACACTTCCTTCCTTTTACCTGCCGGCACTCGTCATGATCGCCCTGTACAGCCACCTGTCCGCCGCCAGCCGCAGCCGTCTGAGCGCTCTCCAGTCAGAGTGCGGCACGCTCAGGACGTCCAGTCTGTCCATCAAAGACTTCCTCTTGAAACAGCGATGGGTGTCCAGTGACCCGGGCTCCGACCTGTCTCTGAACCAATCAGAGTCCAGCACGCCGAAGACCAGAACGAACCGGAAGGCGTCCAGAAGTCCTGCCGACACCTCGGAGCCATCAGACATCTGTCCGTCTCCTCAGCAGTGTCACACTCGAACCGCTGCACGCCACGCCAAAGACGATGACGACTACAAGAAGATCGAAAACGAATCTTCATCCAACACCGACCTACACCGCACCGCCTCAGCGGCGTTCTCCTCCTGTCCCAGCTTCAAGTCTCAGGAGAGACGGCGGCGCCGAGTGGTGGCGAGGGAGAGGAGGGTCACCAAGACCATCCTCGCCATCCTGCTGGCCTTCATCGTCACCTGGACGCCGTACAACATTTTGTCGGTGGTCGCCGCCTTCTGTCACGTGTGCGTCCCCGGCGTCCTGTGGACCACCGGGTACTGGCTCTGTTACATCAACAGCGCCATCAACCCGGGCTGCTACGCCTTGTGCAACGTCACCTTCAGGAAGACCTTCTGCAGCCTGCTGCGCTGCCGCGGCAGGAAGCGGTGCTGAGGCCAGTGGCGGCAGCGGCTGGAGGCTCGTCGTGGACGAGTTTTATGTTTATGTGGAGTTTGGTCACTTTACGCGATGCTAGCTTTAGTTACCTCCTCAGGTTAGCCTGGAATCATGCTAATGCTAACATGCTAATGTGTCATATATCGTTTCCTGTAATTGTAATATTATAAAATATATTTAACATGTTCATGTTTAACTCACACGCTCATCAAAGTTAATGTGTTCATCCGTCACGTAAGCCAACAGAGTCTGTCCACAGATGAATGCTAACGTGAAGCTAACGTTAAATAGACTTCACTTTTTCTGAATGGTCTGGATTTCGTCTAAGCTTAGCTCGTTAGCTTGTTAACTAACACTAACTAATGTTAGCTATTATTGTTAGCTTAGCTAGTTTTTTTTAACTTACCTGTTTTCTTACCTTGAAAATAGACCTGGAGAGATGCTGTCAGGCTAAAAGCTAGCATGCTAGAAGCAGGCTAACATACATGTAAACACGTTAACTGTACATGTGGTTTATGATCAGCTGGTTGTGCATGTGTTAGCATGTTTGCTAACGTGAATGAACAGAGCAGACGTCACCAGAACAATGTACAGTATTTCATTTGTTCATTTATACAGTCTCATCTTGCAGCGTCGATAATCTACAGTTCAAAAAATAGATTTTATAGATTTCGTCATCACAGATTCATGCAAGTTTCTAATTTTGTACAAATTTCAAAGAGATTCTAAAACAGAGCGACGTCCGGACCATCGAGAGCCAATCACAACGTCTCGTTTGGTTAATTTAACTTCATCTATCTTCACTGTTAATACAAACTATGAGCTATGAGGACAGAATTATTCATTATTATCTATCAGGAGCTTTCCACACATTTAAACACAGTCAAACAAGAAGAAAAGTGAAATCAAAGGTGGTTGGTGTGTTTGGAGGAGTCTCTCGGTTTGTTTGTGTGTTTGATGAAGACGATTGTTCAGCTGGAGGACAACGAACCAATCCCGCCGCCTATCTTCACGTCTTCACGTCATCGCGCCCGTCCTTCAGTTCGACTTTTTGTCCCCTGAAGAAGAAAAACCAGAGTTCATCGATGACGTCACGATGAGTCGCTCCGAGATCTCTGAACTTTATCTGATCATGATTTTAAATCTTTTTTTTAATGTTACAAAAGATGAAAAATTTCATATTTACAGTGAAAATAAAAACGAGGAAGTTCAAAGTGTTTTTATTTTTACCTGAATCCAGTCTGACAGGTTCTTTTAAAGGTCTGCTGTGTCAGATTTATAACTCGTTATGTTGTTGTGACCTCAGAATGAGACTTTATATCTACAGACAGTCACCATGATGTTTCTACAGGAGCCCAGAGCAGACAAACTAAACTTTGGATCTACATTTTGGTTTTTCATGTTTTTCGTGTGTTTCCAGGCGACTGCTTTATTTATTTATTTAGCTGCAGCTTCACCACTAGATGGCTCTAAATCCTTGACACTGGATGAAACTGAAATATGAACTCGTTGTCATGCAGGAGATTTTTCTTTGTGATTTTGTAACGTCTAATATTCATCCTGCTGAGTTTGTTTGTGATTTTTTCTTTCTGAATAACTGAATCAACAGAAACTTTCAAAGAAAGAAACTTTAAAAATATCTGTAAAGGACAGCAGCTGTTTAAACCTGCAGTAACTGATTTTACCCACATGGGGCAGCAGAAATAAACTAATGTACGATCACTGTGAGAGCCAAAACAATGAGCTGAGAGACATTGATTATAGCCCTGTTAGCTTAGCATAAGATCTCAGAGGTGCATGAGTCATATCACTCAAATTAAACATGTTCATCCAATCAGCACAAAGACAAACACACTGTGGTTTGAGTATTCTTACTCGAGTACTTCAGGTCTCACCTCTGGTCTTCTTCACTTTGGGGGAACAAGGTTTGGACACCTTGACGGTGGTTTGACAATCGGCGTTGAACAGCGCTCGCTTCAGCGTTCCTGATCGGCTCTTGGTGTTGGTGGTGGTGTCGCAGGATCCCCACGGGCCGAACTTATACTTACAGTCACCTGAAGGGAAAATACAAAGCTTCAGTACGCTGACGGGTTACTGACGTGTCGCACACCGTCACACGGTGTTTGTTGGTGTTTGACAGTGTTTGACGGTGTTTGTTGGTGTTTGACGGTGTTTGCTGGTGTTTGTTGGTGTTTGCTGGTGTTCGTTGGTGTTTGCTGGTGTTTGACGGTGTTTGTTGGCGTTTCACGGTGTTTGTTGGTGTTTGTTGGTGTTTGACGGTGTTTGTTGGTGTTTGACGGTGTTTGTTGGCGTTCGATGGTGTTTGACAGTGTTTGTAGGTGTTTGATGGTGTTTGTTGGCATTTGATGGTGTTTGTTGGCGTTTGACGGTGTTAGTTGGTGTTTGACGGTGTTTGTTGGTGTTTGACGGTGTTGGTGTTTGACAGTGTTCCTTGGTGTTTGACGGTGTTGGTGTTTGACAGTGTTCCTTGGTGTTTGTTGGTGTTTGACGGTGTTTGTTGGTGTTTGTTGGTGTTTGACGGTGTTTGCTGGTGTTCGTTGGTGTTCGTTGGTGTTCATTGGTGTTCGCTGGTGTTTGCTGGTGTTTGTTGGTGTTCGCTGGTGTTCGCTGGTGTTTGCTGGTGTTTGTTGGTGTTTGTTGGTGTTTGCTGGTGTTTGCTGGTGTTCGTTGGTGTTCGTTGGTGTTCATTGGTGTTCGCTGGTGTTTGCTGGTGTTTGTTGGTGTTCGTTGGTGTTCGCTGGTGTTTGCTGGTGTTTGTTGGTGTTTGTTGGTGTTCGTTGGTGTTTGCTGGTGTTTGACGGTGTTCGTTGGTGTTTGTTGGTGTGTGTTGGTGTTTGACGGTGTTCGTTGGTGTTTGATGGTGTTCGTTGGTGTTTGTTGGTGTTTGATGGTGTTTGCTGGTGTTTGACGGTGTTCGTTGGTGTTTGTTGGTGTGTGTTGGTGTTTGACGGTGTTCGTTGGTGTGTGTTGGTGTTTGACGGTGTTCGTTGGTGTTTGTTGGTGTTTGATGGTGTGTGTTGGTGTTTGACGGTGTTCGTTGGTGTTTGTTGGTGTTTGTTGGTGTGTGTTGGTGTTTGACGGTGTTCGTTGGTGTTTGATGGTGTGTGTTGGTGTTTGACGGTGTTTGTTGGTGTTTGTCTTACTGATGTCCTTCTTCCAGTTGCAGGGGATCTTGCAGTGGATCTTGTCGGTGCGGTCTTTGCAGGTTGCCTCTCTCAGACCGTCTCCACAGTCTCCGTATTCAGGAACACATTTGCCGTACTGAGTCTCTGCGGTGGAGCACTCTGATGCTGGTCTGGATATATCATGTTTACCGCCTGTTGGAACAGAGAGCTCGTGTCAGGCTAAATAAACCTGTAGAAAGAATCTAAAAATACTTTGAACACTTCAGTCTGACGTCTTTTTTCCACCTCGTTAAACATCTCGTCCTCCGTGTAAAAATCTAGAACATGTAAATATGTTTCATTTAGGAACTTTAACACAAGACGTCTCCTTCACTGTGAAGTCTGTGAACTGTTTGTGACCTGCACAGTAAAGTGTCAGTTTCATATCTCCAAATAATGAGTCAGTATCTTAAATTAATTATCATCATGAAATAATGAGTTAATAATAATAAGAGTTAATAATGATAATGATGAAGCGTTCAGACGAGGCTCTGGTCATAGAATAAATAGTAAGTGATGCCTTCAAGAACCACTGTCACGTTCACCTTTGTGAGCTTTGGCTCTTCTGCTGGCCTCGGCGCTGAGCGTGAGGACCAGGAGCAGCAGCAGCGTCACTGAGAACAAACTTCGCATTCTGCAGAGACAAAAACACGAAAGAGCGTGATGTTAGAGGTGGAAACAAACAGCAGCCTGTTAGCAGTGAACTCGTCGATGTTCAGACTCCGATCTTGTGAAGACTTCTGCAGTTCTTAACGGTTATATCTGAGTTATCTGGACGTTTCTTCAGCGTTGTTGTTGTGTGACATGACGGCTGCCATGATGTTTGGCTGTAACGTGATCCGACCCGGATTTTAGAGCCAGATGGTCCAAATTGAGTCCAAATGAAATCTGCTCTCCTTTCAGCCGAACGTTAAGCCAAATAATCTGACTATTGTACGACAGCAGGGATTATAGAAGTAGGCTAATGTATTCAGACGCCGCTCCTGTTCTCACGTTCACATTTTGGTTGATTTCTCAACATTAAAACGTTCCTGCAGCGTTCTGATGGCGGCGTCCATCAGCTCGCTGCAGAAACGTGGAGAGTCAATTACCCATAAAGCCCCTCTCTCTGTGTCTGTTGTTATTGTGTGTAGAGATGACAGACTCTCTTTCAGGCCTCCATTAAAGCAATGCTTCTCTTTCACATGTCAGCTGGCAGAGCAAATCCTGCTCCTCTCCTCCTCCTGAGGCCTTTTATGAGGAAAGAACCGGCTCTCAGCAGGCCTCCAGTCTGTCCTCCATCAATGAAGAAGAGGAGGAGGAGGAGGAGGAGCAGGAGGAGGAGGAGGCCAAGCAGCGTCTGAAAGAGCCCTTTAGATTCCCCCTCAAAAGAATACTGATTCATTGGGCCAAAACAAAGCCTCCTCTAGCCTGGTTTCATTTCTCTAAAGCTCAACACACCATGCCTCCATGCCACGTCTCAGGAGCTGAACACCCCCCAGCCTGAATAGAAACTCATTTGCATAAGAAAACAATGAAATCTTAGCGTGAAGAAAAGAAATGGGATGCTCCCTTTGGTTCAGAGCGAGGAACAACGTTTAGAGGAACTTCCTCCTGAAATCTCAGAGTTCACTCTGAAACATCCGGAAACACCGAGAGATGCTTCACACCTGACAGACAGACAGACAGACAGACAGTTTCAGGTGTCTGACAGCGAAGGTGCGGTCGTGACGATGAAACGAGGAGGTGATCGTCTCCTTTTTGATCTCAAATAAAAAGAAACTGAAACACGATGTTTCAATTTATAAAGATTAAAAATGTGAAAATTACAAACAAACAAAAAAATCAAATCATGAACAAATGTCTCATTTCTCAGTTTTCAGAAATAAACTGAACATAAAAACATAAAACAAAATATTAAATGATTAAATCTGAAAATGAATACATGAAAACAGGAAACTGAAACTTTCTTTCAGAATAAAATATTTGGATTTTTACACTTAATGTGTGACGTAAAATCCTTTCAAAATAAAGTCAGAAACATTCTGAAGTTTCCTGCAGACTTTCTGATGAATTCACCTGCTGATCAGTTTATTGATTCATTGATTTATAAAACAGGAAATGAAGCTGAGAAATATTCAAACTGACCGACAGTTAAGAATCAGTTTCAAAATATTCAATATGAATTATTTTAAATCACATTCAGACGATGAATCGATGATTTTTAAAAGTTTCACATGAATTTTCTGATCGACTAAATGATGAATCAGCTGATCATCTCAGCTCTGATCTTAAATCTTTATTAAACTAAACAAAAAAAAATTTATTAAATTAAAGAAACACAGATTTGTTCAAATGTGATAAAATCATAAAAACTTACGTGCCGAGCTCAGAGAGCAGCCAGTCGAGCCGAAGAGTTGTTGCCTTCTGACGCCGCCTTCAGCTGCTGCTCAACATCCCCTCACACACACACACACGCACGCACACACACACACACACACACACACGCACGCACATACACGCCTCATGGTGACATCACAAGCTTTAATCCAGACCCTGAGGAACAAAACAAGCCCATCTCATTAACATAAAGTGTGTGTGTGTGTGTGTGTGTGTGTACATGTTGGGTGTGTCTGTCAGCTAATATTTGCTCATACTGTGGTCGCTGTTTGTCGTTCAGAGGTTGAAGTGAGAAGGTTTGAGTCGGAGGTAAAAGTTCAAAAGCCAACATTAACCTCAACTCTGTGATTTACAGAGTTTCCTGATGGACAGTGAAGTAAACTGCTGCCAACTGTAGCTGCTGTTAGCTCAGTTTGTTAGCCACTGTTAGCTAATGTTAGCTCAGTTTATATATATATGTACACTCTCTGCTCTGTTAACGTTACGTTATGTTAAGTCTTAATTGTATTTGACTATTTGGTACTTCAGTAAAATATCAGAGTACTTCTTCACCTCCACGTCAGTCATGCTGTGTTGTTGTTTCAAACATGTTTTTATTTGATTGTATTTATTGTTCAGAAGTTTCAGTCTGACTTTTATGATGACCCTCAAAGATCCTGGACCCTCCTGGTTCTGGACCTGGTCTAAAGTCCTGTGTCAGAGTCTGGGCTGAAAAACAAGCTGAAGAATGAAACTCTGGCGGCGCTCTGATGGCTCAGTCATGCATGGCGGCCATTGTTAACAGTGAGCGGGGGAGGGGAGGGGGGACCTTCCTGTCCCCCTTCAGGACTCTGATGGACTCTCTGAGACCACATGCAGGGTTGGCAGATGGCGCCTGTTCAATCCAATGAGAAGCGCTCGCCGGGCGCACACACCAAAAAGGTTTTCTCACTTCCTGGTGTTTCTGAACTGGCCCCGCCCACTACTTCCTGCTCAGCCAGTAGACTTCAGACAGTGATGATGTCACAGATTTTTAAAGTTAAGTTGAAACTTTATTAATCATGTTGTACACACGAAATTATTTCTCCGCATTTATCCCATCCAGCTGTCGGAACACACATGCACAGGAACACACACATAGTGACAGATGCCATATACACATATATAACATATATACTGGAGCGGTGGGCATCAATTCACAGCGCCCGGGGAGCAGATGTTGGGGGGTACGGTGCTCAAGGGCACCTCGGCCGTGGCAAGGAGATGGACTGCCACCCCACCAGCTGTCAGTCCACCTTCCAATTTTTGAGCAGCGATCGAACCGCCAACCTTCCGGTTATTGGACGACCCACTCTACCACCGAGCCACGGCCGCCCGAGGTTTTAAAATGATGAAACAGAAACAGTCAGAGCTGATTCAGTCTCTTTAAAATGGACTGTGGAGAACAGCTGAGCCATGACACCAACTGTTTTAATTAATTAATGTTTCCTCAATGTTCTCTCAGTGTTCTCTCAATGTTTCCTTAATGTTTCCTCAATGTTCTCTCAATGTTTTCTCAATGTTCTCTCAATGTTGTCTTAATGTTTCCTTAATGTTTCCTCAATGTTCTCTCAATGTTTCCTTAATGTTTTCTCAGTGTTTTCCCTTCCTTCTGATTGGCTGAATCTTTGAATGATATGACGTGTAGACGATGAAATCCACAGAGCAGAGTGACGAACCCGAACACGTCTTTACATCACTAGCTATATACAACTTATTATATATATATATTTATGTGTATACTTATGTATATGTATATATTTATATTTATGTGTATACTTATGTATATGTATATATTTATATTTATGTGTATACTTATGTATATGTATATATTTATATTTATGTGTATACTTATGTGTATACTTGTCCTCACAGGAAATGGATTGTCCTCACAGGAAGTGGATTGTCCTCACAGGAAGTTGTATCTGACATGCTTTTATTGCAGATCTCTGATCAAACCAAACAAACATTATTAATATACAGTATGATGTCATCCTGACTGATGATGTCATTAATACAGACTTTGAATCTCGCTCCAGCTTCTGTTTAAATATTCAAACACTGACCATATACGGGCGTCACCACGAAGCGTCCTGATGATGTCACACATATCTAAAGTGTGTTTGATCATGTGATCATCTACAGTAAGTCATAAATAGTTTCATTGATCTACGTTAAATATGTCAACAAACACTTTGTGAGTAAACAAACATCCAAACGTCACGAGAACGTTGAAGAAACGTTTGTGCAGCCGTCCTACCCGAGCAGGCCAAAGCGTCTAAAGTTCAGCTGCAGATGATGAAAGCGCTCAGTGTTCGCTCCGAGCAGCTGCTGGACGCACGCCGGTCATGTGACACGCTGAGGTCAGAGCGCTGATGAAAGCTGCATTCAAACACAGTCTGGAGATCTGAGCGTCTTCAGTTTGATCCACGTTAGTGTCCTTCAGAGCGAGGACGGACAGATGGACAGACGGACGTCCAAACCAAGCCACTAAATTAAAGCAAAGAAAATCTACAGCAGACAACAAGCTCTAACTCATGTGGACCCGGCCCGTGGACCCGGCCCGTGGACCCGGCCCGTAGACCCGGTCTGTGGACGGGTGGAGGAGAAATGAAATGACAGTCCTAGAGACAGACGGAGGTTGTGGACGGACAGGGTGGACCTCAGACCGCCGTCTCCTGGTCTTCTCTCTGGATCATCTGGTAATGTTGGCGGTTCTCCAGATACTCAGCCAGCTCGTGGTCGTTGGCCTTCTCAGCGCGCTGTTTGGGCGTCTCACCCTGAAACACAGAGCGGACGTTAGACCCAGACCCAGTTTATAGAAGACCACGATCCAGAACTGATCCAGAACTGATCCAGATCCAGAACACGAACATTACGTTAACGTTATAGTAACGTTATTCTAAATGTGTCAGTCTGTTTGTCACTGAAGCTGGCTGCAGTTCACTGAACGGCCAAAGGTGTCGCTGTTAACAAGAGTTTTCTGAACGTTACACAGACGTTACACAGAGAACGTTTAAACATAGTGGACGACAAACTGTGTCATTATAATTAACATATATTAATAATTATATTAATATAGTTTTATATTTATTATTTACATGGACAAAATCCTTTATTTTATTTTTTATTTTTCTTTACTGAAATATTTCAAATGTTTCCGAAACATTTCTTCAAATGTTTAATGTAAAAGTACGTAAACAGACGATGTATGATAAATCAGATATGAAGTGTGTGATATTGAAGTGTGTGATGATGAAGTGTGTGATGATGAAGTGTGTGATGATAAAGTGTGTGATGATAAAGTGTGGGATGATAGTGTGGGATGATGAAGTGTGTGATGATAGTGTGGGATGATGAAGTGTGTGATGATGAAGTGTGTGATGATGAAGTGTGTGATGATAAAGTGTGGGATGATGAAGTGTGTGATGATGAAGTGTGTGATGATGAAGTGTGTGATGATGAAGTGTGTGATGATAAAGTGTGTGATGATGAAGTGTGCGATGATGAAGTGTGGGATGATGAAGTGTGTGATGATGAAGTGTGTGATGATGAAGTGTGTGATGATGAAGTGTGGGATGATGAAGTGTGTGATGATGAAGTGTGTGATGATAGTGTGGGATATCGAAGTGTGTGATGATGAAGTGTGTGATGATAGTGTGGGATGATGAAGTGTGTGATGATAGTGTGGGATGATGAAGTGTGTGATGATAGTGTGGGATGATGAAGTGTGGGATGATGAAGTGTGTGATTATAGTGTGGGATGATGAAGTGTGGGATGATGAAGTGTGTGATGATAGTGTGGGATGATGAAGTGTGGGATGATGAAGTGTGTGATGATAGTGTGGGATATCGAAGTGTGTGATGATGAAGTGTGTGATGATAGTGTGGGATGATGAAGTGTGTGATGATAGTGTGGGATATTGAAGTGTGTGATGATGAAGTGTGTGATGATAGTGTGGGATATTGAAGCGTGTGATGAAGTGTGTGATGATAGTGTGGGATATGGAAGTGTGTGATGATGAAGTGTGTGATGATAGTGTGGGATATCGAAGTGTGTGATGATAGTGTGGGATGATGAAGTGTATGATGATGAAGTGTGTGATGATAGTGTGGGATGATGAAGTGTGTGATGATAGTGTGGAATGATAGTGTGGGATGATAAAGTGTGTGATGATGAAGTGTGTGATGATAGTGTGGGATGATGAAGTGTGTGATGATAGTGTGGGATGATGAAGTGTGTGATGATGAAGTGTGTGATTATAGTGTGGGATGAAGTGTGGGATGATGAAGTGTGTGATGATCGTGTGGGATGATGAAGTGTGTGATGATAGTGTGGGATGATGAAGTGTGTGATGATGAAGTGTGATTATAGTGTGGGATGATGAAGTGTGGGATGATGAAGTGTGTGATGATAGTGTGGGATATCGAAGTGTGTGATGATGAAGTGTGTGATGATAGTGTGGGATGATGAAGTGTGGGATGATGAAGTGTGTGATGATAGTGTGGGATATTGAAGTGTGTGATGATGAAGTGTGTGATGATAGTGTGGGATATGGAAGTGTGTGATGATGAAGTGTGTGATGATAGTGTGGGATATCAAAGTGTGTGATGATAGTGTGGGATGATGAAGTGTATGATGATGAAGTGTGTGATGATAGTGTGGGATGATGAAGTGTGTGATGATAGTGTGGGATGATGAAGTGTGTGATGATGAAGTGTGTGATGATAGTGTGGGATATTGAAGTGTGTGATGATAGTGTGGGATGATGAAGTGTGTGATGATGAAGTGTGTGATGATAGTGTGGGATATTGAAGTGTGTGATGATGAAGTGTGTGATGATGAAGTGTGTGATGATAGTGTGGGATATTGAAGTGTGTGATGATAGTGTGGGATATTGAAGTGTGTGATGATGAAGTGTGTGATGATAGTGTGGGATGATAAAGTGTGTGATGATAGTGTGGGGTGATGAAGTGTGTGATGATGAAATGTGTGATGATAGTGTGTGATGATGAAGTGTCTGACGATAGTGTGGGATGATAAAGTGTGTGATGATAATGTGGGATGATAAAGTGTGTGATGATGAAGTGTGTGATGATAGTGTGGGATATTGAAGTGTGTGATGATGAAGTGTGTGATAATAGTGTGGGATATTGAAGTGTGTGATGATGAAGTGTGTGATGATGAAGTGTGTGATGATGAAGTGTGTGATGATAGTGTGGGATGATAAAGTGTGTGATGATGAAGTGTCTGACGATAGTGTGGGATGATAAAGTGTGTGATGATGAAGTGTGTGATGATAATGTGGGATGATAAAGTGTGTGATGATGAAGTGTGTGATGATAGTGTGGGATGATGAAGTGTGTGATGATAGTGTGGGATGATGAAGTGTGTGATGATGAAGTGTGTGATGATAGTGTGGGATGATGAAGTGTGTGATGATAGTGTGGGATGATGAAGTGTGTGATGATAGTGTGGGATGATAAAGTGTGTGATGATAGTGTGGGATGATGAAGTGTGTGATGATAGTGTGGGATGATAGTGTGGGATGATGAAGTGTGTGATGATGAAGTGTGTGATGATAGTGTGGGATGATGAAGTGTGTGATGATGAAGTGTGTGATGAGAGTGTGGGATGATGAAGTGTGTGATGATGAAGTGTGTGATGATAGTGTGGGATGATGAAGTGTGTGATGATAGTGTGGGATGATAGTGTGGGATGATGAAGTGTGTGATGATGAAGTGTGTGATGATAGTGTGGGATGATGAAGTGTGGGATGATGAAGTGTGTGATGATAGTGTGGGATGATGAAGTGTGGGATGATAGTGTGGGATGATGAAGTGTGTGATGATAGTGTGGGATATTGAAGTGTGGGATATTGAAGTGTGTGATGATGAAGTGTGTGATGATGAAGTGTGTGACGATAGTGTGGGATATTGAAGTGTGCGATGATAGTGTGGGATATTGAAGTGTGTGATGATGAAGTGTGTGATGATAGTGTGGGATATTGAAGTGTGTGATGATGAAGTGTGTGATGATAGTGTGGGATATGGAAGCGTCGTCTCACGCTTCACTTTAACAAACACATGAACTCTTTTCATTCGCTGGAGAAAACTCAGTTTATGAGCTGCTTCCTGTTACCACTGGCTTCACCATGGCAACCGAGAGGCTCAGCCTTTGTGTGTGTCGGCGCGAGGCCGGGGATCCCGCGGCGCTTCGTTTCTCAATGACACACAACATTAATCACTTTATAGAAGTGGGTCAAATACTGCTGGAGGTCCATTACAGGGGGGGGGGGGGGGGGGGGGGGGCTCTGGCTGGTGGCCGCCACGGCGCCTGAGAACGCCACGGACAACAGGAAGCTGCCACTGCTCTGAAATTTCAACTGTGACCAGCATGTTTACACGTCACAACGTTAGATTTACACTGTGAAAACATCCAGGGAACATTAAAGAAACGTCCAGGAAACATTCAGGAAACATCCAGAAAACAAACATCAAGAAAACATCCAAGAAACATCCAGAAAACATCCAGAAAACATCCAGGAAGCATTCAGGAAACGTCCAGAAAACGTCCAGAAAACATTCAGAAAACATCCAGAAAACATACAGGAAACATACATACAACATTCGGGAAAGATTCAGGAAACTAAACTCCACCTGACTGTTACTGTTACATTTAAAAACAAGTTATTTTAGTTAAACTTTCCCATCAGCCTCGGCTGCACACTGTGTTCACAGCTAGTTAGCAAATGTTAGCATGCTAATGTGCTAAACTAAGTTTGTTAAACATTATACCTGCTTAGCTTTAGCATGTTAGCATTGTTGCCGTGGGCATGTTAGCGTTGTGATGCACAGTTACTCAGTAATGTAATTAGTTTATTTTAGTAATTTACTGTATACAGGATTACAGTTTGTAATTCAGTATTTACATTTACTGATGTGAATATTGCCGTGTTACTGTGACATCAGGAGCTTCCACTTGTTTGCTGGATCAGTTAGCTCGGATCAGTTAGCTTGGATCAGTTAGTTTGGATCAGTTAGCTCGGATCAGTTAGCTTGGATCAGTTAGTTTGGATCTGTTAGCTCGGATCAGTTAGCTTGGATCAGTTAGTTTGGATCAGTTAGCTCGGATCAGATAGCTTGGATCAGTTAGTTTGGATCTGTTAGCTCGGATCAGTTAGCTTGGATCAGTTAGCTTGATGCAGGAGATGGAGGTGTAGGCAGGCGCTTAGCCCAACTTCCAAGTTGTGTGTTCTTAGCTAGCTTGCTAATGTTAGCCATGGGATTGTATTGTTGACTAGCTCGGTAGCTAGCTAAGTTAGCTGTAGCTCATTGTTCAGCAGCTACAATGTCGATAATGAGTCAGTTTGTAGTTTTTAAGTAATTTAGCCAACACTGCTGATAGCATAGCTGTTAGCATTTAGCTCTTGTTCCAGGTGAGTGCTGGTTTACCTGCAGGTCAGTCTTCATGAGCGACGCCCCGCCCTCCACCAGGTAGTGACAGATGCTCCTCTGACAGGAAGAGGCGGCTTTATGGAGCGCCGTCTCGCCTCTGAAACAGGAAACAGAAATATTTCAATAAATTAACGAACACGTGAAAAGAATAAAAAGAATAAAGAATGGAGTTTTAATAAACGACTCACGTTTCTCTTTCCGTGATGTCCAGGTGAGATGTGGGAACTACAGGTAACGAGACAGAGACAGAATGCAATGAGCAATCATCTGTACTTCCTGTTTGATGAACTGTACTTCCTGTTTGACTTTAACGGGTTAAAATGTGTTGTAAAGAAACATACAGCTCTTTTCCCGCAGAGCGTCACGGAGACGTGAGAACAAACGTGGTGTCAGAGCTCAGAATAATCAATCACTGCTAACGAGATTAATCAGAGTGTGTATGTTCACCTGCTGCTGGGAAGAACACGCTACACGCTACACGGACACGTCAGCTGCTCAACACAGAGCTGCATTCACCAAGTTAACAAGCCGACATGTGACCAACAGAGCAGGAGACTGAGACCAGCGTTATTCTAACGTTAGACCAACGTTATTCTAATGTTATACCAGCGGATACACACCATACTGTGTGTACTGTGTGTACTCTGCTGTGTGTACTCTGCTGTGTGTACTGTGTGTACTATGTGTACTCTGCTGTGTGTACTCTGCTGTGTGTACTGTGTGTACTGTGTGTACTCTGCTGTGTGTACTCTGCTGTGTGTACTGTGTGTACTGTGTGTACTCTGCTGTGTGTACTCTGCTGTGTGTGCTGTGTGTACTCTGCTGTGTGTGCTGTGTGTACTCTGCTGTGTGTACTGTGTGTACTCTGCTGTGTGTACTCTGCTGTGTGTACTGTGTGTACTCTGCTGTGTGTGTCTGAGTGTGTCACCGTTGTCGATGAGGTACTTGAGGATCTCTTTGTTGCCAGCCTCCACGGCGTGATGCAGCAGCGTGCAGCCGGCGGCGTCCTGCATCAGGATGTCGGCCGCCTGCTGGTGGAGCTCCATCAGCTGCAGACAACACACAGTCACATGTTTAATTAAAGGTTAACAAGGACTTAAAGGTAGAACATGTTCGGGTTGGGTCGGGTCGCTGACTCACTCGGTTCAGGTCTTCAGTCTTGATGCAGTCAATCAACTCTGCATCTGAAAACAAAGTTTGTGTGTTAGCCGTCTGTTAGCATCAAACAGTGAGCTTCACTTTCAGAACCTGCAGATCTGATCCGGTCCAACTTCAGAACTTTTAGCAGAACATCACTGAAGTACAGAAGAACAGGAGGAGGTTTTACCTTTCTCGGGGTGCTGTGAGGTAGAACTGGACGGGCTGTCAGAACAGAGACAGAAGCGACATGAACGTCAGAACCGAACAGAACCTTTGAAACGTGAAGACGCTGAGATGAGTCGTACCGTATGACGGGCCTGAAATCAGCCAGAGTCGTATTGGACCGATGGACATTCACAATCTTTGCCCCCCTCCTTCAGATCACAGACGACACACAGCCAGGACGAGACGCATCAACAACAGTACCATGGAGTATTTCATACTCATACATACTGGATTCAGTTTGTTGACTTGTGAAGGAGCAGCAAAGTATTTATACATACACACACATACAGGATGTATACAGTACAAATTAGGGATGCACCAATCCACTTTTTTCACCTCCGATACCGATATCTGAGGTTTAGTGTCGGCCGATACCGATCCGATACCGATACAGAAAAACAGCGCGGAGTTACGATAACAAACGGTCTGTCTCATCGTGTGGAAAAGACTGAGATCATTCTTCTGTGCAAGGCAACATCAGACTTGACTTAAACATTTCTTTCCTATTTTTTAAAAACAAATAAACAGATATAAATGTACTGAATTTATTTAATAACTGTGCACCAGTACAACAATCTTTAAAACCCAATAGCTTCACAAGCTTGCCTGCACACTATTAAGTGGAAATATTTCACCTCTTTCCTTCATCTCCTTCAGAGTTAGCTGCTTCACACCGCCTCTGTTTAGTTTACTCAGTTCAGTGAACTCTGCGTGCTCTCTGGTGTGAAGTTTCTGTAGGTGCTTGATTAAGTTGGTTGTGTTATAACTTGAAGTTTTACCACCGCCCCTCAGAACATTTACTGCGCAGGTATTGCAGGTAGCCGTCGAGTTTGTTGGCTGAGGTAGTGTGAAAAAGTTCCAGATAGCCGATCCTTTCGCTCACTCCAGTTTGAAAACAATGTGTGCTTCTGCACGGCGTGTTGCTTGCGTATGACGTCACTCACAGCGCACAGCATAGAGATAGATCGGCCCATTGTCACCAATACCCGATCTAGAATTTTCTTCAATATCGGGACCGATACCAATATCGGATCGGTGCATCCCTAGTACAAATATATACTCATACATGTACACAGTATATAGTACATACACAGTGTACATACTGTGTACATACATGTACATACAGTATGTACACATGATGAAGACATGACATAAGTCATTTCATCCTTTACTTAACTGTAACTTTGAGGTATTTGTACTTAAGTAAGCAAGTAAGTATATGTAAGTATTTGTAGTTTATGTGTTTATACTGTGTCAGACAGTAAATTAAATTAAAGTTATTAATTCACCTCGTTAACAGTAACATCACAAATTAATGCATCAGTCATATGTAATGTATGTCTGAATCAGTGATTCATCACAGCAGTGGATAAATACAGAGTTACAACTGAGCAGGGACCAGCTACAGGTCAGGCTCTGGTTCTGGTTCAGAGGTCTATATGTTGTCTTGTGTTTCTTTAATATCTTACGTACATGTGTTATTATCTTATAATTAAAACTTTATTTAAAATGGGGGTGTCAGTTAGCTCAGTAGGTAGAGCAGCCGCCCCATGTGCGAAGGTGCAGTCCTTGCCGCGGCGGCCCAGGGATTGAATCCGACCTGTGGCTCTTTCCCGTATGTCATTCCCCATCTCTCTCTCCCTGCATTCATTTTTTGCAGCACCTGAAAACTGTTTGCAGTGTGTGTGATCTACCTGCAGAGGGCAGTCTTTGAGGAGCTCTGCGACAAAACATCAGCCACCGAACTGTCGCTGGAAATCCTCTTCCTCTGAAAGTCTCTGACCCTGAGACAGACAGGCAGACAGACAGACAGGCAGACAGGCAGACAGACGTGATTGATTTCTGACTCCTTCAGTAAATGAGGAGGCGGTCATGTGACTCTGCTGAGAGCAGCGTCTCCATGGAAACAGCTCGTTTAGTTTCAGATATTAACGAGCAGCAGTCTCATCATCGTGTTCATACAGCCTCAACAGGCCAACGTGACACTGCAAGACCTGCTAAACCCAGCAGGAGGCGCTAACATCACACACACTCACAAGAATGATATGTTGGTTCACAATACATACCGGGGACTTTTACTAAATACCGTTTAATGAGGACTCTGTTAACTGGGGACTTTTTACTGGGGAAAGATTCAGACTGACTGACTGTTCCTGATTTTTCAGTCTCTGTCTAATTATAATTAAAATGCTCTAATGTGGTAATGGTGGTACATGACCTCCCTCTAGTGGTACGTGGAGGAATGTCTGAAATAAATACATTTATTAAAAAATATATATATCATCAAAATACTACAAAGTTTCTAAAGAAAATAAATTATGATGCTGCTTTTAATTTAAAACGAGTTTTTGATTATCGTTCTGATATGTCGTCATGCTCATGCACACATCTTTAATTATTTATGATCTAAAATGTGACAGTGAGATATCAGTGGAGGTAAAGTTCAATATTATGAAGAAATGTTCAGATCAGGAGAAAAAAACTTGTTTCAGCTGTGGTAGAAGAACTTTACCGTAACAAATACAGCATAACCTTTACTAACATTATTAGTGTTTTATTTCAGATTGTAAAGCCACTGTAGATTTTACGGTGAAAACTGTCAAATCATCACAGTAAAAGACTGTAATATATATATTATATATATCATTAAATATATATATTCTATATATCATTAAATATATATATTATATATATATATATTTAAAATATCGTATTCTTCATATTACTCTGAGATCTTTGCAGTTTCTGTAGTTTTACAGTGTAATGTATGTATATGATGATTTAATCAAAGTTTCCACAGCTGATCTGATTTATGGTGGATTACAGATAAATCAGGTTCCTGTCCTGCGTCTCACCTCGGTGTGGTCGAGGACGTCGGGGAGGAGGGGAAGGCGAACTGTCTCTGCTGGTCCTGGTGCTCCTCAGAGTCCACCAGGTCAGGCATGCCGGGGGAGGTGCCCACCGTCTCCTTGACGACCAGCTCCGGGTCCAGGATGTAGAGCTCCTCCTGAGAGATCTCCGTCACGTAGTTCAGGTGCTCCTGGAAGAAAAAGGAAGACGTACAGAGAAGCTGGTTCAAAACGCTGTTCAAGGTTTGTGTCTTTGTGTTGTGAATTCAAATGCCAGTGCTGTATCTCAAAAAGTTTTCAGTGTCACACCTGAGCTCGGTCGATCCTGTAGAAACGATCTGCAGTCGTACCTGAAAGACAAAGATCAGGTGTGTTCAGGTTAGGGATGCACCGATCCGATATTGGTATCGGTATCGGCCCTGATATTGAAGAAAATTCTAGATCGGGTATCGGTGACAATGGGCCGATCCATTCAGTCTAACTCTATGCTGTGTGCTGTGAGTGACGTCATACGCAAGCAACACGCCGTGCAGAAGCACACATTGTTCAAACTGGAGCGAGCGAAAGGATCGGCTATCTGGAACTTTTTCACACTACCTCAGCCAACAAACTGAACGTTGTTCTGAGGGGCAGTGGTAAAACTTCAAGTTATAACACAACCAACTTAATCAAGCACCTACAGAGAGCACGCAGAGTTCACTGAACTGAGTAAACTAAACGGCCTCCGTTTAAGTCAAGTCTGATGTTGCCTTGCACAAAAGAATGATCTCAGTCTTTTCCACACGATGAGACAGACCGTTTGTTACCGTAACTCCGCGCTGTTTTTCTGTATTGGTATCGGATCGGTATCGGCCAACACTAAACCTCAGATATCGGTATCGGAGGTGAAAAAAATGGATCGGTGCGTCCCTAGTTCAGGTGTGTTCAGGTGTGTTCAGGTTCTGTGAGTGACTCTGAGGTGAGCAGCTGGTTTGGACTTACAGTCGAGGAAACACCACTTCATGGACAGCTTCTGTGCAGACAGACACTCTCCCTTCATCTCGTCACAGTCCTGAAGGAGCACAAAGACACATGACACACACAAAGTCTCTCTCTGCTGTACACTGTGATGTCACTTCCTGCTCGGCCGTACCTGGTCCAGGTTGTCGTGTAGACGCTCGATGAGCAGGCGGCAGGTCTCCAGGTCGCTGTCTCCGGGAACGGTGATCACTCCGAGCGGCGTCGCTGCAAACGTGGACGACACGTCACAAAACTGAAGTTACATATTTAATGTTTGAAGACGTGGGACGGATTGATTAATTAATCGTGATGACATCATGATTAATTAATCATTATTGGTCCTTCAGTGACTCACAGGCCTCCTTCAGCTGGTCTTTGTCGTAGTGCAAAGCCTCGTATGCCGCCATGCTGATCCGGTTCACTCTGATGTGGAGCTTCTCAGGGACCGGCTGCTGACTGCACACACACACACACACACACACACACACACACACACCTTCAGTCAGTTTTCAGGTAAATTACACACGACTCGTCCTCATCGTCGGTTCATCTGTCGTACTGTGTCGTTCTGTAACTTCATGCTGACGTGTCGAAGCTCAACACTCTGAAACAAATAAACTGCAGCTGAACATTTTTATAGATGGAAAGTACCTGATCAATCAGAATGTTCAGAGCTGTGAGGACCAACCACAGAGCTCCTGTACTTTTAAAAAGTACCACCTGATGTCACCTGACCAGGTACACCTTCAGGAGCTAAATGAATGAATGTCCTGTTAACTTCATCTGATCCCTGCAGTGACACACAGGCTCCTCTGAATGTTCATAACTGCAGTATAAACACTATAGTAAAACCATTTTACTGCACAATGAGTACTTTTACTTTGGATACTTTTAGTACATTTTATTGATAGTACTAAGATCATTTCTGTGTAAACTCTGGCGCCTCCCTGTGGACAGAAGCTGAAGGATCTGAATATCTCATCCACTACTACAGGTTAGTGTGTGTGTACTGTGATGTGTGTGTGTGTACAGTGGTGTGTGTGTCTGTACTGTGATGTGTGTGTGTGTGTACAGTGGTGTGTGTGTGCACTCGTTGAAGTGTGTGTGTGTACAGTGGTGTGTGTGTGTGTACTCATTGAGGTGTGTGTGTGTGTGTGTGTACTCGTTGAGGTGTGTGTACTCATTGAGGTGTGTGTGTGTGTGTGTACTCGTTGAGGTGTGTGTACTCATTGAGGTGTGTGTGTGTGTATACTCGTTGAGGTGGGGCATGGAGATCCTCCTCTTGGCCTTCTGCACCATGTTGGCCTGGGTCCTCAGGCTGATGTGGATGATAGATGGTGCCAGCTTGCAGGGCTCTCCATCCACCTGCATGGGGATGGACTTGTAGGTGGTGAGGGTCACTTCTTTACACTGATGGAGGCGTTCACCGTGACCGCCCACCTGCAGCGTGGCCTGGACACAAACAACCAATCACAGGTCATCAGCAGAAGAAGATACTGTGATGTCATACAGGTGTGCAGTGGTCCAGAGCTCACCAGAGACGTCATGGTGAAGCCGATGACCTCGATGCAGCCGTCGTCGTGACGCTGTGGTTCAAAGTCCTGATGCTCACTGGGGTGACCCCACGGCATGGTGCCTGCACAGTACCTGCAGCAGACACACGTGTTACTGACACGTGTTCACTGGTTCATACGTGTTGTAGCAGTAGTTCTATAGTAGACGTGCTGTTGTTCGGCGTACCTGGGGATGTTGAGGAAGAGCAGACACTGTAACTTCATCTCCTGGACTTTGGCCGTCAGGTCTGTCCCGTCACACTGAGAAGAAAACACAGACCGGTTCAGATCGGTTCAAACATGGACTGAGGCCGAGGGTGTAAGCAGGACATTACATATTTATTCATTTAGCTTTTATCCAAAGAAGGGAAACAACGATGGTCCAGTTGTAGAGGGGACAGATGTGTCATGTCCAGCTGTTGGTAGTGTTGTAGAGGAGGTCCTCTCTGAAGAGCTGGAGGTCTTCAGGAGGTTTGTGAAGGTAGAGAGGGACGCCCCTGATCTAGTAGGAACTGGTAGGACGTTCCACCAACGGGGAACAACAGACGAGAAAAGTTTGGATCGTCCTGAGCGTACGGGTGGCAGAGCCAGGCGTCGTTCATTGGAGGAGGTAACATATGTCTGTATGAGCACGTTCAAGAACCGGAGACTACTTTGTAGTCAGCGTTAGAGATTTGAATTTAACGTGGGCTGCTACAGGTAGACAGTGGAGCTCCATGAGCAGCGGGGTGACATGTTGTAGACCAGGCGAGCCACCACGTTCTGGATCATCTGAAGAGGCTTCACTGTGCAGGCTGGAGGCCCGTCAGGAGGGCGGTACAGTAATCGAGTCAAGACAACAGAGGACGACTGTGGCAGCTTAAAGACATGAAGTCATCATTACTTATCATGATGACAGTTTGACTGTCTTTACTCACCACCACTTTGATGTGCTTGGCGAGATCTTTAGAGCTCCCGCTGAGGAAATCTGAGAAGGCCGTCTGAAACACAGACACAGAAAGATGCATCAGAAATGTTAAAACATCAAAAAGATTAAAACATTTAAACATTACAAACATTTAAACGTGTATATCGTGCCGTGAGGACAGACTCACCCCTGCATAGAACATCTTATTCCTGAAGCGGCTGTTAAACTTCTCCGGGTTGGCCTCTGAAAGACAAACAGCAGAAACATTCAACCTGTTCATAAAATTAAAGCTGTTAGTGACTTAAACTCAGAATAATAATCTGATTATTGCACTTGATCTGGATCGAACAGAGGAAGACGTGGACATACTGTGGCTGGAGCTAACGGAGCTTTCTTACATTTCCATCCGTCATTTGGTGTCTCAGTTTCATTATATGAGATTTTAATTAGATCAGATCAGTTTTTATTGATCTGTGTTTGGTAATCAGGTCAGAGAGCAGCAGAGGAGAGGATGCAGAAGAAATACAGAAGATAACAAAGTAATGAGTAAACTTTGAGGTACTTTTACTTGTACTTGAGTATTTCATGGACTGACCTCTGGATTCATGGAAGCCCAGCGTGACGTGAGCGTCGAAGCCCAGACTGAAGTAGTTGTTGAAGACGTCGATGGGAAGCTGAGAAACAGCAGAGGAATGTTTGAAGAAGTCCAGCAGGTCAAAGTTCTGACTGAATTTACTGTTTTGGGTCAGTGATACTCGACTGACCTTGTCTGTCTGATGTTCGTCCTGGTCCTCCGGTCGGGCCTCGGGGTTCGCCTCAACGTTCAGGTTCCATCGATCCAGCTGGACGATGTTCCCGTCCTCAACGTGAGAGAGGATCTTTGTTATGGGTTCATCAGTGTAACCCTGAGAGAGGATTCATATGAGTGATGAGCCACAACTATCTTTTTTATCATGAGTTCAAACTCTGATTAAAAGACTTTTATTTGCTTCAATCACTGAACTCTTCACCTCTCAGTTTACACCACTAGAGGACGCTACACACTGCACCTTTAGGTCAAAGTAAAAGCTCCAGTTCATCTCCAGTGAAACTCACCCCTCCCCAGTTTAGAGTCCTGGCCAGGTCGTTGCCAGTCCCCAGAGGAAGGATGGCGACGGGGGGCTGAGGACGGAGCTTCAGCTGGTCCAACACTGACAAGATCCAGCCCACCTGAACACACAGACGCCATTAATATGTTCACCTGTCACACCTGAGAGCTTTAAAGATTTCAATGTTTCACTGTTAAATCGGCTTTAATGGCACAGATTATATTTTATTAATGTGAATCATGTTTTAAACTCAAAGGACAAACAACAACAAACAAAACTGAAATAAATAAATAAAAGACAAAACAAAGTTCATAATTCAGTCAGTAATTCAGATCATTAGACTGACTGCAGCAGCTCATTAAAGAAATACATGTATGAAGTTATTTAAACTCAAAAATGTTATGTTAGGGCTTCAATTACATAACAGTTTTGAGTTTAAATAACTTAATACAGTTACGTGCAACCTGTTGGCAAAATAAATGTAATTAAAGTCAATATTTCATTTGAGTGTATATTGTATATGACATATATGGACCATATTTAAAGCTTTATGTAGTCAAACTTCATCTTTCATATCATGTTGTGATAATTTTTTTTTTTTTTTCCCAAAACATTTTGACTTTGCAAGATACTTTTAAAAAATTATATTCGATTCAGAACCGCCAACATAATATTTACAGGTGTGAATTTGAAAGGTGAAAAATGTTTTTTAACAGTTTTATAGTTTCGTTTGGTTCAGATACATAAAATAAATCAGTTATGTGTAAAACATTCAGTCAGTGATTAAAAACCTGTAATGATAAAATAATCACACTCACCCTCAAAACTCCATGAAAATATCCATTCATTTATATGATATATATTATTATTATATTATTATATGATTTAATACAGAGCTGTGAAGATGTAGATTGTCTTCTATTGTAAGTTCATCTGTGTTCAGCTAACTGTTGAAATGAAGTTTGTACACTGACTCTGTCTCAGTCAGTCCACAGCTCCGTCCTCGTACTTTGACTGTTTGAAACTGTGTGTACTGTGTTGTGTTCTAACCCTTCCTCTCTTTTGTTCATCATGTGGTCTAGACTCACCGTCCCGTCTCCTCCACAGGCCAGGATCCTCAGGTTGGGCACCTTGGCATAAAGCTCCAACCTGCAGGAAACACAAAGCGTGAACCTGCGGAGTCCGATCACAAATAATCTGAGAACCTGAAGTCAGACGGACGATCTTACCCTTCTCTGGGTCCGCCCTTCGTCAGGTCAAACACCTGCCGAGGATTCAGGTACCACATGAACGACTGGATGATCTTTGCTCCCTGAAAGTACAAACAAAACATTTGAGGTTAAAACATGAAAATAGTTTGATGTTCAAATAGTTTGAACATCACATTATGTAGATTTATTCCAATCACTCTTCTTTCAGTTACAATATTTAGTCTGTAGGGGGCACTGCACTCACACCATGAGTCTGAACACAACACGACCTTCAGTATGTTACAGCTGCAATGCATTCTGGTCTATGTCTATGTATGATTGAATGAGTGAATCAACATGTTGATCAGCTGGACACGTTTACATTTTAAATCTGCACTTTTGGCTGACCTGGTTTCACAATGACATTGTGGGGACCGCCCTCCCTTATGGGGATGCGTCATGTTAGCGGTGGTTAGCTGTGGTTAGCTGTGGTTAGTGGACAGTACCTGGTTTCCTCCACTCTTTGGGTTCACGAACACCAGCAGAGGCTTCATGAGCTGAGAGGGAAGAGGCTTCACCAGGAACGGCTTCCAGCGGCCATCTTGGAGCTGAGAGAGTCGAAACATTTAGAGGTGACGCAGCTTCATAACTTCATCACATGACATGATGTAACTTCCTGTTTGTGTCGCGCTGTCTTACCTCGGCTCCTTTCTTATTTGACTTGTTGCACTTCAGTGACGTCCTCTTCTTCTTTTTACTCGACTTTAAAGACGTCTGAAGAAATAAGACAAACACACCAACACATTGTGGGGACCGATCGTCCTTATGGGACCAGAAAGCCGACATGTTTTACAGACAAAGTAAAGTATTGTCATGTTGTGATGTTCATATTTTGTCAGACAGTTGGTGTAAAGGTGGAGTTCAGTTCTGGTTCTGTACCTGAGTTCTGCGGACTCTGATGATCCAGGTCGGAGGGATGATGACGGCGGCGTGAGCACCCAGAGAGCAACACTCCTCAATCTGCTGCAGCATGAAGCACGTCACCTTGTTGTGATACTGAAACACAAACAGGAAGTGACCTCGCTGTGATACTGAAACACAGACAGGAAGTGACCTCGCTGTGATACTGAAACACAGACAGGAAGTGACCTCGCTGTGATACTAAAACACAGACAGGAAGTGACCTCGCTGTGATACTGAAACACAGACAGGAAGTCAGATGTTTACACCCTCGCTACTATGCATTGCATGTTTGTTTCACGTCTGTCTGAATGTTAAACGTCTCTTTCAGGTTTGCGTGTTGTCGGACTCACCGCCTGTTTGCACCACGAGCAGCTGATGGCGACGATCTCTTTGCTGTGAAATGAAAACTTCTGTTGAAATCCCTGTTGGAGGTAAAACAACAGACTGTCAGACTTCAGAGATTTCAGGCTCTTTGAATCAAACGTCTGCAGTGGCCGATGGAGCCTCACCTTCCCACACTGTCGACACTTCCCCGTCTGACGCCTCCGGTGGACCCAGTGGTGTCGCACAACGTTGGGCTGAAACACAACAAGAGTTTGACATTGACGTGTCCAGAACAGAAAGGATCACACAAACCAAACTGACACCGACCTCTCGAACAGCTCGACATCCCGGCTCCCTGAACGACGGCTTGCACCTGAAGTTAATCTGAACAGAGAGAGACGAAGACACCGTGAGGACGGGAACAAGAAAACTGTCCGTTAACCCAGAGATGAATGAAGCAGAGTTTACCTTCTCCAGCTGCTCCATGCACATCGTGTGCACAGATATCTTACAGCCGGCACATTTCTTCCTCGCCACAGACTTTTGCTGCAGAAAACAACAAAAACAGATGAACTGAATTTATTCAAAGGAGGACAGGAAGGAAAGACAAAACAACCAAACACTGAAAACATGAATGGATGCACACGGCTGGGACACGCGTGTTGTTGTTGGTTTGTGACTTGTGAAGTCTTGGTGGGACATGAAGCATGTCCCCGCCGTGTGCAACACTTTTCCATCGTCATCTGTCCGACATGCAGCGTTGTGTTCACACTCACCAGAGATTTAGCGATGCAGTACTGCTCTCCAACATAACAGAAGTCTCCAGAGCCGCTGGTCTCAAACCAGATGTGGTCTCCAAACTGAGCGTTGTCCTGCGTCATTAAAACAAAGTCAGTCAGTCAAATTAAAAAGATTTCTACAGAGACAGCTTCAAAATAAAACATGATGAGTCCCCATCACTGTTCTTTAGCCTGATGAAGTGACTCACGCTCCAGTCGACGGTGCTGTTGGGTTCCTGCAGTTCGTTTGTCTGTCCGGACGTTGACACGTTGGGCTGAGCTGTCACGTGCTGCAGACCGGACTTTGCGATCGCTTTCCTGAAACACACGAGACAAAAAAAACCTTTGAACACGTCATGTCCTGTAGGGGGCGATACTGAGCATTCACTTCTGTTGTGGGGACGCCTGTGAATTATGAAGACACAGAGCGAGCGTCAGGGTTTCAAGTTTCAAGTTTCAAGTCACGGGTCGGGAGGAGTATGTAAGTCACACAGTGTCGTGCCTCTATGGACATAATGGCAGAGGAGAAGAGAGCGAAGAGGACGCTGACGGAGGAAGCTAAGAAGAGAAAAGTAATCAGAACAAATACTCGAGTAATTCATACCAGATGATGCTTTGATGTCATTAGTATTGTTGTTGCTATGGTTACCTGCAGGTTGTTGAACACTTGCCTGCCAGCCATTCGGATGCAGATATTCTCTGTTATGATTTTAATGTGACCTAATGAGCTTTGATCTCTGGTGTTTTGCATGTTTAACGAGTTTCCAACTCAAACAAACGTTCATTAGCCTTAGCAACACGCCGTGTCATTGTTAGCGCGAGCTGCTAACGAGCTTCAGCTCCACAGAGGACGAGAGAAAAATACATGACCTTATGAATATTTATGTTTATTTTGACATTGAGAAAACGTTGAGAAAACATTGAGATAACGTTGTGTTGCAGACTACATACAGCAGGAAGCTGCTCCAGGTCTCCAGCTGGGCGTCGTAGTGCGGCCCCAGCGGGCTGAGCGCCCCGGGGCTGCGGTAAAAGGCCGCGTGGTTGAGGTAGTAGACGGAGTTCTTGCGGCTGGGCAGTGGCGGCCCTCTGCCTGGCCACGGGCTCCCGGCTTTGGAGATGGTGGAGATCCTCCTCCTCTTCCTGTGGGTGGAGGTGCGATAGCGGGCGTACGGTGCTGAGTCTCCTAAAAACACCTGGGAGGAGTTCCTGCGGAGGCAGCGCGGCGCCCGGATGAGGGGCCGCGATGACCCCGGAGGCTGAGGAGTCTTCCTCATCACCTGCAGGGCGGAGGAGGAGGAGTCAGGACCGGCAGAGGAGGTGGAGAAGCTCCGATCAGCTGACCAGGAGGCGTCGTCCTCCTCCTCCACCAGCTGCTCCGCCTCTGACAGCTGACTGTCTTCTGACTGACTGTCGTTGGCGGTGGAGTACTCGCTGCCGTCCGAGTGGAGGCTGCTGGAACGTGAAAACATCCTCCTGTTGTTGGCCCCGCCCCTCATCTCCACCTGCTGCTCTCCGGCCGGTAGCCCCACCCCTGCGCCATCCTCCTCGTCCTCCTCCGTCATCTGGATGAGGCTGGCGAGCAGCATGGAGGGGCCCAGCAGGTGGGTGTCGATGGTGCGCAGCTTCCCCACCTTCTTCCTACACACAGCGAACCTCGGGTTGGCGCTGGGCGTGGTGGTGCTGGAGCGCCTGCGGGTATGTCCCGCCCACCTGTTGCATCGGGACATCTTCGCCAAACGCCCCCCTCCTGCACAGGGTGGGGCTGCAGGCAGCTGCACGCTGGAGCGCCGTCGCTGGGTCAGGGTGGAGGACGGCAGCCCAACGCTGGACCTCCGGCGGGCTTTGCTGGTGGGAACGGCAACGCTGGGCCGACGCTGGCGGCACGATTTGGCGGCTTCATCCGTCCGCAGAGCAACTTCCTTCCTCTTAAAGTGACGGCGGAAAAAAGTGTCCATGATGGACGGAGAGACGACGCAGACGACTGAAAGCGTCTCCGGCTGTTGGACGCAAAGAGAAGTTAGCATGGAGCGCAGAGGAGATATTCATCATCAAACTACAGAATATAAATCATGAATCAGAACATTAAAAAGTGTCTCATGGGAGTTGTAGTTTTACGGAGTTTGAATTCAGGCTAGTTTACCTGGTTGTTAGCTTGTTTTAGCTGGTTGTTAGCTTTTTTTAGCTCGTTGTTAGCTCAGTACAGTTGTCATGAACGGGGAAATTAGCTATAGAAACCAAAACTGTTTTTTGTACCAGGCTGTAAACATGTTTATTTCTGCTGTGAAGTTGGACATTTGAACATGGGGACTTATGGAGACTGACTCACTTCTGGAGCCAGCCTCAAGTGGACGACAAGAGGAACTGCAGCTTGTGGCACAGAGAGTTTGATGCTTAAAGAGGACTGAGCAGATATTAAAGTCTGATGATGATTGTTATTCTCAGCTGATAAATGAATATTATCTTCAGTAAACTGCTCGTTGCTGATGTTACAGAGGCGTTAACCTGGCACAAACATGAAGTATTAAACACTCAGAGGAAGGAAGAGTTCCTCTCTGCAGGGAGCGAGCAGCACGACAACAGGAAGGAACAATAATTAAGGCCACGGCTACCTGCTGGCTCCTCGCCCTTCAAACAAACACATTACACCAGTAATTAGTCTGTGGTGACAGCGTCACACACAAACAGCTCCTCCTTTATCTGCTCTGTTGGTCGACATCGAGGAGACGCCTTCAAACGTGTCCCCAAAAAAGACCAACACGAGCTAATGTTAGCTGGAGTCCACTGATGTCAACAAAGAGTCTAAAGTCAAAGCTAACAGGCCACATATAATATGTAGTGGTTTTAGCTGGGTAACGTTAGCTTTCTAGCTAACGTGTGGCTAACGTCAGCTAATTCATCCAGACTCTCATGGCTCATCTGGCTGTAAAATTGTAATTGTATGGTTTGGCTGATGTTGTGAAGCGGTATTTCTGTGAGAGCTAACCATGGAGCTAACAGAGCTCACCATGGAGCTAACAGAGCTAACCATGGAGCTAATAGAGCTAACAGAGCTAAGCATGGAGCTAACAGAGTTAACCATGGAGCTAACAGAGCTAACCATGGAGCTAACAGAGCTAACCATGGAGCTAATAGAGCTAACAGAGCTAACCATGGAGCTAATAGAGCGAACAATGGAGCTAATAGAGCTAACAGAGCGAACAATGGAGCTAATAGAGCTAACCATGGAGCTAATAGAGCTAACAGAGCTAACCATGGCGCTAAAAGAGCTAAGAATGGAGTTAACCGAGCAAAGAGCGCTAACCATGGAGCTAAGAGACATAACAATTGAGCTAACAGAGCTAACATGGAGTTAAGAGAGCTAACATGGAGCTAACATGGAGTTAAGAGAGCTAACATGGAGCTAACATGGAGTTGACAGAGCTAACGTGGAGACGCAGAGCTGAAGTGAACTTCAGGTATATTTGTTGTTGTTTAGCTTCTAGAATATTACATTAGTGTTTTTTGTATTGTTCAACATGTTTCTATATTTGATATTCTGTATATGAGATCTGTGCTTATTGTTACTGTTCTATGTTTTAAATAGCAGCTGACAGTGTATTGTAACATGAGAGGTTGATGCAGCTCTCTGGTTAACTGATCTCTGCTGTGTTTCAGGGATCACTGCTCTAATGACAGCAGCTTAGCTTCAGGACGTGACGTGAGTACAGGTGAGTACGTTGACTGATTATCACCACGGCGACAGATTAGTGACCGACACAAGGCGTCAGGGAAACCCCGGCTTTCTTTATTGGACCTCCTCACTTTCACTGTGCAGCCTCACCTGTTACCTGTCTGACCAGCAGCCAATCACAGTCATCAGGTTACTTTCAGGTCTGAGGCTGGCTGACGTCAGCTGACTGTAACATTCAGCAACAGGTAACCTGACACTCAGGTACATGAACAGTAGGCTACAGACAATACAGACAGACAGACGCTGCAACTGTTCATCAATTAATCACTACAGTCAGCAACACAAGCTAACATTAGCTTAGCAAGGTGGTCTGCTCTGCTCCACCTCTTCACAGAGACTACGTCCAGGTTTTAGACAGTCTGCTGGGACGTCATAGAGACTACGTCCAGGTTTTAGACAGTCTGCTGGGACGTCATAGAGACTACGTCCAGGTTTTAGACAGTCTGTGGGGACGTCACGGAGACTACGTCCAGATTTTAGACAGTCTGCTGGGACGTCATAGAGACTACGTCCAGGTTTTAGACAGTCTGCTGGGAGGTCATAGAGACTACGTCCAGATTTTAGACAGTCTGCTGGGACGTCACAGAGACTACGTCCAGGTTTTAGACAGTCTGCGGGGACGTCACGGAGACTACGTCCAGATTTTAGACAGTCTGCTGGGACGTCATAGAGACTACGTCCAGGTTTTAGACAGTCTGCTGGGACGTCATAGAGACTACGTCCAGATTTTAGACAGTCTGCTGGGACGTCATAGAGACTACGTCCAGGTTTTAGACAGTCTGCGGGGACGTCACGGAGACTACGTCCAGATTTTAGACAGTCTGCTGGGACGTCATAGAGACTACGTCCAGGTTTTAGACAGTCTGCTGGGACGTCATAGAGACTACGTCCAGGTTTTAGACAGTCTGCGGGGACGTCACGGAGACTACGTCCAGATTTTAGACAGTCTGCTGGGACGTCATAGAGACTACGTCCAGGTTTTAGACAGTCTGCTGGGACGTCACGGAGACTACGTCCAGATTTTAGACAGTCTGCTGGGACGTCATAGAGACTACGTCCAGGTTTTAGACAGTCTGCTGGGACGTCATAGAGACTACGTCCAGGTTTTAGACAGTCTGCTGGGACGTCATAGAGACTACGTCCAGATTTTAGACAGTCTGCTGGGACGTCATAGAGACTACGTCCAGGTTTTAGACAGTCTGCGGGGACGTCACGGAGACTACGTCCAGATTTTAGACAGTCTGCTGGGACGTCATAGAGACTACGTCCAGGTTTTAGACAGTCTGCTGGGACGTCATAGAGACTACGTCCAGGTTTTAGACAGTCTGCGGGGACGTCACGGAGACTACGTCCAGATTTTAGACAGTCTGCTGGGACGTCATAGAGACTACGTCCAGGTTTTAGACAGTCTGCGGGGACGTCACGGAGACTACGTCCAGGTTTTAGACAGTCTGCGGGGACGTCATAGAGACTACGTCCAGGTTTTAGACAGTCTGCTGGGACGTCATAGAGACTACGTCCAGGTTTTAGACAGTCTGCGGGGACGTCACGGAGACTACGTCCAGGTTTTAGACAGTCTGCGGTTGTTTCATGTGAACAGTTCAGTTTAATAGGAGCTGTATAATATAATATAATATAATAAAGTCATCTGATCCTCAGCAGCGTTATCTGCGTCCGTCTCTGTGGACGTGAAATGAAACAACACGATCAAACATTGACGAGCTGCTCGTTAAAGATCTATTGTTAGTTTGACAAACACACGACGTGAGCAAACACACATAACTAATAACCTGCAGCTCGTCCTCTGACAGACACGACTCATTTATTAAAATAGTTTTAAAATCATACAAATCTAAATGAATGCTAAAATGTTTCAGTCAGCTCTGAGGTTTATTATTTTTCAGTTTTCAGAAGCAGCTCAGTGAGATGAGGACGCTGACAGCTGTTCACACTGTTATAATCAATAAAATCATTAATTATTAGAATCAATCACTTCCGGCTGGTGTCGTTAAAGCACCACAGAAGAAGACGAGGTCGTTAAAACGTGTTTTTAATTTTCTGTTTGTGTTCAGTTTATTTGTTTGAATCGATCGATCAGATATCAATAATCAAACCTGTGATGATGTTTAATGACTTTATTAAATGACACTAAAATAAATAAATAAATAAATAAAAACTCACTTTAAGAAACGTTTCTGATGATTTGTTTAAATCTGTTTAAAAACAAAATTTATGAAAAAAAGATTTTAAACTTTATCTCACGATGTTTGTAATAAATTACTAAGATGCTCATTAACATGTTATTATAATATGTTAATGAGACAACATGTCAGAGAATCATAAACACATCAGAAGATTATTTTTTTAACTGTTAATGAAGCACGATGAGTTAATCAAACTCAATAAATGTTTGTGATGATCAAAATAATGAACATATTTAAATAATCTGTAAACACGTTTGTGATGCTGTCGTGTCATTAACACACATTAATATTAATAAGCTGAATTATTGTTTAAACGATGTTCTAATAACAGGAAGAGCTTTAAAATCATAAATCATAAATCAAACTACAGAAAGAAACTACAGGAGAAAACTACAGGAAGTCCAGAGAAGAAGAAGAAGAAGAAGAAGAAGAAGAAGTTTAGATTGATACAACCTGAGAGGAAACGATCAGTCAGTCCTGACGGATGAAAACAGACTGAGAGAGAGAGAAGGGTGGAGGGGTGGATGATGGGTGGAGGGAGGGCACAGCCTCTAATCTGCTGTTTAAAATAACTCTTTAACTTCAGGCTGCAGATAAATCTGATCTGAGTTCAGCTCCAGCACTCTCTGCCTCACGTTGGAGCTGATCAGCTGATCCAGGATCAGTCAGTCAGCTGATCCAGAAGCAGCTCGTTCTTTTGTAAACATGGAGATGAATGGAGCCGCCAGCCGCTCTTCATTAACACTTCAAGGCCTGTGGCATTATGGGTCATTAAAACAACAGGAAGAGAGGCTGCTGCATGTTAATGTGCACACACACACACACACACACACACACACACACACACACACACACGTGTGAAGCTCTGCCACGACCAACACGCTAACTTCAACATGCTGGTCATGTGACTCATTAGTGAGGAATCAAATTCTGTTAGCAGCTTCAGGCGTTACCATGGAGGAGTCATGGCAACCACCCTGGCAACAGATTATCACTGTCACATGACGCTTCAAAAAACAGGAAACAGGAAGTTCATTCACTTCACTGTCCAGTGACACGACAAACACGATAAATCCTGATGATGCTACACTGACCTGTGATGTCATCTGATGATGCTACACTGACCTGTGATGTCATCTGATGATGCTACACTGACCTGTGATGTCATCTGATGATGCTACACTGACCTGTGATGTCATCTGATGATGCTGCTCACCACCTCAACTCTCTGTGATTTACAGAGTTTCCTGATGGACAGTGAAGTAAACTGCTGACAACTGTAGCTGCTGTTAGCTCATGTTAGCTCAGCTTGTTAGCTGCTGTTAGCTAATGTTAACTCAGTCTGTTAGCTGCTGTTAGCTAATGTTAGCTCAGCTTGTTAGCTTCTGTTAGCTCAGTTTGTTAGCTGCTGTTAGCTCATGTAATGTGTAATATTAGCTGGCTGCTATGTGTTGTGTTGTTGACCTTGTTGATGTTTAGCTGTTAACAGAGGCTAACGTCAGCATGCTAGCGCGATGTTTAGCAGGTATCATGTCTGTGAAGGTCGTTGGTGTTTGAAGAATGCGACTTGCTCGTTGGTGCTTTTAAACGAGGAGGCAGATTACCTGGAAGAGGCTTAAAAGATCAGCTGACCTGGATCAGAGCCGAGTGACTGACGAGCTGCCATCAGTGACCTGACAGGTGATTTAAAGGCAGCTTCACCTCATCTGTGGACCCACACTGACCTCTGTACTACTGCTCTGAACTACACACTGACCTCTGTACTACTGTAGTACTGCGGTACTGTGTGAAGTAACTTTACAAAGTATTTCCATTAAACACATATAAATATATAAATACATAAATACACAGACAGGAAGTGTGTGAACTTGTTGGTTTAAAGAGATTTAAAGGTCCAGTCTGTCGGTGAGATATGGTACTGAAATTTACGACTGCATTGAACTCAACGCCGCGCAGAATAATCTACGGTGGCCGTCAGGTGAAAAAAGAGACGTTTATGTTTAACCACATACATACTACACACGTGTTCAAGTGTTATCAAACTGCTAACACGCCTCCGTACGCACGTACCATCTGAGGTCTGCCGTTTGGCGAGGAGTGATGTCATCATGTCCATCAGATCTACTTCACTATGTTCTTAATGACTTTAACCAATCAGCTGAGAGAGACAACACATCCCGTTTGAAGGTCAGTCAGTGAAACTGGTTCATTAATTATTCATTAATTATTCATTAATTGATTATTTTCTTCTGTCTTTTATGTTGTCGTGACGACCCATGAGCAGCTTGACAACAACAACGCTGTGAAGTCATCGAGGTCAAAGGTCAAAATCAGGTCACATGATCACCATCAGTAAACACTGTGAGATGTTTCTTCTTCTGATGATGTCACCACGGTCCAATTACACGACTTCACGAGCACACCACTGAACAGGTGAACCAGGTGAAACCACACACACCTGTTTGTCTGGATGTTTGCTAACAGTCTCAGAAACCTCCTGATCTAGTCACTGATTGGTCCTGGCGGTGCTTACATCATTGATGAGAGACTCACTGACAGGCTGAATTATTAACGAGGATATTTTAGTTCTTTGATGGCGATCTGAACGTGTGAATGAATGAATGGACGTCTCGTCTGTTCTACAGTGAGGCTGCAGACTGTTGTGTTCAGTCGGCGCCTCGTCTCTTCAATTCTTAATTCCTCGGATCAGATCCTCGTTAAATTATTTCAACGTCCAGTGAAGCACGGCGACGTGAACAGAACCAAAGAACCAAAGAACAACAGAACCAAAGAACCACGGAACCAAAGAACCACAGAACCAAAGAATCATAGAACCACAGAACCACAGAACCAAAGAATCAAAGAACCACAGAACCAAAGAACCACAGAACAACAGAACCAAAGAACCACAGAACCAAAGAATCAAAGAACCACAGAACCAAAGAATCACAGAACCAAAGAAGCACAGAACCAAAGAATCAAAGAACCACAGATCCAAAGAAGCACAGAAGCACAGAACCACAGTACCACAGAACCAAAGAACCACAGAACCAAAGAAGCACAGAACCACAGAACCACAGTACCACAGAACCAAAGAACCACAGAACCAAAGAATCACAGAACCAAAGAACCACAGAACCACAGAACCAAAGAACCACAGAACCAAAGAATCACAGAACCAAAGGACCACAGAACCAAAGAATCAAAGAATCAAAGAACCAAAGAACCACAGAACCAAAGAATCAAAGAACCAAAGAACCACAGAACCAAAGAACCACAGAACCAAAGAATCAAAGAACCACAGAACCACAGAACCAAAGAAGCTCAGAAGCACAGAACCACATAACCAAAGAAGCACAGAACCACAGAACCAAAGAACCAAAGAACCACAGAACCACAGAACAACAGAACAACAGAACCAAAGAACCACAGAACCAAAGAATCAAAGAACCACCGAACCAAAGAACCACAGAACCAAAGAATCAAAGAACCACAGAACCAAAGAACCACAGAACCAAAGAATCAAAGAACCACAGAACCAAAGAACCACAGAACCAAAGAATCACAGAACCAAAGAACCACAGAACCACAGAACCAAAGAATCAAAGAACCACAGAACCAAAGAAGCACAGAAGCACAGAACCACAGAAGCACAGAACCAAAGAACCAAAGAACCACAGAACCACAGAACCAAAGAATCACAGAACCAAAGAACCACAGAACAACAGAACCAAAGAACCACAGAACCAAAGAATCAAAGAACCACAGAACCAAAGAACCAAAGAACCACAGAACCAAAGAATCACAGAACCAAAGAACCACAGAACCACAGAACCAAAGAATCAAAGAACCACAGAACCACAGAACCAAAGAAGCACAGAACCAAAGAAGCACAGAACCACAGAACCAAAGAACCACAGTACCACAGAACCACAGTACCACAGAACCAAAGAACCACAGAACCAAAGAACAACAGAACCAAAGAACCACAGAACCACAGAACCAAAGAATCACAGAACCACAGAACCAAAGAACCACAGAACCACAGAACCACAGAACAACAGAACCAAAGAACCACAGAACCAAAGAATCAAAGAACCACAGAACCAAAGAACCAAAGAACCACAGAACCAAAGAATCACAGAACCAAAGAACCACAGAACCAAAGAATCAAAGAACCACAGAACCACAGAACCAAAGAAGCACAGAACCAAAGAAGCACAGAACCACAGAACCACAGAACCAAAGAACCACAGTACCACAGAACCAAAGAACCACAGAACCAAAGAACAACAGAACCAAAGAACCACAGAACCACAGAACCAAAGAAGCACAGAAGCACAGAACCACAGAACCAAAGAACCACAGAACCACAGAACAACAGAACAACAGAACCAAAGAACCACAGAACCAAAGAATCAAAGAACCACAGAACCAAAGAACCACAGAACCAAAGAATCAAAGAACCACAGAACCAAAGAACCACAGAACCAAAGAACCAAAGAACCACAGAACCAAAGAACCAAAGAATCAAAGAACCACAGAACCAAAGAAGCAGCTGTGACGGTCTACATCGACGCTCGCTGATCCACCTTTATTTGTTGCTAACTGCTAAGTGCTAACAATAAGTAAACAAAAATCCAAACTGAACCAAACTGATCACGTCTGACAGTTTCACATGAAATCAGTCTGAATTTGAATTTTAAAGTTCATTTCTCATTTTAGACAGACATGAACAGTCAAACTGCAGCATGGTGTATGTATGTGTGTATAATACACTATAATGTATTTATTCTACTATCGTATCTTATTTTTAATTTTTCTTTAGATTTATATTATATTATATTTATATTGTTTAATTTTTTAATTTCTGTGTATGAAACATGAAAACAAACATCTGTACAAACATATTTATATATATCGAATATATATATATATATATATTCGATATATATAAATATATATATATTTGATATATTTCTTCCTGGAGCTGCATTCAGTCGTGAACTTTGAACTTTGACTCTGTTCCACTTTCACAGTGAAGTAAACTGATCCTGGACCAGGAGAGAGTGAGAGCTCAGCTTTCTGAAGAACTGTTCACTAAATAACTCATTAATAAACTCGTTAACTCATTAATTTATTCATTTACTCATTCTGTGGAGACAAATCTGATTAATAAATGTGATCACTGCTGCCAGCTGTCTGTCTGCCTGACTGCCTGTCTGTCTGTCTGTCTGTCTGTCTGCCTGCCTGCCTGCCTGTCTGCCTGCCTGCCTGTCTGTCTGTCTGTCTGTCTGCCTGCCTGCCTGTCTGTCTGTCTGTCTGTCTGCCTGCCTGTCTGTCTGTCTGCCTGTCTGTCTGTCTGTCTGCCTGTCTTTAATGTTCCTCTGCTGCCCTCTGCTGGTCAGACGAGTCTCTTCAGGAGTTTGGTTTGGCTCATGTCTCGAAACAGAAATGACATTCTCAGAACTCTAAGATCGTTTGGCAAACCAGTCTCACAGTTCAGCACAGCACCATAGCTCACCTGCAAAAGCTCATATCTCTCCCAAAACAGTTCACTCATGTCAAAACTAAATTTCTTTCTCATATAAATGGTCAGTACCTCCAAAATGCATTGTCCCTTTGGCATTGTGTGAGCACTGCAAGTCAAACTGTTTAGATGTTTTGTCACTGTGGCAGAGGACCATTGAAATATCCCTCATGTCCACCTCTCAGTCTCAGCCCAGTCCTTCATTCACAGAGGTTACTGTACTAGTTTTTTGTCTAGCTAACAGAATACAACTGTGTAGAAAACTGAAAAAATAAAAACAGGATTTTACAGTAAGAGTACCTCCAAGGTTTGACATCACACATTGCACTCACACTGCCAAGGAAATTGTAACAATTTTTATTCACACACATAAAGTAACCTCCATACATCAGAGTTAAAAGAAAATGTATACAGCACAATATACTGTCATATAAACACACAAACAAAAAACAAGGAACATTATATGTAGCCTACAGTGCTGTAAATAAAGCTGGAGATTCAAAACTAACATTTCTTCACTGGTCGCTGTCCTCACCCTCCCTCTCCTGGCCGTCCACACGCTGCTGTCTGTCTGGCCACAGATTCTCGTCCACATCACAGCGTATATTCTCCCCTGCGATGCAACGAGGGAAGAAACGGCGTGCATGTTGCAACCATCTCCTGCACTGATCTCCTGTAATATCATCACACGCAGCATCCATTGCATGGAGGAGGGTCCTCTGATTTTGAGCGTGATGCTCATACACTCTGAATAGGATTGAGGAAAGGAGAGTAAGGTGGTAGGAACACCATGACCATCCTTGGAGGAGTAGTGAACCAGGCCCTGATGAGCGGGCCACGGTGGAAATTCACATCGTCCCACACAATTACATAGTTTGGTAGGTGAGGCCCTACGAGACCTCAAGGCGGTCCAAGAAGATGAGGAGCTTCTGTGTATTGTATGGGCCAAGACTGGGGATGTGAGTGGCCACACCATTCTCAGGAATGGCAGCACACATAGTTATATTGCCCCCACGCTGGCCTGGGACATCGTTAGCCAATAATATTACGGCCACGTCTTCGTTCCTTGGCCAGGTTGAAGCCAGCTTCATCCACAAACACGAGGATGTGACGGGTCTCGTTTCCTTCCAATGCCATTATTCTCTACAATACAGTGAAAAAATCAGAGTCATACACTAGAGTAACAGGAAATTACATAGGAATGTTCTATGTTCTCCTCCACAAGTTCAATATACTACTGGCCACTACTCCAGCGGTTCCAAACCTGGGGTACATGTACCCCTAGGGATAGGCCTACGCAGAGGTACCACAGGTACTACAGAGGGTATTTGAGAGAAAGGGGAGGGGGAAATCATCAATGACTAGACATGCTGAAGTGTTACAGTACTAGATAGATCTGAGCCCTTTTCTTACCATATGTTATATTCTTCAAAGTAAGGATTATAATGATAAGCTGCAGTTTTTAGGCAAAATGTTGAAGTCAGATAAAACAAATACTTGGATTCAGACATCAGGTAAAGGGGGTACTGAAGCCAGAAAGGTTTGGGAACCACTGCTTAAAAGTAAACAGGTTATAATGACAGACAACCAGTAACTGACTTACATGTACATACTGATACCGCAGCTCTTTCACTCTGTCAGAGTTCCTCTCACATGGTACCCTGTAAAGTTGCTTCATGGTCATCTGATGCTTGTTCAATATCCGGTGTATTGTGGAGATGCTTATGGAGCTGACATTTTGGAATATGGCATTGTCTTCTATGATTGCAGTGCGGATCTGTCTCAGTGTGATGCATTATTTGCCATCACCGTGTTACAGATGTCTTGTTCTTGTTGGTCATTGAGAAGTTTTCCTCTGCCACCCGTGCGAGGTCGTCGTCCAATCCTAGACATACAGTTCAAAGGACAACACTGTATTACCATTGGTGATGTACGCCTTATGTATTTCTGACAGGATGAGTTACCAATGTAATTATATTGTTTTTTTACTTACAGTAACTTTACCACAATTCTAAAGCATCGCTGCACAGTGACTGTAACCCTATTGTAAACTGTATCATCAATAATTCCATAGTTTATTTTCTCCAATATTTTTCTGTCATTTTTAGTGTCATAACATCCCACTGAGGTGAGATATTACTGTAGGCCTATAACACACACACACACACACACACACACACACTCTATAAATGAATAGGTAAATGAGTAAATAAATACATCTCTTGCTTTATGCAGTGTCCTGTCCTATTGAACATATAATTCCATCATTGACTGAGTACATACCTGTGTTCCCTGCCAACGGTTTGGATGATGGAGGACACTGTAGAGCGACCTGCCTCCGCCACTGTGAGGTGATGGTTGATAACGTGGTCTATAAGTGTGGCCCGAATTTCATCCGGGACAGCGTGGTGTCTTCGTGCTCCTCGGCCTCTTCCCCCTATTCTACCACCACGCACCCTTACTCCTCCTCCTCCTCCTCCTCTTCCTCGAGCAGGCAGTTGCCCTTGTTCATTTACTTGGCCCGGTGCCTCCATGTTCAGAAATTGTACTGGTCCTGGTCAAGTCTATAAATTCATGTTTGGCAGCATTCACAGTCATGGACAGCACCTGGCAGGTAACTAAACATATTGTTTGATTGGTCATCTGAGATGTGTGAAAATTAATCAATTTATCAAATGTTCCAAGAAATTCATAATATGGTATTCATGGTATTAGGTTCAATTGAACAGACTATTGCATGTGATGACTTATACAATGAAATGATGCTGACATGTTTTGGAGAGAACAACCATTAGAGTCTAATGGTTGTTCTCTGTTGTTGCTGTTGTTGTTCATTAGACTGAGAATCAGCTAACTGTAGGCTACCTGTGCTAACTGTAGGCTACCTGTGCTAACTGTAGGCTACCTGTGCTAACTGTAGGCTACCTGTGCTTAATCATGTAGAGATGTACTAAGACATTTGCAATGTGATGAAATCAATGAGAAATTCAGTTCTGTTGTGGACGGTTGCCAAGTGGTTTGGAGGTTTGTCCACGTTATTTTGAGAATGTAATTTTGAGCCAAACCAACGGAGAAAAACTGTAAGATAACGTTGCTGTTACGTTTGTGCAGGATGTTTTTTGACCTCTGACCTCAGCTGCTTCTCCTCCTCCTGCACCTCCTTTGTTTCCTCTTACAGCACCTCCTCCTCCTCCTCCTCCTCCTGGCTCTCTTCTCCTCCTGTTCTCCTCCTCGTAGTCTCTCTCCTTCTTCTAGCCCTCTTACTCCTCTTCTTCTTTCTTCTTCTCTTGGTCCTCCTCCTCCTCCTCCTCCTCCCTGAGAGTCAGCGTCCCTCCTGGTTCAGATTATTTATAGAAACAGGGCAAACGAGCGCCAAAGATAGTCGAGGAAATGGGTCTGTGTAATCCCTGGGTCCACACACACACACACACACACACACACACAGAGAGAGTCATCAGTACGTCACAGGTTCGAGTCCAGCAGCTGTTTCAGGTTAAACTGAGCCGCTCTGATGTTTCTGTTTCCTCTGCGAGCGTCTAAAAGTGTCCACGCAGTAACCTACTTCCTCATATGGCCACACACACACACACACATACACACACACACACTCACACACTCACACACACACACACACACACATACACACAGAGTTTGTTTCATATTTACGGCAGAAAAATAAAAATTCAACTTGAAGTTTCCATCCAGGTTCTGATCCAGGTTCTGATCCGGGTTGTGATCCAGGTTCTGATCCAGGTTCTGATCCGGGTTGTGATCCAGGTTCTGATCCGGGTTGTGATCCAGGTTCTGATCCAGGTTCTGATCCAGGTTGTGATCCAGGTTCTGATCCGGGTTCTGATCCGGGTTGTGATCCAGGTTCTGATCCAGGTTGTGATCCGGGTTGTGATCCAGGTTCTGATCCGGGTTGTGATCCAGGTTGTGATCCGGGTTCTGATCCAGGTTCTGATCCGGGTTGTGATCCAGGTTCTGATCCGGGTTGTGATCCAGGTTGTGATCCGGGTTGTGATCCAGGTTCTGATCCGGGTTGTGATCCAGGTTCTGATCCGGGTTGTGATCCAGGTTGTGATCCAGGTTGTGATCCAGGTTCTGATCCGGGTTGTGATCCAGGTTCTGATCCGGGTTCCGGTGATGACGACTCAGAGAACCAGTGTCCATAGTTACTGCTGCCGTTACCATAGCAACCTGTCAGACTGAAGCTACCCTCATCGTAGCCTGTTAGCATGCTAAACACAAAGTGCAGCTGAGGCTGATGGGAATGTTTGTAGTTCTACAGGTCATGTGATCACTGACTGACTGACGGACTTTACTTCGATGGAGCCACAGCAGATAAAAAAATGTCACGTTGATTCAAAATGTGGAGCCGGGAATCGAACCAGCGACCCACAGACGACAAGAGTAAATCTGGGACTGACTTTTAGTGGTTGGTGAGAGCTTGGTGAAATAAAAGGCTGAAAGACAGACGCCGAGCTGGGCTGACTGCTGTTGGACTAGTCAGTAATATTAGCTGGCTGCTATGTCTGCTGTTGGTGACCTTGTTGATGATTGGCTCTCGCTAGTTTTTGATCAGAAGTAATGTAATCAGAACAAATACTCGAGTACAGCTGAACATAGTTACCACAGTTACACTCTGATTTATAGAGATGATGGATTAAATCAAATATGTATGTCTGTGTTCAATAACTGATGACAAACAAAATGTACAACAGTACGACATGTCGTCTGACTACAGACAGACAGACAGTCTTCCTGTCTCACCTCCACTCCAGACAGACAGTTTAGTTTTCGTCGCGTGTCCGTCATCTGAACTTTCAGTTTCAGTCGTCTAAATATGAGACTAAGACTTTAGGGTTTAGTTCAAAGCGTTATTTAAACGTTTCTTTACAGTTTCCAAACTCATCACAGTCATAAAGGAAACATTATTATGATTAACACTTATTCATCATATATATATATATATATATATATATATATACAGTATATAACTATGAGTTCAGGACAGAGCGGTTTCTTTGAGCCTGTTTTGTATTTTAAGTTTAGAAATAATATCTGCCTCTGCCCCCGGCAACACAGAGACTCATTCTGATTGGTTCTCCTCTTCTAAACTTTTGACTGAATCATATTTAAAGAACAGGAATTACTTTATGTTGACTGACAAACAGAAATGAGACGAGGAGTTCCTCTCGGCTCCGTACACGGCACTCTGCAGGAAACAACTAAATGTGTCACGTTACGCAGACGACACCTCCATTTATCAAACAAACACCATAAATCGTTTTAGTCCTCAACTCAGATTACATTCATAGAAATCAGCTGATCATCATCATAAAGATTAATAAAGACTTGAGTGTTGAGTTTAATTTGTTGTTTTATTTCTCTTTTAAATCTTCATTTGTTGTCTCGTTTCTCTTGCAGCTCTCCTTCATGTCTTTATATAAATCATCATCTTTGTTTCTGGACTCACAACAGGTGGAACATGAATAATTAATGAGCAGGCGGAGCCAGAAGTGGGCGCACCTTGCTGCCGCCCGGACATATTAAGACGTAACACACACAGCGACAGGTGCGCGGTCCAATCAAACAGTCAGGAGGCAGATTGTTGATGACGGACTGTAAACAGCGGGAACGGCGTGACACGTCATCGTGACATCCGGTAAGGAAGTTTACTGACTGATTGATGAAGTGACAGACTGTTTGTGCTCGTGCTGACTCACCTTTGTTTCATGCTCACCTGAGTTAGCCGCTAAAACCTAATTTCTGCTGAGTCATGTTAATGTTTGTTTATTTGATTGGTCACTTTTAATGACGTCATCATAAAATACTGCTAAAAAGAGTCAGTAAAGATTTTAAATTTTATATTTATGGATTAAAAAAGAACATAAAATATTTAACTATAAAATACACTGTTAAAAATATTTAGTTAAAATACTTTGACTTGACAAACAGTCACAGAGAGATGACACAACTCATATTTACAACATTATGAAGCAAAATTACAGCACGACTTCTCCATGTGTCGACACAACAACACACATATAGTCAAAAAATAACCTCCTCAGTCTGAGAGACTGGACACAGTCTCAGTCTGTGATGTCATCAGATCAGCTGTCAAAGGTGACAGACCTGCTGTGACATCACTGATGGGGGCGTGGCCTGCATCAGACTGAAGGAGCCTCAATGAAACTGAATCAGACCAGGAGTCGATTTCACCTGGCAACACCTGATCCACACTGTGTGTGTGTGTGTGTGTGTGTGTGTGAGACTCATCCTGTACTAAATGTACTAATGTTCTGTTAAAGTAATCTATTACTTCAGTTACAGTATGTACTCAATGATCAAATGACAAAGAAGTCACACACAGATGAATTAATAGAATACAATAATAGATCTCAGACCAGCTGATTTTAGAGCCGTCCGTCGAGCGTGGCGATCCTCTGAGAGGAATTCATTTTTATTTTTGACTTTCATGTGAAATGAATAAACTAAATATTAAAGAGCTCGGCTGAGATTTGGATCGATATGGAGCATCGAGTCTGAGTTCATGGACACGAGTCAAAATAAGAGACAAAGAACGTGGAGCGTAAAACGGGCTCAAAGATCTTTGCTGTTGGTTTCTGTCGACTCGATCTCTTCTGAGCGTCGACGTGTCACCACCATCAACAACAACAGATCATCTTCATTCACACTTTATAAGCAACAAACTTTGGACAAAGGTATTCAGTTTGTGACGACGGAGCTAGATTAAAGTTAACTATCTGAACTAGCAGTGGCTGTTTGCGGTAAGTTAGAGTTTCTGATCGAACTTTCACGTCGTCGTCATCAAACTCTGAAAGAGGCGACATGTTTTAGATGAACTGTTTTCATTGATGAAGTTCCAGAGATCTGAGCTTGGATCTGTTCTCCTGTAGCAGACTGAGACTGACTGTGTTTGGTTTGTCGTCAGTGTTTCTGAACTTTTGTTGATCGGATCGTTCAGACTCATTAATCATAATTAAAATATTAAATCATAATGGCTCTGGCTGAGTCACTGTTCAGACTGTTTGCTTCGTTGTAACAGACGTGACTGAACATGTTCCACAGCAGACTGCTCCTCTTCAACACGTTTGCTCTGATGTCAGTCTGCATGAACGCCTTCAGGACAAAGTGACCCAAAGGTTGATGGTTAAATCCCCCTGACGGCAGAGTCGATGCTCCCTGACCCTCACTGAGGTGCTCCAGAGGAGCTGCACTGGGTCCAGCAGACCGGACCGGTTGGACTGGACCGATTCCAGGTGTGAATGTGATCAGGGCGATCCTGCTCTCAGTGAAACTCCCTGAATAAATAAATGAAGGTGAAACGCTTTAAACCAGACTGGAGCTCCTGGAGCTCACCTGGTGGAGCGTGTCCTCCATCCACCGAGGCCGAGTCTGGACTGCAGCAGGCCCGGTTCAGTCTGACTCACGGCATCTGGCTGCACGTCACCTCCGCCCATGAAAAGGTCATAAAATGTTTAAAAGAAAGAGTCTGCAGGCATGCTAGCAGCTCTGTCAAGCTGTACTTCAATGGGTTAGGGTTTGCCCAAAGCGGTGTTTGTGTTAGTGTTTGTACCACAGGAGTTCTGGACCACCGGGAAGAAGAGGAGGAGGTTTACAGGCCCGGGGAGCAGAGCCGGTGTCGTGCCAGAACCGGAGCTGGTTACAGAACACAACAAACCCGTCGGAGTCACTGCAGAGACTCCAATCCTTCAGGACCAGTTCAGTCTTTGACTCACAGAAACTGAAGTCTGACGGACAAACAGCTGTCCGGCCTGTCAGCTCTAATCAGGTTAGAGAGGGAAGCACGAGGTCGACTCCTCATCCTGATCGTGACAGAACAATAATTAATAATCTGTCCAATCAGTCATCTCAACTCATAACAGACGCCTCGTCACTGTTTCCAAACAGACCGCAGATCAGCACTGTTACATCTGTTAACATCACGGAGACTTTAAATCAAATCTGTGGCTCCTCATGAAGCAAACGTGAGGGTCGATGTCTGCACGTGACCACAAAGTGTCAGGCTATAAATACTCTGCAGGTACTGCTACCACTTTATATTATATTTATATTATTTATATTATATTGTATATTTTTAAATGATACTCGACTCAAACCAGAACTTTGTCTCTTCAGCTTCGATGTCTCCGAACAAACTGACGTCACTACACTGCTGATACCTGAACTAATGATGCTGACAGTACTTCATCGTACTTCATCGTACGTACCCGTGACAGTACTTCATCGTACTTCATCGTACGTACCCGTGACGGTACTTCATCGTACTTCATCGTACGTACCCGTGACGGTACTTCATCGTACTTCATCGTACGGACCCGTGACGGTACTTCATCGTACTTCATCGTACGTACCCGTGACGGTACTTCATCGTACTTCATCGTACGTACCCGTGACGGTACTTCATCGTACTTCATTGTACGTACCCGTGATGGTACTTCATCGTACGTACCCGTGACAGTACTTCATCGTACTTCATCGTACGTACCCGTGACGGTACTTCATCGTACGTACCCGTGACAGTACTTCATCGTACTTCATCGTACGTACCCGTGACGGTACTTCATCGTACGTACCCGTGACAGTACTTCATCTAACTTCATCGTACGTACCCGTGACGGTACTTCATCGTACGTACCCGTGACAGTACTTCATCGTACTTCATCGTACGTACCCGTGACGGCACTTCATTGTACGTACCCGTGACAGTACTTCATCGTACTTCATCGTACGTACCCGTGACAGTACTTCATCGTACTTCATCGTACGTACCCGTGACAGTACTTCATCGTACTTCATCGTACGTACCCGTGACAGCACTTCATCGTACGTACTCGTGTTATCCTTTAAAGCCCTTGACTGTTTCCTGGGAGGAGGAAGAGGAGCAGCGTCCTCGGAGCTCTGCAGATTGAATCGTCTCCTCTGGAGTCAAATATTCCCATCAGACTCTAAAAATGAGCGCCTTTAATTAATTGCTCTGCCAATCCCTTAATAGCAGCTATAATTAGAGGACCATGGGAGATCATTGGGAGATTAAAGTAACCACCTGACTGAACCTGAACCTGCACTTGTTACCTTTTTATTCACAGCGGAGCTTATTTAGGATGTGACACCATGCACTGTTTAACCTGCTTACAATCAGCCTGTTTTAGGGGGACAGCAGGTCTTTAGGGGGACAGCAGGTCCACTGAAGTGGTCTACATCATCTGAACAATGAAGTCAAGCTGCATCTGAGTGTCAGAAATCCAAAAGTCCACGTGAAGACAGCGAGACGTCGAGGAATCATAAACTTTGCGGTGAATTTAGTTTTTGGTCGGTTGGACGTGGATCATTTGTCTCTGATTGTGACTCAGGTGTGGACAGCCGTCCGTCCTCTGAACGTTCTTGCTCTCTAGTTTGTGGTTGGACAGTTTGATGAGTCATGTGATCGTCCTCGAGGTCACGACACGTCGCTTTATACAGAGAGCTCCATGAAACGTCATCACACATGAATCCAGCAGAGTCAGATCCAGTTCATGACGTTCACGCAGTTTAACACATTTATAGACTCATGGGTACCCAGAGAACCTGGAGGTCAGAGGTCAGAGGTCAACGGACAACATTCAGACAAACTTCACAGAGTTATTTAGTCGCTTCCGTGACGAGCTAACACAACGTGTTCGTTACTGATGGATGACTGAAGTCTTTATATGAGAGAGTGGAACACATATTATCCTAATTTATACCATAAACATGCCACACTATACACAACCTTTTTATTATGTCATTAAATATGGTGATTTTAAATACGAGCAGTGTTTCATGTTTGGTTGTTTGAGAGAGTCACAGTAATCGTGGATGTTAGAGTAGAGTAGTGGAGTAAAAGTACTCAGTTACTAACTGTGACTAACACACACACCGTGATGTTATTCAGACATCAAACAGGAAGTCTGACGTCCTGGAAACAGTCTGTATGTTTCTGTATGAAACTGTGATACACACACACATTCATCTATACACACATTTAAAGGACACGTCCACCATGTTTGAAGTCCGTCTAAAACTACAGTCACGTGTCCATGTGAACATGTGACATGTTTTCACTGATGTTAATGATCTATGTATGATGAATTAAAGGTGAGAGTAACAATCTGAGTCTGTCAGAGACAAAAACAAACGACAAACTTCGACGGTCCCGACAAACTTCGACGGTCCCGCTCAACCAGAAACAAAAACTAGTACAGTCCCTGTTTTGTTACTTAGACAGAAAAATGTGTGAAACTTTGAAAAATCCAAAGTTTCTTTTTAATCTGAAAATTCAGCAGCCGAGTCAGAAAAAAGAGCTCTGAACTAAAAATCTTAAATAAAATATATACATATATATCTTAAAGAGCCAATGAGAGCTTAGTTAGCTCTGGCCTCTGATTGGTTAGAGAGTAGACCATGTGATGAGCTCATTGGGGTGCATGATGGTCTCATTGTCAGACCAGAACCTTCAGCTATCAGCTCCTCTCCTGTAGAACCAGCTCACAGTTCTGGTTCTGGAGTAGATCTTATAGTTTGAGCTGCTCAGGTGAGTCCTGAACCACTGCTGGGAGCCTTCCCATGATGCACTGGGCTCTTCTCTCCATCTGAACACACTCACGTCTCATCATGTTACTGACTGAGCTTCTTCTTCCCGTCAGGTAATCATGGAGTAAACTGAACCGGTCTCTGCAGATGTTGGTCCACCACGATCCACCAAGATGCACCATGATACTACTGTGACGATGAGACTTGGTCATGTGATCTGAGGCGCTGATGATGGTTGAGATGATCATCAGGCTCAGGTCAGATTAAACATCTGCTCTGTTTGTTTGTAGATGAATTATTATCTGACTGCAGAGCAGCTGAAGTTTAATGAACGACGTGACGCTGCAACAGGAAGCTCGACCATGAAACATGTTAGAGGACGAAGCAGCTTCACGTGTGAGGACGCAGTTATTAATAAACAATGACTCATCCACTGATTGATTAATGATTGATCGATGTCGATGCTCAGCTTTTGAAATGTGACAATTTGTTTAAGAAATCAACATAAACTAAATAAATAACTAAAATAAAAATGAAAAGTTAAATTTAATTTTTGTTAGTCGCAGATTAAAAATTAAAAGTTGTTTCCGATTTTTGCACTTTGACCTTTTAAAGTAATAAAACAGATTTATTGTTTCATCTTCTGGTGATCAACATCAGAAGTTTGATTTATTTAAATTAAATATTTGAGTCGGAGCCGTTCAGATGTCAGAAAGTCAAAAATAAATCATGAAGCTGTTTTTTAGTTTCGGTTTTGTTTCTCTGCGTCGCTCTCAGTTTAAATAAAGTTCATGTCGTCATCACTGCTTATATCGTGTTTAAATATGCAAATGAGTTTTAGTGTCTGAAATATGAACGTATGAATTCACGTGCAGATTATTTTCTGGATTAATCAACAGACAAAGACGAGGTCAGTGCACCATCATCATCGTCACCATGACAACCACCATCACCATCATCATCATGATGTCATGGCTGCAGAATGTTTGATTGATTAAAGCTTCGTTAAGCTTCTCCTCTGATTGATTTCTGTTGATTTGTCACAAATCAAACTGATTTTTAATCACTGATTGTTTTGACCTTTTTACCTCCTTTGAGCTTCTTGTTTTGTTTCTGATGTAAAATCAAGTTTGAAATGTTTTATCGTGTTTTCCTGCGTTGACTCTCTCTCTGTCTTCTTCTCTGATCTTTGAGCTGCAAACAGCGTGCCGCCTAACGCATCACTTCCTGCGCCCACTCAGAGGTGGAGGTGTAGGTGGAGGTGGAGGCGTGTGGTGGACTCACCTCCTGCAGAAGATCCTCAGGCCCGTGAAGGTCCTGCTGCTGGAGTGGTGGCAGCGCGGGGCGGGGGTGGTCGAGGGCGGCTCGCGGTGGGAGGCCGAGGAGGACGAGGTGGAGGTGGAGGTGGAGGAGGCCACACAGGTGGAGGTGAAGGTGCCCTCTCCTCCTCCATCCTGCTGCTCCTCCTCAGGCTGCTGATCCATGACCTGCTCCCCTCTCTCTGCTCACAGGCTCGGCTGGTCTGAGGTCAGCGTGCGGGCTGAGCTGCAGTCAGCCATTCTGACGGCGTCGACAGGAAGTGGAGCTTCAGATCATCTCCAGGAAGCAGCAGCAGCTTTCAAAACAAAGTGCTGCAGCCAGAGGAGGGAAGGAGGTGGAGGAGGAGGTGGAGGAGGTGAAGGGGGGTTTGCTTTGCTCTAAACTGGCTTCCTTACTTCCTTCCTTCCTTCCTGAGGAAGCCTCCTGAACAGAGCTCCTCTTTCTCCTCACTGCACGCGCTCAGCAGCAAATCCAGGAAGTTTGAACTCCTCACAAACACAAAGAAGAGTCTGTAGAAGGAGCTTCTCCTCCTCCTCCTCCTGCTGCTGCTCCTCCTCCTGCTCCTCCTCGCTGTCGACCTGTTGCTTCTTCACTTCTTCTTCTTCTCGTGTTTGTTCCTGCGCTCCGACTCGACACTCTCTGCTCTGTCTTCACTCTTCTCGTCCTCTTTACTTTTATCTCAGCTCTGTTGCTCTCCCTCTCTTTTTCCTGAGTCCCGCCCACGTCCCTGCCCACCTCGCTCTGATTGGCTGAGAGGGAGAGGTGAGCACTTTGCCACCTGCTGGAGCTTCTGAGTCTGTGCAGCTGCTAAAAAAAGAGGAAGTGAACTAATTTTTCTCTCCAGAGCTGAAACAGACGAAGGACGTCCTCCTCCTCCTCCTCCTCCTCTTCTTCTTCTTCTTCTTCTTCTTCTTCTTCTTCTTCTTCTTCTTCTCCTCCTCCCCTGTTTATTCCTCTGTCTGATCACATTTGTGCAGCGTGCTCCCTCCCACAGAGTTTTTACATAAAGATGAAGCAGCCCACACCAAAGAGAGAGAGAGAGAGAGAGAGAGTGCTGCAGTGAGCAGAGGTCGCACGGCCCTCGCTGAGGCCCACGCTCAGCCCTTCATCACGGGCTGGGTTCACTCCCCTGGGTTCACCCTCCGAGGCGGACCTGAACCACGAGCCCGGTTATTTCTGACAGCCAATTAAAAAACGGAGGAGCAGCGGCCGGCGGGAAAAGATTTTAATCAGCGTTTGTGTCACATTTAAAAAAATCTGTTAATACGTCTGTAAATATTTTGTTCAGCTGATGAACTAAAATTCATCCTTGCTCCGCGATCACACCGTGGTTCTGGAAAACTTTGACGGAAACAGGAAGTCAACATCCATCCAAAATGTCACCTGACTTCCTCCTCTGACCGTCAGACAGTCATGATGTCATTATATGCACTCTGTGACATCATAAACTTGCAGCCGTTACGTCCACAGAGGCTGCTGAGCTCCAGTTATGTTACCCACTTGCTCAGCTCCTGTTCTGGCACGACGCCGGCTCCGCTCCCTGGGCCTGACTCCTCTCATTGGTCCAAAACGATGTTGTCGTAACTCGTCCTGCAGAGCTGCTGAAGTTTAATTTTTCATCCTTAAATGAACTTTAATTTAACTCTGAGTACTTTTACTTTGGATACTTTAAGATTTTTTAGTTACTCTGGTTGAACTTACAAAGAGTACAGTCTGACCTGCTCTGTGTGGAAATATATCAAATTAAATTGAATATTGTTACACATGTTGTGGTATTGATGGATGATGATGGGACTGTTTCTAAAGAACATTTTAATGTGTAGAACTACAAACAATCCCATCAGCCTCAGCTGCATTTTACGTTAACACGCTAAACTGAGAGAGTGAACATGATGTTAGCATGCTGGTGTTAGCATCTAGCTCAAAGGACTGCTGTATCTAACGTTGCGTTCAAAAGACAAAATGTCTCGTCAGAAACAAAAGAAGAAAGTTTCTCCTCAAACTGCTGAACTCATCTGACAATCTTAAACAGAAATCTGAAACAACTACACTGCTAACAGGAGCTGCTAACAGCTAATTAAGCTAATTTAGCTAACTGCTAATGGACTATTTGACGATGTTTGAACACAAACAGGCTAAAGGGGATCACTGAATCCATGGCAACACTATACTTCCTGTTTACATCCAACAACTTTATGTTGTTCGTTTATGCTCGTGCGTGTTCACGTGTAGTCAAATATTCTATTAGCAGTTAGCTGAATTAGCCGTTAGCTGAATTAGCCGTTAGCTGTCAGGTTATCGGAGCTGTCTGTCAGCACTCAAACCTTTTTAATGTGAACTGAATATTTCTGACGTGTACATAAATATTAATAATAAATTCTATGAAATATATCATCGTCTGTTTTGTTGATGTAGACAAACTTGTGACGATCAGACACGTTTGTCGTTGTGCACGTTGAACGTCTCAAACTGGATGTTTGAACATGTTTCTCTGTATTTGTATGAAGTGTTTCTCGTCCGTGTCGGTGGTCTGATCTCCTCTGCAGCGTCGGCTCGCTGTACGAGCGCTCGTGTTATCTAACACTGCGGAGGACAGAAACTCTCAGCTCGGCCTGAAGTGAACGTTTGTGCGTCGGCTCAGCCTGAAAAGCTTTTAACCTTCATTCCTCCGGAGAAAACATGTTGAGCTGCAGCAGCAGCAGCAGCGTGGCTCCGATCCAGATCCACTTCAATACCACCGCTTTGGACGGACCTTCACAACTTCAGCAGAGATACTCATATTCATGTACATGTACTGTGTATATATATTCATGTACAGAGTATTCAGACCGTACAGAAGGTTTGAGATCATGTTGAAGAAGTGTGAAAAAATATTTAGATGTTTTTAAATTGTTGATTCATTTGAAGCTTTTTAAAGATTTTCATGTTATTTACAGAATAAATGTCGACTGACTTTATATGACTTTAATTTTTCAGGTCCAGGTCCAGGTCCTGGTGCCTCTGTAGACTCTACAGTCCTAAACGCCTCCATCCTGCCTGGATCTCACTAAACTCTGACCTTCTTCTTCCATTTTTGTCCCTTTCAGCACAGCTGTTTCTGCTGCTGGACGGCATCCATCTTTGTTTTGGGCCAGAAATGTGACAGTCGGTGTTCTGGTGGGGCCGGCGGGGTCTTTGTCCAGAGATGGAGCAGCTTCTGAGCATCAAACATCTTTAACATCAGCAGGTCGTCTCGTTCCCGTCAGAATACTCATGAGACCCTCTGCAGGTCCAGACCCTCAGGTTGAGAACTGCTGCATCACCTTTATGTTTAATATTTAACATTTATTTTGCACAACAGGTGACCTCATAGCAACGACCAAGACCAGGACCAGGACCAGGACCAGGTCTCTGCTCAGACGTGTATGTAGGAGGAGAAACGTTACGTTTCTCTTTGCTGGAAATAAAAATCTGTGTCTTCACTTTGAAGGTAATGTCTTCTCTGAAAGCTGCTGAAAGGCATGCTGGGTAATGTAGGCTAATCTCTAAAACAGGAAACAGGAAATCAGAACGTTTTCTCACAAAAGAAATTGTCGCACAGACAGAAGAGGAAACAGTGAACGGTCTCTACATGATGATTATCTGACACGTTATTAAAATAACGTTAACGTCGCGTAGAGAGCAAACACTCGTCAACATAATCGTCGTTAATAAACTCTGAGATTTAATGAAAATGGAAATTCACTTTTGATTTTCTCGTGATCGGTTTCTTAAGCAGAATATTGATGATGAACACAGAATATTCATCTCAGCAGACACTGAGCTCTTTGATTATATTTGATTTAACGTGTTAAAGATCAAATATTCTCCTTATGACCCGGCCCGGCCTCGAGTACTTGGCCCAGCCTCGTGGACCCGGCCTCAGTCCTCATAATCAGATCAGCCTGGTTGTTTTCAGCCTCTCTGCTCGGCCTGCTGCTGGTTGTAATAATTGGCCTGGAGGTTGCTGTAATCTGATTACTTCTCCCAGTAACAGACGACTCTTAGATGTGCAGTTTATTAACAGATGATGACCTGATGAAACCGTGCAGACACTCATCAGAACAGAGGGACTGACCCGGCTCGCTCTGCCCACGCCGAGGCTGTTTTCTGGGGGACAGTTCATGAAGAGTCTGCATGGAGGACTGAGCGGGTCGACCCGTTTGTCTGTCACAGAGCAGAACTGATGTTTGTTTTTTAGTCTCATCTTTAACGAGATCATCTGTCATTTCATTCGTCATTTGGTGCTCTGATGTCATGATTGACAGCTCAGCTCGGCTCATGATTGAGTCAGTGTGGATAGTGTGGGCGGGACCTCGACACCACGGCTGGTCAGACTTTGGCTCCAACCAACAAGATGGTGGTGCTTGTGTCCAAGATATTTAGACTCAAATATCAAGCGTTGTTTTTATGTTTTTCAAATGTTCTTCAAATGTTCTTCAAATGTTCTTCTGTAGAGTGAAAGTACAACATTATGCAGTGTAGAGCAGTAGAGCGTGAGTTTGAAAATGAACCTGATGGAGCAGTGAGGTGGATGTTTGTGATGTGGGGTGGAGCTGCAGTGGGTGTGGGCAGGTACAGGAGCTTCACTCCCACCACTCCACCCTGCCTCCACCCTCCACCCTGCCTCCACCCTTACATAAAGAACGTTATGAAACTCAGCAGCGTAGATTCATTGGAGTCGGTCGTGAGTCACTTCCACCTCAAACAGCGAGCTGTGATTATGTCATCAGTGTTTGCCTGCATGGACTCAACAGTTCTGTGGGCGCTCTGTAGAACACTCAGAACTTTTACAGAACATTTTTATTTTAGACTGGAACATCCAATCAAACGCTTTCTCTCCTCTGACGCCGCCGGAGCAGAGTGCTTCCTGTTTGATCCAGTCTATGAGTGACTGTGAGGGCTGCTACAGTCATCTATGTATGGCCTCACTGATTAAATCAAATCAACTCAAATTTTATTTGTATAGCCCAAAGTCACAAAATACATTTTGCCTCTGAGGGCTTTACAATCTGTACAGGGAGTGACACCCTCTGTCCTTACACCCTCTGTCCTTACACCCTCTGTCCTTAGACCCTCGGTTCGAGTGAGGAAAAACTTGCCCACAAAAAACTTTTAACAGGAAAAAAGTGGAAGAAACCTCAGGAAGAGCCACAGAGGAGGGATCCCTCTCCCAGGACGGACAGACGTGCAATAGATGTCACGTGTACAGTCAACAAGTCAGCAGAAACATTTTGTACAATTACAATGAAAAATGACAATGGATCACAATGAATGATAAAATGATTACAGTAGCAGTGGAACCTGTGATAGAGATAGAGAGACACAGATGCACAGCAGCAGCAAATCATTAACTAACTATAAACTGTAATGGAGATCTGGTAACATTAATGACAGTAATAATATATGTAGTGGACGTCATGCAGGACCACAGCAGCAGTCACGATCCACGAGAACCTGCTGGACGAAAGAGCACAGAAACTCCGGGGAAGAAGTTTAGTTAGTAAGATGCATTAACATACATTGCAGTGTATGACAGACATGTATATTTATAGATGGAGGGAGAGAGAGAGGGTTTTCAGTAAAGGGAGATGTGACTGCATCTTCAACCAATACCGTGCCCGACTAGGCACAACCCTGAAAGAGACAGAGAGAGAGAGAGAGGAGGGGGAGTCCCCCGGCAGTCTAGTCCTATAGCAGCATAACTAAGGGATGACCTGAGCCAGCCCAAACAATAAGCTCTATCAAAAACTACTGTACAGAACCAGAACTTTAGAACTTTATTCAAACTGGATCAGATTTGATACACAATATATTTGCTGCTTTTCCCTCTGATGTCCTCTGACTGCTTCAACTCTCTCTGATTTACACACTTTATGATGGACAGAAGGACTTCCTCTCATCCAACAAGCTTCTTCAGTTCTGACTGACTGGTGGGGAGTCTGAAGATTTATCCTTGGAATGATCGTAGATCCGCCCATTGTTCCACTTGGTTCGTTAGTTCTCATTGTTGTTGTGACGACTGTCGTCGCAAGGTCACCTGAGCTCAGGTGTGGCCAATGGTCATTAGAGTCACATGAGGCCAGGTGTGTGGAACATTGTCATCTCCTACGTATCTGGCGTATCTCAGGAGGATCTTCAACAAACATAGAGTCCCAGTGTTACCTGTGTGACCTGAACGATTCTGACGACAGTCGTCATAACAATGAGCACTAGTGGAACAATGGACCTTTCTACGATCCTTCCAAGAATAAATACTCCACCAGTCAGTCCGGGTCCGACCGTGCTCACTGGAAGGTAGACGCTGACACTAGCTCGTAGCGCTAGCTGCTATGCATAGAGTTATGAGAGAACAGGGTGCATCAGGCTAACGTTAGCTAGTTAGCATTTTTCCACAGGACACCCGACTGTGACCGAGATCTGATGATTGAAGCAGCTGATGTAGAGAAATGATGAGCAGCCTTGGACCTCATCAGAGGCTCAGTCCAAGCTCCCACGCCAATCAGTCCAAACTTTTCTCAGAGTTTGAAGGACGACAGCAGAGACTCATCAAAGTTGGCTGCAGATGAGCTTTATTATCTTCACAGACAAACAAAGTTTTACTGCATTTTAAAAAAAGTCTTTTTAATAATTACTGTAGCAATCATCACAAACTTTTCTGCTGCAATACAATTGTCATCAAAGTTGATTAAAACATGTTGAAAGTCTTTAAATCAACTCCAGATGAATCAGAAGTTAAACCATGGTGCTCATACTCATGAAGTGATTTACACTTTGTGCTCTTCATCATAGAAGTCAAACCACATATGTCAAACTTCAAATCAACTGCAGATCAAACTTATTCTATGGAAACACACACTTTGTCTAACCTGCTACATAAATGCATCAAATGTGACAGAACACAACATTTCCAAACGCTTTGCCTCTGACAGTTTACAACAGAAACAGAGAAACACATGACAGATTACAAAGGACACAAACTCTGAGCAGAGAACTTCACATCAAATCTCTTTAACACTTTACACCAACAAACAAATCCATCAGCGTCAAGTTCTGGTGCCGTGCCATTGTTCTGAAAAATGTCCCATTGGGCCGACAGCCCGTTCTCCTGAAAACAAACGGCCTGATGTGAAAACAGCAGCCTGGTATAACTGATGTCACATATTGAACTGATGGAACGTTACATAACTGACCTTACGTAGGTAACTGAACGGCCCAACTATCAGACTTATTGTGACCTTTAAACCTAAAAAGGACCACCGTGTTTATTATCGTTACCGTGACGACAGAGGTCACCTGACCGAGGTCAGCTGATGTTTGCAGGTCAAAGTACACAAAGATATTCAGGCCAAAGAACTCTGTGGAGAGCGTGTGCTTTGGGACGGGCCTTCGGAGCAGGGGGCGTTTGTTTTCGGATCACTGTCGGACAAACGGGACATTTTTGGGACTGTTGGGTTTCAGAACAACGAGCAGTCCATCAAGTTTGACGAGCTGCTCAAATACACAGAAAATTCACTTCAAACATACAACCAATGATCCAATGATGGTAAACCTGAACATGTTACCAGATAAACCCAAAACCCCCAAAACGTCAAACATGGACTGATGTTAAAGAGTCCTGGTCCAGGTTTTTCTCACAAGGTTCACTCTGTAAACCTGCGTCCTGGATCAGGATCCTGGAAACCATCTGAACCTTGAAGAAGAACTGCTCCGTGTTTTTATATCGTCAAACAGCGAACTGATCGGAGCGTTCAGAAGATCCAACGTGTCGGAATGATTCCAAAAGTTCAACGTCTGAACGTTGTTAGTTTGTTCTCTGAACGTTTGACCATCATCATCATCACCATGACAACCATCACCATCATCATCATCATCATCATCACCATGACAACCATCATCATCATCATCATCATCACCATGACAACCATCATCACCATCATCATCATCATCATCATCATCACCATCATCATCATCATCACCACCATCATCATCATCATCATCATCACCATCACCATCATCATCATCATCATCACCATCATCATCATCATCATCACCATCACCATCATCATCATCATCACCATCACCATCACCATCATCATCATCATCATCACCATCACCATCATCATCATCACCATCATCATCATCATCATCATCATCATCATCTCTGTTGTTCTACAGTCACAGACACCTTCACAGGTGAAATCTTCAGTTCACCATCAGTGTTAAAGTATGGAAACATCTTGTCAGTGAAAGTGTGTGTGAAGGTGTGTATGTGTGTGTTAGTATCAGGATCAGAGAACGACAGTTTTCCTCTGTTCATGTCCAGATTCACTCTGATCCTCTGGAACTTCTTCTGGATGTTGAGATCAGTGTCTGGACCTGATGGGGAGCGTGTTCTGTATTGACCTTGATAGAACTGTATTCTCCATGATCCAGACTGTATGTCTTCCTTCCTCTGTTCAGACTCTGCTAACACACCCAGTGACCAGTATTCACTGTCTCCAACCTCGACATCCCAGCTGTGAGTCCCTGAGTTAAAGCCTTCAGAGCCCAGAACAGAGCGGGAATCATCAATCCTCTCTGGATTGTCAGGAAGCTGCTGTTCCTCTTCTTCTTCTCTCACACTGGTCAGATCTTCAGACAGGATCAGGTTTGGATCAGCAGTGTTTGGATCCAGAACCACAGGAGTGTAGGAGACCATGTCCTTCATGTTGTTCCAGATGTTGAAGGTCAGGTTGCCCAGGTGTTTGGCCTCGTCTATCAGAGCTCCTGAGGGCAGCTGTGGATCATCCAGCAGGGGGCGCTGCTGGACTCTTTGCACTGCAGCCTTGTAGTTGTGCAGGAATGAGACGTCTTCAGCTCTCAGCTCGTCCTCTGTGGCTCTGACGGTGTCTGAAAGAGCTGCTATCTCTTTGCTCAGAGCCTCCATCTTCTCCTTCATCATCTGACTCTTCTGCTCCTCTTCCTCCCTCAGTGCAGCCATCCTGGCCTCCTCTTCCTCTTCTAGAAACTGGTGAAGCGTCTTAAACTGATCCTTAATCTGCCTCTCTGTGCGTCGGGCCTGGACCTTCATGTGTTCTGCTGTTTGATCAAACTTCACTTTAACTTCTTCAAAAACCTTTAACTTCTCCTTTAAGGGCTCCAGAGTTTCCTGAAGGTTCTTCTTGTGTTGTCGTGCAGCTTCATCGATGGGTCTGAATCTGTGGTCGGTGTGTAGCTCATAGCGCTAGCTGCAAAGCATGCATAATGCATTCTGTGTTTACAGGAAGTAAACAAACATGTTTGTAAACTTCACTTGACATCCTGATTTGAACATGAATGAACTTCCACAGAGTTGAGCGGCTAACGTGGCTAATGAAAATATTTGATCAATAAAAACCTTCAGTATTCTCAGTGTGTGTGTGTGTGTGTGTGTGTGAACTCATCAGATCTTGAGTCTGTTTCAGTCTTTTTTCTGATTCTCGTGTGTTCGAGCAGGCAGAGTGTCCGTCAGCTGACGTCCAGACGCTCGGCCTGCTCGCAGCATGAAAGCCTCTCTGATCGTTTAATGTGTTTAAACTCAGATCTGATCTGAGATCTGAGGAGACGCTCCTGAGAGCACAAAGCCAGAGCTGCTTTTCAAAGGAGAGCAGACACTGCAAACCGAATCAACACACAGAGCCGAGCACAGCGCTGGGACATTAACGTCATTAGCGCTCGCTAATGAGGCCAGGAAGTTATTACCCAACAGATGATGGATTCTCTGCTCTCTGATTGGGTTAAAGGGCCGCGATCACACAACTCACCATGCACAGCTGTCAGTCACAGGACGGAGCGAGGTGATTGGTCCAGTAAAAAAAAAACAATTGAATGTAAAAGGATTTAATTCTGATGAGTTTGTGCCAACAAGAAGACGCTGATGATACGAAGATAAACTCGATATCATCCAACACTGGTGAAAAGAAATCCCTAAAAGAGCTCCAGTACTGACAGCAGGAGTTGATTTACAGGTATTAATTTTAATAATTAGCAATAATTAGTGAGAGTTCTGTACGACAGCACCAAGAATCCTGAATCCTGGTCCAGAGAGGACGACTTCCCAGGACGGAGCCTTGTGGAGCTCCTGCTGTACGACAGTTTAAACATCAATATGATTTCAAATCTGTTATTTTATGGTAGAAAATCATCATTAGACAACTAAAAACATGACACCTGCTGAACTGATGTTAGCATTTAGCTCAAAGCACAAACAGAATCAGGACTAACTCACAGACGCTGTAATTGTGTCCAAACTGAATAAATACTCACATATAAACTCTAAACTGCTTTGTTAGTTCAGTCTTGTAGTGACTCAGATATCTGCTGACAAAGAGATTCTCCATGGACAGATTGGCCTCCTAACTTCACATTTATTTTGAAGCTCGCGCCGTATCCTCACCTGCACAGCTGATGGAGGATGATCCAAACATTTCCAGTAACTCCACAGCGTTTAAAGTCCAAAAGTCAAAATGTGTTGAACAAAGATCGATGGAATCAAAATGAACAACATGTTTTTATCTAACGGAATATTCCTCTTCAGTCCAGATTAATCCACCTTAACGAGGTACACACCTGTATTAACGAGATACACACCTGCATTAACGAGGTACACACCTGTATTAATGAGGTACACACCTGTATTAACGAGGTACACACCTGTATTAATGAGGTACACACCTGTATTAACGAGGTACACACCTGCATTAACGAGGTACACACCTGTATTAATGAGGTACACACCTGTATTAACGAGGTACACACCTGTATTAACAAACTACACACCAGTATTAACAAGGTACACACCAGAATTAACGAGATGCACACCTGTATTAATGAGGTACACACCTGTCTTAACGAGGTACACACCTGTCTTAACGAGGCGGTCTAACAGAATATTCATTAAAGAAAGCTGATATTTAAATTCAGATGTATTATTATTAAAGTACTTCCTGTGTACTGTGTGATGTCATGCTGATTTGAGCACATTTTAAATGTCTAGTTGACCAATCAGATTGCTCGGTCGGACCTACTTGTGTACAGATTATACTAGATATTTATACTATACATATACTATAGATTATTAACATAGATTTACACTTCAATGAGAGAATCACAGATGATAATATAATAATATATGATCACAGACCTGCTGTCCACGTCTACATTTATTTAAATCATTTTATATTTCATGTTTCTTTCTCGCTGACACAAACAGACTTTAAGATCTCTGTGAAACATGATGACAGCAGAGAAGAAGAAGAAGAAGAGTGTGGAGGACTGATCTTCATCTGTACTGTAGCTCCCTCTGGTGGTTCAGTCCAGTCATCGTGTCCAACAGAACCAGAATCAGGTTCTTCACAGATTTGTTTTTACATATGAAGAATTTCTCTAAATAAACTAAAATGAAGATAAAAATGAAGTTCTATGTAAGTTCTTTCTAATGGTGATGAGGAACCTTTTATTATCTTTGTAGACTTTGACACCACAACAAGAGTTTCTACACGCAGACAGTGAACAGGTTCAACAGAGCAGCTGTTAGTTAAAGACTTCATGTTCATGAATAAACATAAAGGTTCTAAATACATCTTCAGAGAACTTCAGAGTCCATCAGGGAGCAGGAAGTGTCACTGCCGTCTTTAGCAAAAGAGAAGAAGAACGAAACAACATGAAGACAAAGAGCAAGGCCGGACACACCGGGACCAACAATGGAAATACAAAGTGTGAGCATTGACAGCAGGGGGCACCACAGGTGATATGACACAGGTTCGAATCCCGGCCGGTTTGCATGTTCTCCCTGTGTCTGTGTCCAAACAGATGAACCTGAACAGGTTAACTGACTCTAAACTGTCCGTAGGTGCATATGTGAGTGTGAATGGTTGTTGATTGAGCCCTGTGATGAACTGCATGTCTCTTCTCTTCATAATCATTTTGTTTCTACACTTTTATTATGATCATGTTGAATAAATTAACTCTCCTTCACAGTGTGTTGACCGCTACAACTGACGAACTGCAAACCAGAACCAGAACCAGGTTTGTTTGTTTCTCACATACAGACAGAGGATTTGTCTTTATGAAGAATGAGTTCACAGTCTGCAGAATATTTAAATATCGAAGCAGTAAGAAAAGAAGAAGCAGTCCAGAATAAAACATTTGGATGTGACGGTGGTCCAGAAGTTTCAGGTGCTGACCATTAACCCAGTTTGGACAGTTCTTCTTCTTCTTGTTGGTCTCGTTTGTTTGCAGTAATTCAGACATTAAGGTGTGATTGAACAAAGCTTCATCAAAGAAAAGAATCTAACTTATGGTTTGTTTACATGTTTTATTGTTTACTATCATTTCATATTTGTTATTTTATATTAATCTACAATGTAGAAAATATCATTGAATGAACGGGTTCAGTATGAACAGCTGATTGTGTCTGAGTGATAATGACACGTTTAAAGAACAAAAACTGAATGTTATTGTAATGTTTCTGTAATGTTCCTGTAATATTTCTGTAATGTTTCTGTAATGTTCCTGTAATATTTCTGTCATGTTCCTGTAATATTTCTGTAATGTTTCTGTAATGTTCCTGTAATATTTCTGTCATGTTCCTGTAATATTTCTGTAATGTTTCTGTAATGTTCCTGTAATATTTCTGTAATGTTCCTGTAATGTTATTGATCTCTGCCTCTTACATCACCTACCTCTTTTCACTTTAATAAAATAAATACATTTTCACATTGTGGCACAAAAAGTCAGACAGGAGGCTCCACCAGGGTGCGCCCCAATATACAGACACAAACAGTATACATGTATGTATGTTTGTATGCATGTTTGTATGTATGTATGTATATGTATGTATGTATGTATGTATGTATGTTTGTATGTATGTATATATGTATGTATGTATATATGTATGTATGTATGTATATGTAAATATGTATGTATGTATGTATGTATGTTTGAATGTATATATGTATGTATGTATGTATGTATGTATGTATGTTTGAATGTATATATGTATGTATGTATGTATGTATGTTTGTATGTATATATGTTTGTATGTATGTATGTATGTATTTCTTCTGACAGGAACTGAAGAGTGTAGTGATTAATGTATATAGGCTATAGTATAGTTATTATTATTATATTATTTTATGTTTGTTGTCTCAGGGTGACGTCTGACCAAAACATGTAAATAAGTAAGACAAGACAAAGTATATATAATATATGTTATATACATATACTACATATACTTTGTCTTCTTAAGAACATATAGTACTTATATATTTTTATCTGCTAGTGTTTGATTTTTATTTTCTTTAATGTTTAATAGTTGTTTTTTACATAACAACACAAAGACAGATTCTGAAAATGAAAACTGATTCTGCTATTATATTTTAATAAAATATAAATGATTGTTTGTACAGTACAGTATACAGTTTGTGTGTGTGTGTGCGTGTGTGCGTGTGTGTGTGTGTGTATATATATGTACATATATACAGTGACCGGCACCTGTACAGTCCAAAGTGATCCAACAACAACTCTGACATAAAATCAACTTTATGAAGCTGATAATGTTTCAGTGTTTGTTGACAATATATATTGTTGATTATATATATATTGAGGTGTTTCTAATATTTTGGCCCTCTCATGTTTGTAAATAGGGTGGCCAAAATATTAGAAACACCTCTCGATATAGTTCAGTCCTGGACAATAAACATGACAGAATAAACCTCTCTGACAGAGTCAACACAGTGAAACATGTTCGGCTTCATGAAGTGGAATTTATAACAGAGTTGTTGTTGGATCACATTGTATTGTACAGGTGTACCTAATATATACAGTAGGTAGTGTGTATATCTATATGTATGTGTTTTTACATTAAAGGTCCAGTGTGTAACATTTAGTGGGCTTTATTTACAGAATATAATCTTCATAACTCAAACTGAACACTGGATCTAGACGAGGTGTTAGACGAGGAGAGGGTGAGGCGTGGGTGTTGCAATCAGAAACTACACTCCTTAGATGCCACTAAGTCTTTTTTATGGAAAAACAGACACATATACATACACATATATATATACATATATACACATATGTACGCACATATACACACACATACACATATGCACACACATATACACATATTTACACACATATACACATATATACACACACACACACATATAGATAGATAGATGACTTTATTAATCCCGGAAGGGAAATTTTATACACACACATGTATATACATATATACACACATATACACTTGTGTGTGTATATGTGTGTTAATCAAGTGTTCACACACACACCCAACCAAATGTGTGTTTAGTGTGTTAGCAGTTAGCAACATGTCACATTATTATGATATATTGTATCATTGGACATTATGAATACATGTTGTAGATAATAAAACAGGTTTTTGTACTTTATATTGTACAGAGTAAATATTTGTGAGGTACAGATGGAATATAAATATTTATCTCAGCAGCTTCATTCTGATATAATCAAACATTTCATTAACATTCCTGCACTGCTTTATTTATGTGGATGAAGACACCCTGAAGCCACCGAGCAGTAATGAAAAGGCCGAGGAGCCACCTGTCCTCCTCCTCCTCCTCCTCCTCCTCCTCCTCCACAAAGTGCAACAGTGCGGCAGCTCCAGCAGCGAGCAGCCGATCATGGAGCCTCACGGTCGGCCTGCTGAGGGCGGACCGCCCGGCTGTGGGTCCATGAAGAAGAACCGGAGACGAACCACCGACAGTAACACAACAAACTGCTCCGCTCCTCTGCTGACTTTCATGGCGTGTGTGTGTGTGTGTGTGTGTGTGTGTGCGTGCGTGCGTGCGCCGACTTTCTCTCCATAGAGTTTCACTGAGTTTACATCCGGGTTTTTTCCCTAGGCAATGGGAGTCGCAGCACCGCCGTTCCTTAGGCAAAGTGAAATAAATTCGCCGCACCGACACAAAAAGTAGTCCGCTTTTCGAACACCTTTTCCGGGCACCTCGCGCCGCTGATCGGCCCGATTGAACGAACTTTAACGACAGCACGAGCCAGCATCGATCGCTTTGTCGCGGATTGGCGAGCATCCGGTGGACGGGGGAGTAGTTTTTGTCCCCCTTCCTCCAGCTCCGGGGCGCAGGGATCTGTGCTGTGCTGAGGCTGAGCTGAATGAGATTGAAGAAGAGTTCTTCTTGTTTTGTAGCTTCAGTTTCTCTGTTTTTACACTCATTTACTAAAACTCATCACAAAATACAGAAAGTGAATAAAGGCGTGCGGGCAGGAGGCAGCCGGACTGTTTATCTGCTGTTATTGCACCGTGGATCGGCTTCTTACACATATATATTTAATTAATCTAGAGGAGGACTGCTGCTGAGTAAGTGCACATTGGGCTTTTTAATTTCATAACTTTAATTTTCTCTCCTGTCAAACTTCACCTGCGTGCAGCTCTCCGCCTGTATCCGTGTGTCGGCCGCTGTTTGCGGGCAGGTGTGTGTGTGGCAGCCGCTGTTTGTCCGGATCAGCTCCGCTGTGTGTGTGTTTGTGTGTTTAGCTGCTGTGTTTCTTATTCTAGGAGTTGATGTTCTGGAGGACAAGGGGCCGATAGAACTTAGACCCACCAACGCCTGCTCGGTGTCAGGATTATTTTAGAAAGATGGCGTCTTTCCGTGGACCGTTCCCCGTGTGAATGCTCTCGGTTGTCCGCTCCGGTTCTCCTCCCCGCCGCCGCCGCCGTTTTTCGGTATCTTTGATGGAAGTTATCAGCGTGGCTGCGAGCAGCGTTAGCCGGAGCGGCTAACAGGATGGTTAGCATTAGCGGCTAACGTTATCCACTTGTTCTCGTAACGTTTGGCCGCCTCAGACGGAGCAATGTCGGCGCGTGAGGGGTCGCTTTGGACGGTTTAACCAGCACTGACACACACACGCACGCACACACACACACACACACACACTCACTCGGGACACAACCGGGACCGTGACAGTTTACCGCCTTTACGGGGACGTAACGAGGCAGCGCCGATGTATTTGTAAGGGGGGAGGTTGGAGCAGCAGACGGCCATAGTGAGTCTGAATAAGACGTTATAAAACATTCATCTGACCGCACTAACAAACACGGACTTTCCGCTGAGCTCGGAGCTCTCCGCCTCTCATCTTGACTAAACCTCCATTTTAGCTTCATTTCAAGCTTTTTCTGTGCTCGGGCCTCTGCGCCGGCATGTGATGCTGATGGAAGTTTATCCAGACAACTTCACGTCCCACCCCGGGAGCAATTACTCCAATTAACCGGACCGGAGCAGCAGACAGGCCGGGTCCACGGACAGCAGGTCCGGATCACTCTCAGCGTTTAGTTAGTCACAGAGGTCAGACATGACTGCAGACTACACCAAGTACTTCAAAGTCCTCTAATCAAGTACACATGTAAGGTACTTGTACTTCACTTGAGCGTTTCCATTTTCAGTTCAAATCTTTTAACAACATTTCACATAAAAACATATTAAATATATTCAAATTAACTTTATTTATACAGCTGTGTGTTTAACAGGACAAACTAGAGATCAAACAGTAATAATGTTCATATAATGACAACAATAATACTACTACTACAGGCTCATGGTCAGAGTTTATTACACTGTTGATAAGAAGAAGAAATAGATTCAAACAGTTCACTGTTGTGTAACTTTTCATGTATACTTCTATTTCATTATGTGTACTTTCACTACTGATACTTTCACTGCATTATGTGTACTTTAAGTGCTGATACTTTCACTGCATTATGTGTACTTTTACTACTGATACTTTCACTGCATTATGTGTACTTTTACTACTGATACTTTCACTGCATTATGTGTACTTTTACTACTGATACTTTCACTGCATTATGTGTACTTTTACTACTGATACTTTCACTGCATTATGTGTACTTTTACTACTGATACTTTCACTGCATTATGTGTACTTTTACTACTGGATAGTTGGCAGCACTTCACCTTAATCCCCTTATTTATCACATATAATAAACATGTAGTATCTGGTATATAACACAGTGTAATGTAGTCTTAAACAGATCTACTCGCAATACTTTTACTACAGATACTTTAACTATCAGGCTGAGAATACTTGTGTGGCATAATAGTAAAACACAGCTGTAATCATAGAAGTTATAATTATTGAGAAATACTAAACACATAAAAATGTCCTTATAACATGTCAGACATAAATCATTTATCACTGAACTGAAGTATTAAAGTACCACACATTTAACTCAAAACATGTCAATCATAAAGTACATGTACCAGTTACTCATTTAAGAAAAAAGTACTATAACTTAATGTAACTTCAAGTACTTTTAACTTAATGTACTTTTAACTTTAGTGAGGGAGTGAAACTAACAAAGTACTAACAATTACAATACTAATATTGCAGTATTTATATTCAAGTGAAATGGAGTAAAGATACGAAGTTTCACAAAATGGAAACACTCAGTTAAAGTTTCTTTATTTTGAAATATGAGGTACAAATACTTGAGTAAATGTACTTCCTTTGGTACTTTTGACCTGTAGATACACAGTATGAGACCGTGGTGGGCAAACAGTGGCCTGTGGGGCAGATTTTGGCTGTCCAGCAGAAACATTTGCCTCCCTGATGAAAGCTGACGTCTTCACCTTCATCGTTAAAATTTAAAAACTATTTATATTATATTTGTTGATTGTTTATGAAGTTAAAGAAGTATCGCTCTGTAACGTCTCTGTTTCTGTAGTTCGTCTTCTCTCGAGCTGATCGCGTCACGTTCTTCAGTGTCTTATCAATAATTCAGCACTTTATCGTTTTTTCAGTATTTGGATAAATGAACTTTGAGGTGTGTCAGGCTGAGGTAAATATTAAGTATGAGATCAGAGTCTGTGTCGGCTGATTCTCAGTATTAAAGGACTCGGGTCAGAAACATTTCCACATGACATTTACAGATGACACTGTAAATAAAAAGTCTAATTAACTAACGAGATCGTGAACACAAAGACTTTAAACCAACTATGACTGAGCATCACGTGGAAAACTGATCGATTCATTGATGTCTGCTGTTTGTTATCCTCTGACTGTTCATCTCTTATTCTTTAGACTCAATCATCAGTGAACGAGTATTTCAAATGACTTTAAAATAATGAAAGTATTTGAAGTTTAGTCTGAATAATCAAGAGTTTACTTCTTGTTTACTTGTATTGATAAATGGATATTTAACATTTTTACACACTGACGGCTTAAAGATAGTTCAGATACTCTGATGTATATTTGATGTTTTGTAACTAACATTTCTGAAGAAAATACTGACGTTTGAACACTGATGCATCAATAATAGTAATAATGTAATATGTCACATCAGATATCAGTACTTTTACTGCATGAAACTGATCTACTTACAGTACAGTACAGTATGATACTTGTGATAGTTGATAGCACTTTAATCCACCTTTTTATCAGATATAATAATCATAACACACTGTAACGTAGTTTTAAGTCGATCTACTTGCAGTTTGTTTACTACAAGTACTTTAACTACATGAAGTTGATAATACTACTGTACTTTCACTGCATTATCCTGATCTACTTGCAGTACCTTTTTACAGCTTAAGTAGTTCTGTACTTTTACTACTGATACTTGAAGTACTTGAAGATGGTAATACTTAATAAGAACAACCTGTGACTTCTGCTTGTGTCACATCTCTAACGAAGGAAACTGAAACACGTCGTCAGGTGACTTTCACCGAGTCGTGTTGTCTGCAGGTGACAAAGGATGACATCAGCTTAGAAGCAGTTCATTTGATTTCTGAAGTATCAAACTTTACAGGAAAGTCACGTCTTTCATTAGCAGGCAGGAAAGTCGAAGTCGAAGACAATTATCTTATTATTATTCTGAATGATCTGCTGATTATTCAAAATATCCATTCTGCTGATTATTCAGTTTATCTTTTTGTCTCCTGTCCGAGTGTTTTTGACTAATCAGAGGAGCTGCAGATGAATGAGTGTGAACTGGTTAATCAAGTAACTGTTAGCTCTCGTATGAACGTGTTGTTACTGAAGTGACTTTTTAAATGAACTATGCGACTTCAAGGTTCAGTTTATTTATCCACCTGATTTAACCACGCTGATATCAAAAACATGACACACATAAAAACAACGTGAAACTATTTTCCATCATAAAACTGTTAAAACTTTGATGGTACGTGAAGCAAAATGAAACATTCAAATTCAAACTTCTGATTCACAGTTTGCTTAGAAACACATTTTAAACTTTATAACTTTATATTTTAGTTTGAATCAGAAAAGAAAAGCTGCACACGAGTTCATCAGGTTTTATTATTTACGTTTCTTTTTGGTTCTAAATGAGTTCTCACAGTAACGTGTGTGTGTTTGTTTTGTTTCACAGGGCAGCACAGAGGGGTGGAGTCCAGTCCCACAGCCAGGTGGTGAGTCCTGACACGCAACTTGACGTGTGATAACATGAGTGAAGTTTTATCCTGTAACTTCTGTTGTAATAATAATAAAGTAAAAAAAAATTAAAATAGAATTAAGTTTCAACTAAACTGTTTTATTTTGACAATAATGAAGTGAAAGAAAAAAGTGTAAGGCAGCATGTTTTAAATAAAAATAATCATACAAATAATCATAAAAATAATCATACAAATAATCATGGCTACTTTGGTATAAATTTAACAGTTAAACTCTTTAAAATAAAATCTGTAAAATTTCCCTTTTCCAAATTTCATTTAGTAATTAAAGTTACGTAAAACATGAAACACAAAATAAACAACACCTCAAACTTTTAATTACTTTTATTATAATTATTATCTTAATAAATCTGTTAGTATTCAGATAAAGAAGTTTGACTCATTCAATGTAACTTTTATTTAAAATTTTATTAATTTCAATGTTTTTTTGTTTTTTTTACAAAATCCTGAAATCCCAACTTCTATAAAACATAAAAATAATTTATATTTAACATAATAATTCAGAGATATTCAGTAAATTAACTTCAGTAACAATAATTTGTTTTAATCATAATTTAGTTGTATATGAACAGTTGTATGTGACATGTTTAGTTCAATAATACAGTCTGTTGATAATAATAACTTTTTTTTCTTGTGTTTGTTCAAAATCAAACTTTGATGAAGTTTTGGAAAAAATATAATTTAATATTCAGTTACAGTTTCAGGATCTTCTGTTAAACAAAAAAGTTCTTCATGGTTTAATTTTATTTAAAAAATTTAAGTTTAAAATTCAAGTTTAGTTTATCTTATTTCTAAAGTTTGTTCATGTTTATTCATACAGTGATTCTTCTTCTGGCTTTGTTATATTTTCTTTATATCATTAAACTTTTTACATAAACTTTCTTTTTTTTTCTGTTAATGTTTTTCTGTTCACGTCAGTATGAAACTGAAAGTGAAACTAAACGTGACTCAGATATGTGAGGGCGATCGTTGCCTCTCTCAGTTTTATTAAAGTCTTAATTTAAAATGAAATCTAACTGGTTTCATGATAATTAATTCAAGTTTGTTTGTTTCAGAGTTAAAGTTTTATTAAATTGCATAAAATATTTTCTGTGTTTGTCTTCAGCGGCACTTTAATGCTTCAGTTGGATGGTTTTCCTACTGGAGACGGTGTTAAGGTAACAGAGTTCATCAGTAACATTTATTATTAATAATTATTCATATTTACTGTGTGATAGCAAAGAAAAGCAGCTGTTGGTCTGTTGGTCTGTTGGTCTGTTGGTTCTGTTGGTTCTGGTCCACACTGACTGTACGGCAGCAGTGACACTTCCTGTGACCTTGTTTGACCTTGACAGAAAGTATTATTGTCAGCATCACACAGGAAGTCCTTATATGGCTGCATCTCAGGTTGCCATGACAACAACCGGCTACTGTATGATTTCTGTTGAACCGGCTGTTTGAGATCTCTCTCCTGTTCCCTGTGTGTGTGTGTGTGCTCAGGCTGATCGATCGGCTGGCAGACTGACTGGATCCATGATGGAATTACAGACGTTACAGGAGGCTCTGAAGGTGGAGATCCAGATCCATCAGGTACTGCTCCATCAGGATTCTGGGTCAGCGGGTTAGAAGAGTCAGTCGGGTCCGTTTGAAGACATCACGGCACGTTTTAGTCTGAAGAACAAATTCAGTTTATTTCATAAAACACTTCAACGGAAGAGTTAAAGATGAACCAAAGGAACAGACAGACTGTCAGAGAGTGACGACAAAAAGAAAAAATCATTCTTCGATTGAATATTCTGAAGCCACAGAAAACTTTTGAACGTGACGTTCTTGAAATAACATACGTGAAGCTCTGACGCTCGACATCAAGTTAAAAATGACACATGGACAGGAAACTGTTCTTTCTTTGTGATGAAGAGCTCAGACAGAAATCTCTCCACAGTGATAATAAACTTTATTCATACAGAGCTTTTCAAAATAAAGTTACAAAGTGCTCTGCATGGTTGAAACGTCTTATGTTGGTTTGCATCCTGACTGAGTGTGTGCAGCTTCCTGCCTGTAGTTCCTGTTTGTGTCCAGCAGGTGCTGCTGTGATTTGTAGTTTTCTGACTGCCTTCTTCTTCTTCTGCAGAAACTGGTTGCCCAGATGAAGCAGGACCCTCAGGTGAGCCCGTTTACTCTACTACTCTACTCTACTACTACTTTATTACAGACGTGTTCATTAATGAATGACTGTTATTCATAAACGCCACGGTGAGGTCATCACAGGATCATGGACGTTACCTCATGCTGCTGTATAACAGGCTGATATGCACATATATGTACATATATACATGTACAGATATATAGATATAGATACAGTAGATCTATGTAGATTAATAAGATGTAAAAACTGTTTTTCATTTTCAGAACGCAGATCTGAAGAAGCAGCTTCACGAACTTCAGGCAAAGATCACAGCACTCAGTGAGAAACAGGTGTGTTATTACACACACACACACACACACACACACTGTTAATGAGGCGTTGAGCAGATTTCTGTCTGCAGGAAGTTAATGAAGGTAAAATGAGTTTAAATCATTTAAAGGTCTACGTGTTTGTTGATATGTTGCTGTGCTGTGATTGGTCGCTTGCCCTCTTTGGACTGTGACTGAATGATGAATATGTTTCATGTAACTGTAGGCCAGGTGTGTCGATGGAAGAAACATCAGAGTATTTAAACAATCCAAAATGGAGAAACCTTGTCTCTTTGTAGTCATCTAGTGTCTCTCTGTGGTTGTTTTGTGTCTCTTTGTGGTCGTTTTGTATCTCTTTGTAATGAACATTTTTATTGATGTTTAACACACAAATAATACAGACAGGGAGAGATCAATTTGCCCTTCGAGATCAGGGAGCCATCAAGGCCAGAGATTTACTCCCTAATTTTTTTGTAAATAAGTTGAGTAAAGAAACAAAAACAAAACAAATGAAACAACAAAGCAAAACAAACAAAAACATAGACCACCACACTGATACTTTTCAATAGATGAGCACAATAAATCATTGACAGCATTGCATTATCAAGGCAACCATTAATTTACAGACAGCCAGTCAGTAAAAGGGCTCCATGTAAACATGTTGATCCTGGTTTTGTGTCTCTTTGTGGTTGTTTTGTGTCTTTGTGGTCATCTCGTGTCTCTTTGTGATTGTTTTGTGTCTTTGTGGTTGTTCTGTCTCTTTGTGGTCGTCTTGTGTGTCTTTGTGATTGTTTTGTGTCTCTTTGTGGTCGTTTTGTGTCTCTTTGTGGTCGTCTTGAGTCTCTTTGTGGTCGTTTTGTGTGTCTTTGTGATTGTTTTGTGTCTCTTTGTGGTCGTTTTGTGTCTCTTTGTGATTGTTTTGTGTCTCTTTGTGGTCATCTTGAGTCTCTTTGTGGTCGTCTTGTGTCTCTTTGTGGTTGTTTTGTGTCTCTTTGTGGTCGTCTTGAGTCTCTTTGTGGTCGTCTTGAGTCTCTTTGTGGTTGTTTTGTGTCTCTTTGTGGTTGTCTTGAGTCTCTTTGTGGTCGTTTTGTGTCTCTTTGTGATTGTTTTGTGTCTTTGTGGTCATCTTGTGTCTCTTTGTGGTTGTTTTGTGTCTCTTTGTGGTCGTCTTGTGTCTCTTTGTGGTTGTTTAGTGTCTCTTTGTGGTCGTCTTGAGTCTCTTTGTGGTCGTTTTGTGTGTCTTTGTGATTGTTTTGTGTCTCTTTGTGATTGTTTTGTGTCTCTTTGTGGTCATCTTGAGTCTCTTTGTGGTTGTTTTGTGTCTCTTTGTGGTCGTCTTGAGTCTCTTTGTGGTCGTCTTGAGTCTCTTTGTGGTTGTTTTGTGTCTCTTTGTGGTCGTCTTGAGTCTCTTTGTGGTCGTCTTGAGTCTCTTTGTGGTCGTTTTGTGTCTCTTTGTGGTCATCTTGTGTCTCTTTGTGGTCGTTTTGTGTCTCTTTGTGGTTGTCTTGAGTCTCTTTGTGGTTGTTTTGTGTCTCTTTGTGATTGTTTTGTGTCTTTGTGGTCATCTTGTGTCTCTTTGTGGTTGTTTTGTGTCTCTTTGTGGTCGTCTTGTGTCTCTTTGTGATTGTTTTGTGTCTTTGTGGTCGTCTTGTGTCTCTTTGTGATCGTCTTGTCTCTTTGTGATTGTTTTGTGTCTCTTTGTGGTCGTCTTGTGTCTCTTTGTGGTCGTCTTGTGTCTCTTTGTGATTGTTTTGTGTCTCTTTGTGGTTGTTTTGTCTCTTTGTGGTCGTCTTGTGTCTCTTTGTGGTTGTTTTGTGTCTCTTTGTGGTTGTTTTGTCTCTTTGTGATTGTTTTGTGTCTCTTTGTGGTCATCTTGTGTCTCTTTGTGGTCGTCTTGTGTCTCTTTGTGATTGTTTTGTGTCTCTTTGTGGTTGTTTTGTCTCTTTGTGGTCATCTTGTGTCTCTTTGTGGTTGTTTTGTGTTTCTTTGTGGTTGTTTTGTCTCTTTGTGGTTGTTTTGTGTCTCTTTGTGGTTGTTTTGTGTTTCTTTGTGGTTGTTTTGTCTCTTTGTGGTCGTCTTGTGTCTCTCTGTGGTTGTTTTGTGTCTCTTTGTGGTTGTTTTGTGTCTCTCTGTGGTTGTTTTGTGTCTCTTTGTGGTTGTTTTGTCTCTTTGTGGTTGTTTTGTGTCTCTTTGTGGTTGTTTTGTCTCTTTGTGGTTGTTTTGTGTCTCTTTGTGGTCGTCTTGTGTCTGTTTGTGGTTGTTTTGTGTCTCTGTGGTTGTTTTGTCTCTTTGTGGTCATCATACAAAGGTTCTGGGTCTGTGGTTCAGTAATCCATCCATGATGCTAATCTTCTGGCCGATCATACGTTAACGTTCAGGTTACGTGTTCTTATATGTTGTTATGAAAGCAGTTGAAGTGTTTGAGTTCACAAACACGTTTTTTTCTTTTGATTTCTGTTTTTTTTTCTGAATCTTTTGTTGTTGTTTTTATTTTTAACCTCTTTGAGCGACGAGCTTCCTATTTTTATCTCCTCCCTCCATGTTTCAGTTTGTTTCACATCTTTCAGTAAAACTGCAGAATCACAGAGACTGGTTGCAGAATCACAGAGACTGGTTGCAGAATCACAGAGACTGGTTGCAGACTCGCAGTATTTGTAGAGGAGCTCTGGTGGTTTTTTAAGGTGTATAACAGTTGGAGGTTGGAGGTTGAGGTGGATGTTAAAATGTGCTGAGGGCGATTGAAGCAGATTATCAGTGAAAATAGAAATCTTGGTTTGAGTTTGTGCTCACAGAACATCTGACGGAGTTTCAGCTCAGTCTGTTAACACGTGAATGAAAGTCGGAACGAGTTCATCATTGAATCGTATGAACATGAACTGTGAAGGCTCTGCAGCAGATTTTCGACTAAAAACTCTTTCAAACTTTGATTTGTGAGAATCTGTCACGACTGAACAGAAATCAGGTGACGTGACCATGTGACAGTCCCGAGACTTCCTGACCTCTTTTTACCTCAAGCCTTTTATTTTATAACTTCATGAACGTCTTCTTCTTCCTGTCCCATCCACACAGAGACCCTGAAAACAAAAACCAAACTCACATCCCAGTTTAACCAGTTTATCCTGCTTATTGTGTGAACTCATTTCAAAGTGTGTTGTGTTGTGTCTTTTGGCAGCGTGTCTGTTAGCTTCATGTGGTGTCATGAAAAGGAGAGAGAGACAGCTGTGGTTGAGTGACATAGACGGTGAATCAGAGAAATAAAAAGTGTGACATGAACCTGAACGTCTGATTTGATGTGAATATGGACAAAAAGTCAAACACAGGGCTGTTTGTCGAAGAGTCTCTGTCCTTTCATGAACGCTTTAATCGACCTCGATGGAAACATGATTAAAGATGTGAAGGAGAATTCAGCAGGATGTGAAACTCCTGTGAAGTTGTTTGATGGACTACAAAAAGTTCCATCTTAGATGGTTCTCCCCGTGCGCTCTGATCGTGTTGTTGCATGCAGGAAATATAAACGTGGACAACCCGGTGAAAAGTACAAACATGAAGTGTTGCTCAGCCTACTGTCCACTCAGATATTAGCATGTTAGCATGTTACGTCAAAGATGTAAAATGTTAAACTCTAAACTGTCTAAATAAATGTAGAGTGTGTCTGACATACATTATTGACACTGCAGTAGCACAGAGACTTCAATACAGTTAGTCAAAGGCAGGCTTGAGGTTGCCAAGCAACCAGGGTCAGCTGCAGGTCAGAGCAATTAACTGCAGCTGTGCTCTGTCTGTGTGTGAGTGACTGCTGAGAGACACAGAAAATCTCTAAATGAACCCCCTCCAACTAGTGGACACTAATGCCAAACGGTAGGTCGTATCAAAAAGCCCAAATGACCGTGAGCATCCTCATCTTGTCGACCATGTGAATGCCGAATTTCAGCGTCTAAAGTTAAAAAATGTGACCTGGGGAGAGAGAGAAAGAACAGGTGCCCCGTGCTCCTTTGGGAAATTTCTCCTCTCCAGTTTACATGGGAGTAGATGGGGCTGTCGGTGGGTGATCCTGGCGCATCAGTGCGTCTCCCGCCAAAACTATAAGTCTGACAGCTTCAGCAGTGATATTGCTGCGTAGCCCACGAATTTTCCTACGTTTCTATGTATAAATTATTTCTGTAGAGTGACATTTACAGAAATGGACAACATAGACTGAAACTTAAACAGAGCGTCTGTGAACGCAGCTCCACAGTTAACAAGAACGAATGCTGCAGGAGATGAAGAGGAACGATCAGTTCATCAGAGTCTGTCTGTCTGTCTGTCTTCACCTGTCTGTCTGTCTGTCTGTCTGTCTGTCTTCACCTGTCTGTCTGTCTGTCTGTCTGTCTTCACCTGTCTGTCTGTCTGTCTGTCTGTCTTCACCTGTCTGTCTGTCTGTCTGTCTGTCTGTCTTCACCTGTCTGTCTGTCTGTCTGTCTGTCTGTCTGTCTGTCAACAGACTGCAGTCTGTGCTGCACACACCACAGAAGAAGAACATCAGAGTTGTTCTGATTGGTTAAACAAACAGGCCGCAGTTCCCCTGCAGCAGATTGGTACTGTGTGCAGACAGACTGAAGGTGGTACTGATCCGACAGAGCAGACTGCAGCAGTCTGTAGCTCCACGTTATGCAGAGGTGAAGCAGGTGAAAGAGTTTGTGAGGACCTGCTGAAACTTGGTGTTTGTAGCTGAGACCCTGGAGGAGCTTCTCTGTGGACAAGTTTCAACTGGTCAAATACCTGCAGACTGTTGAGTTAAAGGTTTGTCTGCTGCCAGAGGATCTCACTGTTTACACTGCACAGCCTCGATACACTGTAAATCTGAAATCTGTGTTGGTGCAGTGTTCAGTCAGGTGTCAGCAGGTGGCGCTGCAGCAGTGACACTAACTCCTGTTGATCTACACTGACCTGTAATCAGGTGAATGGTGTCTCTGTCATTCGTACGTCTGTTCTCACACTATGTAACTTTGCACCGGGAAGAAGAAGAGGAGGTTTACAGGCTCGAACAGGAGCTGGGCGAGCGTTAGCAATGTAACCGGGCTCAGCAGCTTCTATGGACATAATGGCAGAGGAGAAGAGAGTGAAGAGGACGTTGACGGAGGAAGCTAAGAATTTCTCTTCTTAGCTTCCTCCGTCAACGTCCTCTTCACTCTCTTCACTCTCTTCTTGCTCGCTCACTCTCTCCTTTTCTCAGGAGAGAGTGAGCGAGCAAGAAGCCGCCGGACAAGAGTAAATCTGGGACTGACTTTTAGTGGTTGGTGAGAGCTTGGTGAAATAAAAGGCTGAAAGACAGACGCCGAGCTGGGCTGACTGCTGTTGGACTAGTCAGTAATATTAGCTGGCTGCTATGTGTTGTCAGAAGAGGCAGAGGGAGCTGCTGCAGGAACACTCTCAGATCTATAGTGAGCAGAACTGCTGCGTCAGCCATTTTGAAAAGCCAAGCATAAAGAAGATCCACAGCAGGAGAAACTCGGTGAACAGCTCAGTGATCAATAACTGTGACAGACGTAACAATCTCTGCTCCGCTCTGATTGGCTGCTGCTGCAGCTCGTTAAGAGAGCGGAGAGATGAATAGAAGAAGAAACGGGTCCACATTGTGATGTAGAGGGTCACACACACACACACACACACACACACACACACAAAGCCGGCGCTGATGTACCAATCCAGAACTCAAAGATAAAGCACATCTGTTGCTTAGCAACACTTGACTCTCAAGCAGCAACTTAATGCAGTGACACACAATCATAAGAAAGAAGGCTGCAGAGCGCAGTTTGACCTGCAGACCTTCATCTGACTGCTGCTGCTAAAGGGTCACTCCACCAAACACCAGTCTACCTTCCAGTGACCCAACAGAACCTCTGAACCAGCAGTGTCCAGTCTAACAGTGAATACAGCAGCCTACAGAGGTGGTTTTCTTGCTGGGTTTGGCTCCTGGCATCCCGGGCTGAGTCAGTTCATTAGCTACACAGCTGACCGAGCTAACCACAGTTAGCGCTTCACTACTTATCAATGTTTCCATCATAAAGTCTGTAAATCAGCTCGGTACTGTCACGTTATTCCCTGTTGGTCTCAGAGACTGAGCTCCAACCCGGTCCGGTCTGGCTGCTGAGCCCAGTTCTGTTAGCATGCTAACGGCAGATTCAGTTATAGCAGCAGTTAATTAGGAGTTAGCTACTTTAGCATGTGGTTAGGCTAACAAGTCTGAATGCAGAAATCCTGCTGCTGTTTGACTTCATTGTGCCTATCTCCTCTCCTTGTCTCCTCTCCTCTTCTCTCCTCTCTCCTCCTGTAGAAAAAGGTGGTGGAGCAGCTGAGGAAGGAGCTGTTGGTGAAGCAGGAGCCGGAGGCGAAGCTGCAGCTGCACGTCCAAACTCCTCCAGTAGGCGGTGACATCAAGCCGGCCAACCTGCTGCAGAGCCAGCAGATACCTGGAGGACTGCAGCAGGTAGGAAACTACCTGGCACTACAGAGCTGCACACACTCAGTCTGTCAGTCAAAATACTGCAGTTTTATCTGCAAGCAAACAAAGTATTAGTACCTGTATTATTACGTTCAGGCAACAAAACTTTTTGGGTTTAGCCAACAAATTTACTTTGTAACTTCTGCCGTGTCGTCTCACGGGTTCACTGTTCCCTGTGCAGACTCTGACAGTCACGCCTGTCCTCACCACGAAGACTCTACCTCTGGTGCTGAAAGCTGCCGCCACGCCAGCCCTGCCCGGCTCTGTCCTGCCACAACGCCCGCCCACTGTCGCTATGGTAACCACAGCTATCACCAAACCCGACTCGCAGAACGCCCCCATCAACCTGCAGGTGGCCAGCAAGCTGACCAATCAGAGCTCGGAGCCCGTGCGGCTGGTATCCAAGAACGCCATGGTGGTAAGATCCTCCGGTTCCCGCCTCATGTGCATCATCATCATCATCATCATCACCGCCTTCCTCTGATCTGACTTAGTGTACAGTTTGTGTTGTCGTCTGTAGAGCTGAGGAGTTACTGAGTGTAGATGACCGCTGTCTGTTGACCTGTGTTAGTCTTCAGACGCTTAACGTGATCAGCTGCTCAGCACGCTGTGGTGTGAGTGGTGGCCTTCAGCAGCCAAACAGACAGCACCAGTAACAGTCAGACGCTGACCAGTCAGCCGACCAGTCAGCCGACCAGTCAGACGCTGACCCGTCAGACGCTGACCAGTCAGCCGACCAGTCAAACACCGACCGGTCAGATGTTCTTGTAAAACAGCGGAGAAGGTCTGAATGTCGGTGTGACGGTAACAGACATGTCGGTGTGACAGCAGCACACACACATCTGCTGTGGTTTTGTCTCAGGTGCAGGCCACCACCACCGCCCAGCCAATCAAAGTTCCTCAGTTTGTCCCTCCTCCTAGACTGACGCCTCGACCCACCTATCAGCCACAGGTGCGTCCCTGTAAGACCCGCCTCCAAACCCTAACCCCCTCAGACCAGTGTGTGTGGCCCACATGAGGTGACTCGCTCACTCCCCAGCAGAGGGCAGGAGTGCACCAAAGCAAACACTCATGCCTTGCTCCGTGGCACTAAAACATTGTTTGCTCTGTGCTGCCTCTACTCATCTCTTCTCCTCTCGTTGTGCTTTTTTAATTTCCCAACTGACCTGTGATCAGATTGTTTTCAAGGTTCTCCTGCCTGTGTGTGTGTGTGTGTGTGTGTGTGTGTGTGTGTGTGTGTTTACCTTTTGTGGTGAGAGCTTGTTTTCCTGCAGCTTCTTGGTATTTTGTGTTCCTGGCTGTTGGTGTGTTTTAACCCTTTAAGTGGAAACATGTTGTTTACCTGTGCTGAGTAATGCCACAGGGAGCTCTGGCTGCTTCAATAGTAAGTTCACTGTTAGCAGCAGTAGTACTTCCTGTAGCACAAGTAGCATAATTATTAATAGTATTAGAGTAGTACATGTATCCCTGAGAGTCATAGTGATTTTTTATTATTTGATTTGCTTTAGGTAGATATAAAATATATAAATATTTAAAGTTCATATATAACATACAGAAAAGTAGCTAGCACTGTCATAATTAATTATATAATATAATTAATAATAGTTGTAGTTGTTGATAGACATGGTAGTAGTATGTGTACTGGAGTAATAGTAATAGTAATAGTAGTAGTAGTAGTATCTGTAGTGTTAGTGTTAGTTGTAGTATTCAGAGCTCCACAGTGGCGTTACCCAGCGGTGTTGTGTCATCTTGCTGTTCTCTGATTGGTTGTCTGTTGTCACCAGGTCCGGCCAAAACCGGCCACACCCACCAACGTCCCCATCGCCCCGGCCCCTCCCCCGCCCATGATGGCGGCCCCCCAGCTGCTCCAGCGGCCCGTCATGTTGGCCACCAAGCTGTCGTCCTCGCTGCCGTCGGCGGCTCCCATTCACCAGGTCCGCATCGTTAACGGACAGCCCTGCAGCAAGACCGGCTCCACCCCGCTGACGGGCATCGTCATCACCACGCCGGTCTCTGCTACCCCCACCCGCCTCGCCAGCCCCGCCCAGGCACCCAGCACCACCCCTATCCCCACCCCGACCCCCGCCCAGCCGATCCAGATCAGCAGCCTGACCACTGAGCCCAAGGTGAGACCCGTTATGTGCCGACTACATGCAGGTGAGCTTCATGTCCACAGGTACGGGACCGTGAAACTTACAGCTGTCATTGTCTTCCTCTTCCTCTTCTTCCTCCTCCTCCTGCTGCTCCTCCTCCTCCTCCTCCTGCTGCTACTCTTCCTCTTCTTCCTCCTCCTCCTCCTCCTCCTCCTCCTGCTCCTCTTCTTCCTCCTCCTCCTCCTCCTCCTCCTCCTCCTCCTCCTGCTCCTCTTCTTCCTCCTCCTCCTCCTCCTCCTGCTCCTCTTCTTCCTCCTCCTTCTCCTCCTCCTCCTACTCTTCCTCTTCTTCCTCCTCCTCCTCCTCCTCCTGCTCCTCTTCTTCCTCCTCCTCCTCCTGCTCCTCTTCCTCCTCCTCCTTCTCCTCCTCCTCCTACTCTTCCTCTTCTTCCTCCTCCTTCTCCTCCTCCTACTCTTCCTCTTCTTCCTCCTCCTGCTACTCTTCCTCTTCCTCCTCCTCCTGCTCCTCTTCTTCCTCCTCCTTCTCCTCCTCCTCCTACTCTTCCTCTTCTTCCTCCTCCTTCTCCTCCTCCTCCTACTCTTCCTCTTCTTCCTCCTCCTGCTACTCTTCCTCTTCCTCCTCCTCCTGCTCCTCTTCTTCCTCCTCCTTCTCCTCCTCCTCCTACTCTTCCTCTTCTTCCTCCTCCTTCTCCTCCTCCTCCTACTCTTCCTCTTCCTCCTCCTCCTCCTCAGCAGACTGTTAAATCAGGAGGTGGAGCTGAGCAGAAGGCCGTCGTCAGCCTCCCCTCTTCCTCCACTCCTCCGTTGTCTCCTCCTCCCAGACCCAAGAAGGAGGAGAACCCAGAGGTACTGACAGGCGGCAGGCAGGTGATGGGTTCAGGGTCATGGACGGGTTCTGATGATGATCAAACTGTTCTTCTCTTCCAGAAACTGGCCTTCATGGTGTCTTTGGGCCTCGTGACACACGACCACTTGGAAGGTGAGTGACTGTTTGAATGACTGGACCATCCTGGAGGATCCTGGAGCTGCTGCCTTGAAGGTTTCTGCACTAAAACTTTGATGTTTTGATTTCAGAAATTCAGAGCAAAAGACAGGAGAGGAAGAGGAGAACGACGGCCAACCCGGTGTACAGCGGCGCCGTGTTTGAACCCGAGGTACAAACTTTATTAATCAACGACTTCAACATTGTAAAATCAGACAGGAATGAAGACTTGTCTGTTTTTTTAATAGTTTCATTGAATATTTCTTCAGTTTGATGTCCAGACGTGTGTTAATAACAGAGAAAATGATTCTCATTAATGTTTTCTTTGTTTCAGAGGAAAAAGAGTGCAGTGAGTTACCTGAACAGCCCTCTGCACCAGGGGACCAGGAAGAGAGGTCCGTATGAAACACTGATCCTCAGGTCAAAGACCAGAACCAGACAGAACCGGTAGAGACAGACAGAGACAGAATAGAAACTGTAAGAGAGGCAGGAAAGATCCATGAGAATAGAAACGGGTAACATGCAGCAGATCAACTTGACTGAAGCAGAGATTCAGAACATTTACAGTAGAACTACAGTCGATACAGAATAGAGACTAATCTGTTGCTCAGTACTAATAACATGCTGTAAAACTACAAGTCTTCTTCCTTCCTCCTTCTGCTTCCTGTTTCCTGTCGCTGGTTTAATGTCTGAATCTGGATTTCTGCTGTTCGTCAGACGCTGCAGAGTTCAACATGAAAACTGTCCAGACAAAGACACAAACAGAAAAATGAGTTATCTGAAATCAGTCCGGTTTGATCATGGTTTCACTTCCTGTGAATTCTGGATCACCTGATGATGAAGTATAAATCCAGATGAACCTTCACACCTGTCACCTGTGGAAAGGCATCATGGGAACTGGAGGACGTCCGGATGCTTTCCTCTGGATGACTTGTGTGAACGTGAATAACACGACTGACTGAACAGATGTTTTTATTTCTTCACTCCTCAGAGTACTAAAAGTTTCCACGCTGTGTGTAATGACTAACTGAAGAGACCCCACACAAACTCCACCTGACGGAGGAAAGACTGAAGCTCTGTGTCACATTTTATCACGTCAGTGTTTAAAGGAGGACGTCATCACAGCACCAGCCTTTAGTTCATGAAAACCTTCAACACATCATTTCAGATAATACTGTCAATATACAGCAGCAACATCACAGCAGCTTGTATCTGTGTCGGCTGTTAATGTCTCACTCAGTTCATGTCAGCAACGATTCAATGAACTCAACAAATTTAAGGATCTTTGTCATTATGGTGGATTTCAAACATTCACATAGAAAGCGGTCCTCATCACATGATGTCAGAGTTCAGAGATGTTCTGCAGCAGCCTGTTGAAACTTTAAATCTTGCAGTCGGCGTTAAAATCAGAGTAACGAGGCTCCATGATTCAGATTTGGTTAACAGACGTGAGACACCAGCTGACGTCTGACTGACGCTGAGATGAAGTGTTTGTTTGTTTGTTCATTAAATTTAAGATGGCGGTCGAAAGCAGAGGTTCTTCATCTGACGTCGCTCTGTTGCTCTTCAGATCGTCAACGTCGTATCAGAATCAGAAACTTCCTGTTTCGTTTATTAGAATCAAACGTGATCGAATCGTTCGTAAACGAGCCTGACCCTGATGATGTCATTGTGATGTCATCAAGGTCATCTCAGCTCGTGCAGTTTGTGTTACAAACATAAAGAAGTCTAATAGCAGACTCCAGTCCAGTTGCATTATGGGAAATGTAGGCTGCTCGATTTATAGATTTCAAATTATTAAATAAAACTCATGATTTGATCGATGACCAAGCGTCCGACGAACACAGACTACAGGTCGTTTGTGACCTCACTTCCTGATGTTGTGCATTAGGGCTGTGGGCGGGATCAGACTGTGGTCATGTGACGTGTTAACATGTGACACAGACCCGTGTGTTGTGGCTTCATAGACGTCTGTAGGTTGTCGTAGCGCTCGGCTTTGGCTCGCTCGGAGCCGGTCTCCTGCACTAACACTGCTATCTGTGCTTCTGACTCCTCCTCTTCCTCCTCCTCCTCCTCCTCCTCCTCCTCCCTTACCGCTCCCCTCTTTGTCTCATGCTAGCCAACGAAGACTCCCTTTCCAAGGTATGTCATACAGATGTTTGTTTTTTGTTTCTTCCCCCCTCTCCATCTTTCTTTTTTTTCTTTGTTTTCCGTCTTTGTCGTCTGTCTCATTTCACCCAGGTCGCCCACCCAAATACAGCAGCGTCCCGGAGCTGGGCAGCCTCACCCCGACCTCCCCCTCCAGCCCCGTCCATCCCCTCCCCCTGCCCAGCCCCAGCTCTGGGGATGTAAGTAACGATGGGGGAGACGGACAGTTCAGAGGGTCGGAAAAGCCCGTCACACACAGTCCTATTGGCCCAGTAGATCTGTCAATCATTCACACCCCAAGACCTCCACAAACACGTCCATTAGTTTGTCTCCATGTGATTGTCATCAGCCATCAGTTGATTTTTGATTCAGCCTTACAAAGTGAACAGTGTCCTGTAGCCCACAGCATCATTAACAACAATAACTACTCAGAGCACACTCTAACTTCTCTGTGGGTTTAATTAACACACCATGTCCATTAGACACTCAAACGAGGCCAACTGTAACTAAACCGAACCCGATGGTGGAGCCTCCCCCCACCTCTCCGCTGGTGGTTGGTGGGGCTCGGTTGGGCGGGGAAACTGATTGGTCCAATTCTTCCTCACAGGGAGACATCCATGAGGATTTCTGCACTGTGTGCAGACGCAGTGGCCAGTTGCTCATGTGCGACACGTGTTCTCGTGTTTATCACCTGGACTGCCTGGATCCACCCCTGAAAACCATTCCTAAAGGCATGTGGATCTGTCCAAAATGTCAAGATCAGGTAACCGCAGCAGCCGTGACTGATCCTGAGTCAGGGGGAAGGGGGTACCGCAGTCCAGAGAAGGTCCAATCAGGACCAGTAGCTGTAGACTGAACGTTAGGACTGTTCGATCCTTTGTAAGCATAAACATGATGCAGTATTGTTTTTTTGTGCTTCTGTCCCATTCATTGTAAAGATTGACATCTCACATCCATCCACTTCATTGCTTGTCCCTTCTCGGCCTCACCACAGGGTGGCGGCGTAAATTTGTCCTCCTCAAATCGAGTCTCAAAAGTCTCAAAACTTCTGTGACAACTCTGAGTTTCTCTCCGCAGATCCTGAAAAAAGAAGAAGCCATTCCCTGGCCGGGTACTCTGGCTATCGTTCATTCCTACATCGCTTACAAAGAAGGTGACGTGACATGACCGTCTTCTGTCCGCCGGACAAACGTGAACGCTTCGACGGTGAGATTAACGCTTTGTTGTTCTCTGCTGCAGCTAAAGAAGAAGAGAAACAGAAGCTGATGAAGTGGAGCTCTGAACTCAAACTGGAGCGAGAGCAACTCGAACAGAGAGTCAAGCAACTCAGCAACTCCATAACGGTAAGAAACACCACAAGAGTCCAGCAACACAACAAGAGTTCAGCAACACCAACACAACAAGAGTCCAGCAACACCAACACAACAAGAGTCCAGCAACACCAACACCACAAGAGTTCAGCAACACAACAAGAGTCCAGCAACGCAACAAGAGTTCCGCAGCACAACAAGAGTTCAGCAGCACCACAAGAGTTCAGCAGCACCACAAGAGTCCAGCAACACCACAAGAGTTCAGCAACACCACAAGAGTTCAGCAACACCAACACAACAAGAGTTCAGCAACACCAACACAACAAGAGTTCAGCAACACCAACACAACAAGAGTTCAGCAACACCAACACAACAAGAGTTCAGCAACACAACAAGAGTTCGGCAACACCACAAGAGTTCAGCAACACCACAAGAGTTCAGCAACACCAACACCACAAGAGTTCAGCAACACCAACACCACAAGAGTTCAGCAACACCAACACAACAAGAGTTCAGCAACACCAACACAACAAGAGTTCAGCAACACCAACACAACAAGAGTTCAGCAACACAACAAGAGTTCGGCAACACCACAAGAGTTCGGCAACACCACAAGAGTTCGGCAACACAACAAGAGTTCAGCAACACCTGATTCACCACAAGAGTTCAGCAACACAGTGAGAGTGGATCCACTTTAGGTTTCAGGTTCATAAATCTGATTTACTGAATCAAACAAATCTCAGATGCTCAGTAATGCATTCGCTGGCTGACAAATGTTCAGATCCTTTACTTGAAGTCTGTTAATGTCTCTTAAATTCTTTCAGAGTCTCTTTAAGTCTAACCCCGTCGTCGTTCTTCTCCCATCAGAAATGCATGGAGACCAAAAACACCATCCTGGCTCGTCAGAAAGAGATGCAGCTTTCCCTGGAAAAAGTCAAACACCTGATTCGCCTCATCCAAGCCTTCAATTTCAACCAAGCTCTGGCGGAAACAGAGGGTAAGGACGTCAGCGCCAGAGTCCAGGACAGTGCTGAAGGTGCAGTAGGCTCCAAAGCTGCACCAGAAGCCAACTCTGTAGAGAAGGTGAAGGCTGGGATCTCCTCGGCCGGCAGCAACGCTGAAGGGAACAACAAACCGGAAAAGCACGGAGCCGCAGGGAACAACCAGACCACAGGAGCAGCAGGAGGAGCCACCGACAACCAGGCTGTTGTAGAAGACAGCGCAGTCCTAACAGCAGATAACAGCCCCGGGGTCGGGGCAGGGGGTAAGGTGGAGCCTGGTGCCGGGGTGGTGGCGGGGGGAGGGGGTGACACAGGGACTGGTGTCCAGGCGGAGCTTGTGGCTGAGACTGAGGCAGCTCCGGTGGTTGACATTCCCGCTCCCTCGGTGGTCGCGACTGTCGTCACCACTAACGGTACGGCCGAGCCGGCCTGCCCTGATCACAGCCCCACGGGAGACTGCACCACCAACGCCACCAACAACTCTGAGAACAAGATGGCTGCCGTCAACCCTCCAGAGACAGCGGTGGAGAAGAAACAGGAGGAGATCACTGACAGTGACGGCAGCAACAACAACAACAGCAAAACCTCAGAACCCTCCCAGCATTCTTTGCCAGCTCTCGTCAGCAGTTTGGACAATAAAAAGTAATGCTATGTCTCTTGAGTTGCGGGAATTCAAACATATATATTAAAAAAAAAAAGACTTTTGCTTGCACCGTATGGTGCCCTGAAGTTGCCAATCTGTATAAATGTTGTTTGTTTGCATTGTATTGTCAGACTGTGTCAATGGTAGATATACAGCCCAAGTCACATGACTCTGGGAAGATGTAGGCTGCTCCACCCACAGAGCTGGGCTACAGGACAGCTTACGAACCAGTGTCATTATGCCAATTAGTGATAGACGTCAGTGGTGGGAATGCTCAAAGGGAGATTTAATTCATCATCACACCAGTGTGTGCCTGTTATAGTGGCCCCTGTGTTCTCTTATGGGGTGGGGAGGTGGGTTCACATGGGTACAGAGAAAACCGAGAACATTAAACCAAACATCTGTCAGGGGTTACTGGTCTAAAAAGCAGTGTTGTGATAGAGTATGTGTACCGAAAAGAGAACCTGTTCATCCCCTCGTCCCAACGAACTTAATGTGAACAACCTTTAACGTCTGCATTCCCACAAACCCCGATCTCCTCTTCCTCCCAACAACCCTTAACTGATAACTCTCGCCTTTCCCAGTTGACTAACCCCAAACTCCTGCTCCTCTGATCTCAAACTGACGTCCCTGATTTCCCCATTTATCAACAACTTGACCATCTTCATTTCCCGAGTCCACCAATGATCCGTGTGGCGCCCAAAAGGTTCATGATGCTTCAAACAAACTGGTGCATACTTGCGTGGGAACACTTGTTGAAGACATAACCACTCATCATGGATTGTTGGTTTCCGATGCCGGAAAGGTGTGGTGGGAGGCGGTCCCAGACATCCAACAAGCTCTTTGTTTGAAGCAATCTGACACCTTTGAACCACCCTAGGACTTAAACCATCTTCAGTCAGCCAAAAACCTACGATCCAATGTTCCCTTTTTAATCCAAAAGGTTTCATTGTACTTCAAATTATAACCAGTTCATACAAAGCTGTTGATGTCTGAACATGAGAAGTTGAAAAGCTGGTTAACATATAGAAATGGGCTGGACTTACTTGCTCCAGTCCACCAACAATTCAGTTTTAAACCCAGTCAACAAATGACTCCCACAGTGACAAACAAATGAAGAAGTTAAAACAGAGTCTGAAAAGTTAAAATCTTGCCAACTGAAACACGTCATATGCCTGCACGGTCAAAGTTGGACAATCCAATGATGCCCATAAACAAATGTCCCTAACTTCTCCACTAACCAACAACTTAAGCAATCAGAAATTCACCAATACCTACTGAACCCAAACTTACCTTCCCCCCAACAACAATCTAACACGACCTCCCTCTTAAACGCCAAACGACTCAAACAAAGTAATGGGGATAACAGAGTACACTTTATTTCACGGTGCTGGACTTTACCACCTTGTTGGATTGTCGGTTTAGGAAAGTCAAAGTGTCTGGGGGGGACGAGGCTTCTGTTTGGGCGATCCAACAAGTAGTTTCATTTGAAGCATTCTGGTACTTTTTTTAAAACCAGCGTCAACCAGCCACTTCAACTGTCTTCAGACAACAAAAAAACTCTCTGCTATTGGCCAATAGCAGTATCCTTCCCCTAGTGACTAAAACCCAAATGTACCTTCCCCACTTCCATCAACAGCCCATCAACGATCTAATCTATGCTTCCTGTTGAACCCAAAAAGGTTCAGTATGTTTCAAACCCAACATCCCCAACTTCCAAATCAGCCTTCAACTTCAACCATGTTCCTTCAACAGAAAACATCGTCCAACAGCCTCCCCCTAAAACCCAAATTTACTTCCCCAGTCCACCAACGATAGAACACATCCTTCCTCTTAAACCCAAAAAGGTTCAAACCCAGTTTGTGGAAACAGAAACATTACAAAAACTGTCACACCTGTCAGTCCTAACTTACCTTCCTCAGTCCTCCAACAACCCAGTTTGACCTTCTGGACCAGCCCTAATCCAAGTAACTAAAGACCCTACCCCTTCCCGGTCGACCAATGACCAAACATCCCTTACCAAGAATCTCAGTTACTTCCCCCAGTCCTCCAACAACCCATTTTACTCCTGGAACAACCCTTACCCAAGTTACTAAAGACCCTTCTCTCTCCCGGTTGACCAAACATCCCCTACACCCCAACCAGTAACCTCCCGTCCCCCCATGTGTTTCCCACTCGTATCCCTGAGCTCAGGCAGAAAAGACGCTGAGCGTCGTGTTCAGCAGGTATGGAGGACGAGGTCGAACAGGCGCGGTAGCCTAACAGATGTTTTCAGTGGTGTCGGTCAAGTGTAGTGATTGAGTTTTCATTCGTGAGTTAAGTGTGTCAACTGTGAGCACTAAATGTGAAATTGCAATATTGCAATGTCAACACACACAAACTATATCTGGGCTGTGTTTCTTTTTTATAGGAAAAGATATTCAGGTCTTCCTAGTCTTCAGAATAAGTGCTTTCTGTTCCTGAACCTGCTGGACTGGCATTATCAACACAAAAAGGAGTCCTCTTTTTGAAGTGGTGATCTTTGCATTATGTACATTTCTGTTGAATCCTGAACTGCCAAAATGATGTTGTATCCAAATTCAGCAGGGACAAGTCCACTTACTGTATTGAAAGATCAAATCATTGGCGTTGTAAGATATAGATGCGACCATTTCAGAAATTGGAAGTCCCCAGATTGAGACAGGAGAGCTTATTAAACAATAACATTAAAGGAATTTTTCTTTCCTTGACATGGAGGGATTTGTCGTATGAACCTGCTCCTTCAGACGGATCTCAAAGGACAATACCACAAATCCTGAGATTAAAGCACAAGCTTGCTGCATTACAAAGAAGTGCTGAAGAGCTTTTTGTATGTTAATATGGAATTAAACAGAGTATGCATCTCTTTGTTGTGATGTGACTTATCCCCACATTGCCAATATTTTTCTAGGAGGAAGTACAAACCCTCTGTCTGACATTTAGGCTCAAGTCTAGTTCATATTTTTGGGGGAGGAATAGTTGGGCGTCTGCCTAGGAAACCTCTGCGTCCCCTCACAGTTAGACTAGTGCATCTCTTTTCTTTCTGGAGCATGTCTGGGCTGAAATGTGATGCTGTTATTCGTTGGCTTGGTGGCTGTCAGTTCGGGTCTGTCTTTGTCTGGTGAACTGATCATGACTTCTGGCTTCTTGTTGGGTACGGGGCATTAACAAACTCTGGTCTGTTCATTAACGGTGCCTCTGGTTGTGCTGGAACGTTTTTATTTTTCTTTCTTTCTTTTTGCAATGTTGGAACGTTTTGCTTAAATTGTAGTCGTCCAAAAACGTGTTCACCCCTCCCTGAGTCTTCAGCCTGGATGTTTTAATGAAGAAGATTATCTCGAGATGATTCATTGACGAGGGATTTGTAGCCATGCTAGTGGCGTGACTCTAGAGATGGCGCCGTCTCAACAAGTGTTGGAGGAATGCCATGAAATGTTGTCGACATCCGCGTCCTCCAACTCATTATATGCTTTTAATGTCATCTGTTGAAATCTCAGAACCCTGATGATTCATTTAACACCTGCAAAACTAATGATTAAATCTCATCAGCCTCAGCTGATAATTAGCAAACGTTAGCATGCTAACGTGCTGAAGCATCAGCATGGTGGTGTTGTCATTGTGAGCATGTTAGCATGTTGATGTTAGCGTTTAGCTGAGCTGGACGGAGCTGCTAGCATGGCTGTAGACTAAAACGTGCCTCGTTAAACTGAATATTCATGAATATATTCATGCAGAGTGACTTCCTGCGAACGCGCTGATGGTTGTCGGGGTGAATACGTCGTTGGACAGCTCTAACTAAGCGGGTGTCTTTTCATTCATATCATTCGGACTCTGAATCGACATATCTGACACACACCTTATTTTCTGACATCAGCTGTACAAACTGCCTTCATTCAGAAGATCCCAGAAAAAGTAATCAGAGTACATCTCTGTGACGTTTCCACATGTTTGGCCACAGTGTTGTCTGATAAATGTAACTCTTATAAAGAGTTTAGCCATGAAAGGAAATAATGTGTCCCCCGATGAAACATCACTCCATCGTGTGTTTTGTTCTGTGTCGGCTCACTCGGGTGGATGTTCTTCTTCTTCTTCTTCTTCATGTGTTCACTCATGGATCGAGCAGATAGTCATCCAGTCGCGTCACTCAACGAGTTTTTCTTTTTTGAACAAACCCAAACTTGTTCCAGACAAACTGGACCTTTCCCTCTGTACAGTAGGTACCTCGAGTGCCTTTCTTCAAACAGCAGATAATATTTGTCTCTTGACTTGCACTGTGACTTGTAGAACCTTACTAACCCTCCAGATAATCCTCCCACCCAAACCCGCCCCCTCCTCTCCGGTCTGTCCCATCCCCACCACGCTCCACCCGAACCTACGGAGCACAAACCCGGTCCCTCCACCTCAGGCTGCCAGTAGTCAATGCAAGTTGAAAACTACATTTCATATTATGCCGTTTAGATTGACCAGATAGTGTTTGGTTGTTGTTTATTATAGGAGTTGCCTTAAATGTGTTTTTTTTTCCTTTTTACGTGATTTTACATTAAGAAAAAAAAATGGCTGCAGACGCTGGCGAAGCTCAGAGGTCGTTTGGCGCCCGGCGGTCGTCGTCGTGGTCAACGAGACGCTCCAAAGAGGGATTGTTGATGATGATGATGATGAGGTCGTGCTCGGTGTGACACGCCAGTTGTTTTGTGATGCACTTTTTGGTTTGACCAGTATTATCAGTGTAAAAAAAAACAAAAAAAAACACGTGTTCGTCCTGACCGGTCTTGGATCAGAACACACGAGCTCGTTTGTTTTCCTTTGACTCGTTCTTTGTTCCCTCCGTGTCGTGGTTCTTCTTCTTGTGTTTTGGAGGAGGGATGAGTTTGCTGAATCAGGTCATGTGATCCGGAGCCTGTGTGCGTTGAACAAACTGACCTGCACCCCCGACGGGCAGCTTAGACCCGATTAGCAACATCTGTCCACTGATTGGTGGAGCGCATGCCTTCTTATGCAAATTTTATACAAGATTTGTCAAACTTTTTTTAAATATGCATTTTTTGTTTTTTTTAAGTTTTTATGTGAAACTCAAGTCACCTTTCTTTTCTTTGAGCATTCAGCGTGTGCGGCGTTAGATCGTTAACACTCTTCCTGACGTCGTGTTTAACGGGCGGAGCTTCGTTTTTAGGTTTTAGTTTGAACTCGGCTGATGCACCGTGCTGAATGTCGCGATCCCAGCAGGGCGGGCGGCGCTCGATCAAGTCTTAACGTCTATAAATTGTGTCATTTCTCGAGAAAAGTCGAGCTCTAAAAGTGAATTTTTATCCAAAGAACTCTGCAGACGTGCGTTCGTGTTTCGATGCATATCATCCGGAAACTCATCGTGTGCGTTCACCAAGCGGGAAGACGAGGAGCGCGGCGTCGGAGGAAGTCTTCTTATGCATTCGAGATGTTCATCAGCTCCCTCTGTGGTGACGTCGTTCGGTCCGACTCAAGTCTTTTTATTATTTTTATTTTTTAAAGCGATCAAGTCATGATTGTGGCCTTCTAGTATTTTGTCGATACATGACATCAACCTGTTGTTACCGCTCACCATCCATCCTGTCCGGACCCAACTGTACACCTGAAGCTTCTTACCTCATCCACAGCTGATTCCATTTGGGGGTGTGTTGAGTGCAAAAAAAAAAAACAGAAAAAAAAAACAAGAAAAAAAACGAGAAATAAAAAATAAGAGAAGTCTTTTTTTATCTTCCATTTGGTGAGATGCATTGTAGCGATATGAATAAAGAAAAAGTTCACCTGGTGTGCTGAATAATGTGTAAATTGGTAATTACACAATCTGAATATTTGTATAATTGTTTGTATTTTTTCATAATGATTTTGGAAAGGAATGTGTTTATTTTTTTGACTTCTGTTCCAGATGTGTCTTCTGTTGGCCTGACATTGTGACTGGTCTGGTGGGATTCTTACCTCTGTATTGAGCCTCTTCTGTGATGAATTCTTTGTATGCAGTGTTTAGGAAATACTGTAGGGAACATGGGGAGGAGTTGATATTAGGAGCATTTGATCAATTTGTATTTATTTATTTTATCATTTTGTTAATAAATTGTGAAAAGCAGCGTTTCTCGTCTGATGACTTATTGATTATTGATTTATTGATTCTTTATTTGTAGCATTAATATGTGGGAACAGTTTAAAGTTTGAACCAGGCTGCTGTATGTTTACTCGAGTACTGGACTTCACTCCAGCTTTAGTTTATACAGTTTATATAAGAACGGCCCAAACGTAGTCTCCGTGACGTCCCCGCAGACTGTCCAAAACCTGGACGTAGTCTCCGTGACGTCCCCGCAGACTGTCCAAAACATGGACGTAGTCTCCGTGACGTCCCCGCAGACTGTCTAAAACTTGGACGTAGTCTGCATAACATTTGTACCAGGCTGTAAACATGTTTATTTCTACTGTTGGACATTTGAACATGGGGACTTATGGAGACTGAACTCACTTCTGCAGCCAGCCTCAAGTGGACGACAAGAGGAACTGCAGTTTGTGGTTTCACTTTACAGACACAGAGGTTGATGCTTGGCGTCAATCAACTTACTATTTGCTGATTTAACATGTTATGACGTCACTTTAATCTTTAAACCTTCACTCTGGTCATGCTTTAAATATAAACTATTATGTGTCTGAAGTCTGTGTAGCAGAGTGGCGCAGCGGAAGCGTGCTGGGCCCATAACCCAGAGGTCGATGGATCGAAACCATCCTCTGCTATCTTTTACTGTTTTTTTGCAGGATGATGAGCAACGTTTAATTGGTCATTTTATTTGTATTTTTACAAAAATAAACATTACACTTTACATATTATATAAAGAACCGACGTGCTGTGTTTTAGAAGCGTTCTTGTCCGTAGAAATGACTCCAATGTGACATTTGGCTTCATTTATCGAGTTTAAAACGGCTGACTTTGTTTGTAGACGTTAAATCTGTAAAATATAAATATATTTATTCATTATATTTACTAACCTCGCTGTTCTAAACTTATATTTGTGGCGTAACAC